>OX030950.1:76173715-76773715 GCA_943735915.1 Pherbina coryleti | reverse complement strand
TAACCCATGCCATCACATATATCAAGGCTTGAGCACCAGCTTTCAAAATTTTCAACAGTGTTGCTTGGTGGAGATTTTATGCCGTGGTATGTTAGTTGAAATTATTTATTAATTCAATTAAATCATTCCAATGCATTTAAGAATCCATTTTTAATTGTATTAAAAGTGATCTAAATTCTAATAAGAATAAGCGCTTAAAATTGAAAATGTTTCAAATCCATTGAAATTTTGTTATGCAGTACAGCATATCGTCGTCTTACTTCCTCAACCTCGTAACTTAAAAAAATACGGTTTTGACTTTTTCATATCAAACGATTGCTATTTTTGTGTTCTATTACTGCAACAACTTATTATCTCAATACGTTGTCTCAATTCTGTAAAAATTAATAAAATATATTTTCGTATCTCATTCACTTCTATTGTCATAACTGCGTCAAACTCTTATCTTAGGGCGATGCTATGCAGACGGTCACGGGCAGGCACGGTCACGAATTTGAACTCTGTTTTTCCGTTTGATGAATGTCGTGCCCAAAGTATGTTATGCTGGCGGTCATTTGATCCATGATCACAAGTACACTTTTTGCTACTTTTAGTACTTTATGCGAAAAAAGTATTGTCGTTGGCATGTTTTATAAAAAAACAAACCTTAGGGCAACATTGTGTTCAGCATTGTGTGTCAATTTTATTATGAATATTGCTAATTTAGTTGCTATTAAGTAAGTTTTATTTGTTCCTTTATATGTTTCTTAATTAAAGTGCACTATTTTGATACTATACAGCACTACTTTGATACTAAAAACCAAATATTGTGAATATTTCCACAACGCAACACTGTTTTGATCTAGTGATTTGGTATCGACAGCTGAATCCTTTGGTGACCGCTGTGGGCAAAATTTGTTCCCTCGCTCACTCTCTTAAATTTCCCTTTTACATTGAAACAATGCCAATCAATTACAGTCATTCGCTCTCATGCGCTCTCATTTTTGGGTTTGCATACGATTTATGGGTTATGATTCTCGGCTGACATCATTTTGACAGCAACAAATACACGGTAATTCTAATTTGGCGAAACAATCAGCTGTAGTTGGCGGGGTAGTGACTGATGAATGCATGGGATTCCCCTTATTAAGTTTTTTTTTCTTGGTGCCTATATACATAATTTCATTTTAGTTGTGATCTTTGTTTTGCTTGATCAAAATCTAATCCTGAGGAGTTTTAGTTTTAATTATAAAATGAGTGATGCAATCGGTGTTCTTGATGCTGAAACAGGGTGTTTTGTTTTCACGGATCTTTGCCCAGAACCTAAAACGCAACAAACTGGAAACGTAATTTTGGATGAAGAAACAGGACATTTTGTCGCAGTGGATTCTGATCACTCTAGCAAGTGAAAGCGAATACCATCCCAGCACTGATTCCGATTTGTCTGACAATGTATCTTCTTCTGTATTGTTGGATGAATCCTCTGGCGTAGTTACAACTAAAAGAGCACGTAAAGGCCAGGGAAATAAGAAGAACTGGGGTAGAAACCGAAAAAAACTCAAGCGAATGCGTGGCTAGGAGTATTCATCGATAAAGCGGAGCAAAGAAGGGAATGGAGTAATGGAAATTAGAACAAAAAGAACTTTGAAGGCTCGGTGCCCTTTCGGAAATATGTGCAAAAAAATTCGGTAAGCAATGCAACGAAATTACAGAAGAAGATAGAAACAATATTTTTAAAATATTTTGGTCACTGTCCTGGGAAGAGAAAAAAGCGTATGTCGTTGCAATGGTGTCTCATAAACCGGTCACTTTGAGAACAACTGGTACTTCTTCTCGGCGAGTAAACACATTAGTCTACACTCTGAAAATTTCTGGGGAGATCAAGGTTGTTTGTAAAAAAATGTTTTTGTGTACACTCTCTCTGGTTGAATGGAGCGTGTCCAAATGGGTTACTGGCAATCTACATACAAGCGACCTTGGCATGGTAAAGAAAAGTGGACCAGTCAATCGTCAAAGTAAAACAAACATCGCCAAAGTAAATCACGTAAACTATTTCCTACAAAATATGCCTAAGATGCCATCACATTATTGCCGACAGAGTACAACTAAAGAATATATAGACATTCAGTACAAGACTTGGACAGAAGTGTACACAGATTTTGAAAAATATTTGATTGATCGCAACATTGATAAGGTTGAAAAGGCAACGTATAAATGCTTCTTAGACGCAGTACACAAGGCCAATATAAGTATATACAGACCCAAAAAAGATCAGTGTGATATCTGCTTTGCTTATAAAAATAAAAACGTCCCAGAAGATGAATATCAACTTCACATAACAAGTAAGGAGCGCGCCAGGAAAGAAAAAACCGAATACAAAGAACGTTGTTCAAGAGGTGATATTCTAATGTTAACGGTGGACTTGCAAGCAGTGCAAACAATTCCTCTAATTTCAACTGGAGCAAACTACTTTAAAACAAAACTGTGTGTGCACCAATTCACAATTTATAATGAATTTGACAAAAATGTTGCTTGCTACGTATGGCATGAAGCTGAAGGCGGCATGGACTCGAATGTATTTACCTCTTGCTTGCTGGAATATTTACATAACTTGAAAGACAAATCAAAGCCTATAATAATTTACAGCGACGGTTGCAGTGCCCAAAATCGTAATACGACACTTGCGAATGCCTTGCAACATTATGCAAATACCCACCAAGCAGAAATTCAGCAAAAATACCTGGTAGTTGGCCACACTCAAATGGAGTGCGATTCTGTGCACGCCTCCATAGAGCGAAAGAAGAAAGGAAGAGAACTTTATGTGCCAGCTGATTTCAATATGGTTATAAAACAATCTAGATTGTTGCAACCGTATCAAGTACATTATTTAAATCATAGATTTTTCCGAGATTTCTCTTCACTCGATTACTTAAAATCAATTCGACCAGGCACAAAAAAAGGCGACCCATGCGTTATAAATTTACGAGCTCTCAAATATACCTTTAATGACGGAGTTCAATACAAATTATGTTTTGATATAGAGTGGCAACTCTTACCTCATCGTAAATTGCGACAAAAAGTGCAGCACAATGATAACATTTTACTACCGGGTCTGTACAATCAACAACTACCTATTTCAAAAAGAAAATATGACGACTTGCAAGATTTAAAACGTATGATTCCAGCCGACTATCATTCATTTTATGATAATTTGCCATACCAATGATATTATAAATTTAATATGTATATAATTTATATAAATTTAATATGAATTCTTTTTTTTTCTTTTTATACTTTCTTGCAAATAAAACATTAATTCTATATTAAATATTGTTTTCATTGGATAATTTTGGTATATCGACGTTTTTTGTTTGTATAGTTATGAGTGCAACAAACGAGTAACTTAATCATCAAGTATCAAGAATTAAAATTACTGTTAATGCAGCAAACTCGTATCTCAATAAATGCGTTTCATGCTTAAACTAAAAAAGATAAATATATTATTACTACTAATATACATAAATGTCATCAATTCCTTAATAACTGCATTTGAACTTTTACCCAAACGCCGAAGTATAAAAAGATGCACCGTTTTTTCTCTCTCCTCAAAAGTTGCATTTTTTAACATACGAGGTTGAGAAAGTAAGACGACGATATGCCATGGGGTAAATGGCATGAAATAAATCATAGTAGGGGTTTTCACGATTCAGTGCATTTGGCTGTGCATTTGAGCATGAGCAAAAAATCCATGCTTTTTTTCTCTTTACACTAACAAAATGTACATACAATGAGAAAAAAAGTACATACAAATGTACATACAAATGCACTGAATCGTGAAAACCCCTAGTAGTTATCGCAGGGCATAAGATATGCCATGGCGTATGCTGTCTCCACTAGATTTTTCGATGCCTTGATGTACATGATGGCATGTGCTATGCCTCGTGGAGACGGCCTGTAAGTGATAATGTTGTCGACTTTATTGTCAAATAATTATATAAATATATAAATTTATAAATTTTTAATATTCAATTTTTAATATTCCTTTAAAGTTATTATTCTAAGAATGTTTCATACATCTCAAAACTGTTGTATATTATTTATATAATTTTAAAAAATATTCATTAATTTTTGTTTTTCATAACTTTAAGTTTTAACGTAGAATACGTTATACGGGAGTGTTAATCTGGAGCACAAAATTTTGAGAAAATGTTTGTCACTTTCATTATTAGTTTTTAATACTTTATGCATGCATTGAAGAAAACTCAAGTATGGTCGTAACATATTTAATATGTCTTCTTTTAATTTGTATTTAAATAATCATATTGCTACATATAATTTTTTTGATTCTATAAGTAAATCAAAATTTAACTCCTTCAAATTTTGTATTAATTTTCATATGCTTTGTATTTCATGTATTATAACATCATGTGTAAGAGCAGTACGATTATCTGTGTGTTCGTCACAGAACCAGTGTGAGAAACGTACACACATATTCCATACAAGCAAGCAGCAACAGCATCGCACACGTACACACATATTCCGACAAGCAGCAACAGCATCTCACTCTGTTCTCTTGCAGTTGCAACCTTATAATTCTCATTTCGTTTTTGTTGCAAGAGTTATATAACAGGGATATTTGGCCGTACGTATGAGCGATTGCGTGCTGAAATAATGCAATTATGTAGGGTGGAGTGACAACTCGACATTTTCCCATGAATGTGTCACACTGATTGTCATTTGCCTGCATATTTTGCTTTATTAGTTTGCTTTATTAATGCCATTAGCATGGTTACTTTATTTTCTTTTTTCGTTCTATAGTTTTATACTATTTTTGACATATGGTATCATAATTGCACCGACTGTCAAAAATAGTATAATATTAAGGAACGAAAAAAGAAAATAAATTAACCACGCTAATAGCATTAATGGACGCAGCTGTTTTAACATAGAATACGTTATACGGGGGTGTGATCTGGAGGAAAAATAATAGAAATCAGATTACGTCATCAGAGGCAGAAAAAGTTGCACCGTTCTGCGCAAGACGTTAGGTCTTTCGTGACGTAGATAGGAAAAGACTCTTTCTGTTCTTCTCACTGATTTTCTGTTCGTGCAAGAAAAGACGAAAGATAGTGCGGAATAGTTCTGTACGATTTTATTTTTTTCAGCTACAGTTGTTTTTTATGTTTTGCTCAGTGAAAAACAGCTGATTTTGGCAATGGGTCGATCATGACGTATGCAGACATGCGCATGGCATTAAGGAAATCTATTGAATAAGGCTGTGAATGACTAACGTATTCTACGTCTGACCTATGCGCCCGTGTTATCTAACACAGGCTTGAGCTTTTTAAATCAGATCTTAATTGTTGTTATCTCATTTATTTATTTATTTATTTATTTATTTAATAATCTTGTTGTTAAATTTTACTTTTATTTTATTTAATCTATTCAACTTGCGGCATGCAAAAGAAAGTGTTCTTATATGCTAACATATTTCCTCAATAAATTGAAATTGAATTGAAATTGAAATCTAAAAAATACGGTCAATTTAGAAAATGAGCCAAAGTGACTATATCAAAAAGGTAAAATCCTTTTAAATTCCACAAAAATTAATATATGGACTTGAAATTTTGCAAATGAACTTTGATGTATAGCATATACTCTGTGTGTGAAATGAAACCAAATAGAGTGAAAACCACACCCACCTCCCATATAAAGTGACTTTATAAAAACACAAAAGCAAAAGTTTTCTGTTAAAATATGATGAAAATGTTTTTACAAATAAACATTTTATTGACAGCTAAAGACTTTGAATACCTATACTTTGGTTTGGCCGTGGGGGTATTTTAACATCGGCCCAGTCGAAGGTCATTTCTTACTAGTTTTTGTTGCATTTTGCTTGCAGCCAAATAAAACCAATGGAGCGCTATTTTCAGCTTCAATATTTAACTGACTTTTTTTATTGAAATGACGTATTTTATATCTGAAAATGACGATTTTGAATCACAGTTTTCTGGCAACACTGGCTGTGACTGGTCTTTTATGCCTTCGCTTATGGTTGCCGTGGCGCTCTCATATTCAAACCGGGCTTATTCGCCAACTTCTTTATGTTGCTTGGTATGCATTCTCTGCTTCTCTAATGTATTATATTATACATAAAAATACATTCGGTTGTGGCTGCACGCGGCTCTCTGATGTTCAAACGGTTTTATAAGCTGACTTCTTTAGGTTGCTTGGTATACATTCTCTTAATCTCTCTCTTTCTACTTCTTACTATTATGATATGGAGCATGTTTCGTATGCGTGTGTGTATTTAAGTTATCTCTCGAAAAGTGTTTTTTCTCGTTTCTCGCTCTCTCTCTCTCTCTTTCTCTTATTACTATGTTGCATGTATCTTAATTAAATTAATATTGATCATAAGAAGATAGATCAAAGTCCTTTCAAGGGCTGAAATATCCAGTTATTTATTTATTTTTTTTTATGTATCTTAATTATAAAAATGCAAGGATGAAAATGGGAATCTAGTGACAGATATCCAGAGTACACTGATGATGTGGAGGGAACACTTCTCTAGGCTTCTGAATGGCGACGACGACAACAATCCCACCAATAGAGATGATATCCCGGAATCCCCAATTTTGGACGACAGCGCTGAAGTTCCGCTGCCCGACCATAGTGAAGTCTTGAAAGCTATAGCTCGGCTTAAAAACAACAAAGCCACAGGAGCCGATGGCTTACCTGCTGAGCTCTTCAAGAATGGAGGCGAAGCTCTATATAAATGCATTCATGAGCTTCTATGCAGAATATGGTCGGAAGAATGCATTCCAAACGATTGGAACCTCAGTGTGCTCTGCCCAATCCACAAGAAAGGCGATCCCACAATTTGCGCCAACTACCGTGGGATAAGCCTTCTGAATATCGCATATAAGGTCCTGTCGAGCGAACTATGTGAAAGACTGAAGCCCATCGTAAACAAGCTGATTGGACCTTATCAGTGTGGCTTCAGACCTGGCAAATCCACCATAGACCAGATATTTACGCTACGACAAATCTTGGAGAAGACCCTAGAAAAACAAATCGACACACACCATCTTTTTGTCGATTACAAAGCCGCCTTCGACAGTCCAATAAGGAATCATCTATATTCCACCATGTCTGAATTTGGTATTCCTGCAAAGCTCATCCGCCTTTGCAGAATGACACTGAGCAACACCAGCAGCACAGTTAAAATCGGGAAGGACCTCACTCCTCCATTCGATACCAAAAGAGGTTTCAGACAAGGTGATTCCTTATCGTGCGACTTTTTCAACCTAATGATGGAGAAGATCATCCGAGCTGCTGATTTGAGACGCAGTGTCACGATATTCTACAAAAGTATTATGCTGCTGGCGTATGCTGATGATATCGATATATTGGCCATAATACGCGTGAAGTCAGCGCAGCATTCACCAGGTTAGCGAAAGAGTCGAGTCGAATGGGTCTTGTTGTGAACGCAGATAAGACGAAATACCTAGTGTCAATAAATAAACAGTCCCAGCGTCTTGGAAACCACGTCATTATTGACAACATCTCCTTCGAGGTTGTTAAGGACTTCGTCTACCTGGGATCCAGCATTAACTCTTTCAACGATGTCAGTATTGAGATAAAACGAAGGATAACTCTTGCCAACAGGTGTTACTTTGGGCTAAGTAGGCAATTGAGAAGCAGAGCCCTCTCTCGACGAACAAAACTCACGCTCTATAAGTCACTAATCATGCCCGTCCTATTATATGCAGCACAAACTTGGACGTTGAGCAGTTCTGATGAAAAGACTTTGGGAGCCTTCGAGAGAAAGATCCTTCGTAAGATCTTCGGTCCAATCTGCGTCAATGGCTAGTACCGAATTCGATGGAACCACGAGCTGTATGAGCTGTACGCTGACATCGACATAGTTAAGCGTATTAAAATCGAGCGGTTCCGCTGGCTAGGTCATGTTGAGCGAATGGAAAACGACGCTGCAGCGAAAAAATATTCGATTCGGTGCCCGGTGGTTGTCAACGCAGAAGAGGACGCCCACATCTTCGTTGGAAGGATCAGGTGTTGGATAACCTGACTACACTTGGTGTTTTCAACTGGCGCCAGCAAGCGCAAAACAGAAATGGCTGGCGCAATTTCGTATACGAGGCTAAAACCGACCTTCGGTTGTAAGCGCCAGATAAGTAAGTAAGTAAGTAATTATAAAAATACAAGGTGTATAAAAATTTAGTAAATATAATTTTATACTAATAAAAATTTAGTTGTTACACTCCCCTCTTACTTTATTGAGCGAAAATGAACTCTGATGGTTCCACATCTTGAGATATCCACCTGATATTTAGTGCCATTGATTACCCGGGCAAACCGGACCTTGGCATCACATCTTTTAGTCCACTGGTGCTCTTCTATCTCTAGGTAAAGTTCTTCCGGGACATATTTGGCTTCCTGCTTTCCTGAATTGATAGACCTATTGGTTGTGTGATCGATCGGGACCCAAGGCGACGAAAGTACACCCAAATTTAAGCAATTTTCGTCTTCATATGTGGGAAATATATCTGCCATATCGACCGTGGCGATGTTACTATTGATGGTGCTATCGTGGTGGTTGGTGATGTGGTCTGGTTGTCTTTGTTGTAAGTGTTGTAGATTTTGCTCTTCGAAGTCGAGGTGGCAGATGAGGTGTGGTTTTTGTTTCTCAATATAAATGCTCCAGCTGAGGTGTTGTTGTCGTTCTTGTCGATCACCGCTGTTGTTCTGGAGGAAGTATTGTTGCTGCCCGCTGTTAATGTTGTGGATGAGGTGCTGTTTTGTTGCTCACTGCTGTTGTTCTGGAGGAAGTATTGTTGCTGCTCGCTGTCAATTTGGTAGATGAGGTGCTGTGGATGTTGTTCACTTTCAATGTTTTGGATGAGATGCTGTTGTCTTTGTTGGGGACCATGCTTGTTGCTGTTGATCTTGTGGGGGACCACGCTTATCTTGTTGCTGCTGTATCTGCTGACTCCCTTGTTTCTGACTCTGTTGGTCATTTTGGTTTTCTTTTGGCTGGTTACTTGGCAGGCTTCATATTGGCAGGCTTCAGCATAAATATATTTATATATTACAAAATGTTATTTAACAGAGTTCGCATTTGATTTTTATATATAGAAAAATCTAAATTGTGATTTGCATTAATAATATTGAACATATGAAGAGCTTTAAAGATAGGAGCATTGGCAGCGTAGTTAGTGCGACACATTACCAAATAAAAAGGATCCTGATTTCTGAGAATTCTATAAGGCGCATTAAAATTAATCATTTCTAAAAGTGTAGGGTTGTCAACCAGGCCAGAAATAATATCATGCATGAGAAGGAGCGATAAAATGTTTCTCCTACTCTCAAGAGTTTTCAGACCAATAAGTAAACAACGAGCACTGTATGGGGGAAAAGAATCTTCGAAGTTAAGCGAGCGTAAGGCAAACCTGGTAAAAGATTTCTGAACTCGCTCAAGCCTCGTTTTATGCGTCACATAAAATGGGTCCCAAATGACAGAAGCATATTCAAGTCTTGAGCGAACCAGGCTGGTAAATAATACTTTTAAAGTGTAAGGATCAGAAAAACAAGAGTCATTACGGCGAATGAAAGCAAGCATAGAATACGCCTTTGGTATAATGTAATCTAAATGCGAGAAGAAAGAAAATTTTAGGTCAAAAACAACTCCAAGATCTTTAATCTCATTAACAGATAGCAAAGGAGAATTAGCAATATGATATGCTGAGAAATGACGATTATCAGACTTAGAAAAAGACATAAAAACACATTTCTTTAGATTTAAAAAAAGATGGTTATTAGAGCACCATTTATGAAGTTTATCAAGTTCACTTTGAAGAAGTCTTATGTCAGATGAACCTTTTATTTTAAGAAATATCTTAAGATCATCTGCATACAACAAACAATTACAATGTGAAAAAACTGATGTCACGTCATTTATAAAAAGAATAAACAGCAACGGCCCCAAAATACTAACTTGGGGAACTCCAGAGGTAGCCACAAATGGAAAGGATTTTACATTGTCAAAGGCTACAACACACTGTCTATTCGATAAATAGGACCTTATTCAGCTAAGAAAACTAGAATGAAATCCCAACATTTTTAATTTACTGATTAAAATATAATGGTTTACTTTATCGAACGCTTTCGAAAAATCTGTATATATCACATCAACTTGAAAACCTTCAAGAAACGATGATAAACAGTATTCAGAAAAAATAGCCAGGTTGGAAATAGTTGAGCGACCCGGCATAAAGCCATGCTGAGAAACAGAAATAAAATTCTTCACGGTGAAGAAAAGTTTTTCCTTTACAATCGATTCAAACAATTTGGAAACCGTTGTAAGCTTAAAAATAGGTCTGTAGTTAGAAATATTGTTCTTAGCTCCAGATTTATGTATAGAAGTGACAAATGAAACTTTCCAACTATCAATAAAAATCCCATTCCTTAGGGACAGTTTTTCAGTGCGGGTTTAAACTCTAGTCAAATTAAACCGAACTTAACTCACCAAAATTGGACGTTTAAACTCGGTTTAAGCAAAAAAAAAAGCACATCATATGATAATTTAAGTGAATTCAACTTAAACGAATGCTACAATATTTAGTTAAACCGACTTTTAACGTACCTTTTTGGTGAGTTAAGCTCAGTTTAATTTGACTAGAGTTTAAATCCGCACTGAAAAACTGGTCCTTAATGAGTTATTAAAAATTAACATCAAAGCATACGCAACATTAGAAGCACAGTTTTTTAGAAAAAAGGAACATATCCCATCAGCATCTAGCTTAAATGAAGGCTTAAGATCTTGAACTCTTTAAGAACATCGGATTCAGTCAGGGAAAGAGAACCAAACCCAAGATCTGGTACACACTCGTGAGAAAAATCCATGTCAACATTATTAGTAGATTCATAGTTAGATACAAAAAAAATCAGCAAAAAGATTAACAGTAAACTGGGCATTATCAGATACAGTATTGTTTAAGAACATTGACAAAGGAATATTTGATGAACCTCTTTTCGACTTAACATAGCGCCAAAATGATTTTGGGTTTGATTTAATATTATTTTCAAATTTTAAAATATATTGTCTATACAAATAACGATCAAGAAAATTATATTCCCGCATATAGTGCCTATATAAAGAAAAATAACAAAATTGTTTGGACATTAATAATTTTTTATAAAATTTAGAACGAAGATTTTTCAATATTTTTAATCCTCGTGTGTGCCATGGCACTTTATAAACATTAGGTTTGAATTTTGGAATGTGATTGTGACATACTTCAGAAATTATAGCCTTAAAGTTACTAAAACATGAAGCTGTGTTCAAAAAGTGAAACTCACAGTCCCAGTTTATAGTAGGAAGAGCAAATTTAATATCTTCAAAATTACACGCTTTAAAATTAAAATTCGTATCTTCACCATGATTAATTAATGGAAGATATTTATAAAATGAAATTCGGATATCTAATGGAACGTGGTGCGCACTAACTACTGAGATAGGAAAATCTGATTGAAATAATCTATAATTAATATTACTAGTACAGAATACTAAATCTAAAAGTCTATTCAAAAAGTTAAAGCAAGAATTAATTTGAAATAATCCAAGACCAAGAAAGTTATCAATGAAATACATTTCGACATCCCTTGAAATATTAGAAGATGAAAGATAAGAGTCAGCTTGTTGCTTAAACCAAGACACATTGGGAACATTGAAGTCACCAAGTACAATGAATTGTTCATTACGACGAAAGTCAGCTACAAGAGTTGAAACATTGTCAGCGTGCGCTTTATAATGCAGAAACGAACTACATGGTGGAATGTAAGAAGTGCAAATGACGAGGTCATCAGACAATCCTTTAATTGACACACAAAGCTAATCAAGAGCTAGGTCAGCATTAGCTAATGAAATATTCGTAGAAGTAAAAATTCGCCACCTCGATGACGTCCAGTAGTACTGCTATCCCGATCTTTCCGATAGACATTATAGATATGAGGGTCAAAATATTCCTCATTAAAGAAGTTTTCATTTAGCCAAGTCTCATTTAAAACAAAAACATCATAATCACAATCAGCCGTAACCGCAAAAATAGCATTTGACTTTGTTTTCAATCCAGATACGTTCTGATAATAAACTTTAATCGTCTTACTATCCACAGTACATTGTGGTCCAGCCTGAGGAATAAATCAATATCTTTTGAGGTAATCGTTTGATATTCTATAGTGATCATTCCTATTTGTGATTCCACGTTCTTTTGTTTTAATTTGTTCTTGTTGAGGTAGAGTGTCTGCCCTCCACACGTGATGGTTGTCTCTACGGCTGATAAGAAGTCCAATCCCAAGATTACTTCTTCTGCTACCTCTGAAAGAACGAGGAAATTCACCTCACTTTGCTCGGTTTCCAACTGCACATTCAGGGTCAGTGTCTCGTTGACCATTTTCCATGAGCCATCTGCCAAAATTACGTTCTTGCTGATATCTTGAGAGTTTCGCGAAGTTCTTAATTTAGTTGCTAATTTCGTATTTATAAAACTAGGAGCTGCTCCCGTGTCAATGACTGCTAAGGCACAAGTTGTATCCAAAGTCACGGTAGCGACGACTTCGTTGTGTTCCTGTCTTAGTAATTGAGTAAAAGAAGAGATGTTTTGCGGTGTGGCTGCGTTCCTCCTCGTTATTGGTGCAATCCTGTTGCATTTCTCTGAACATGGGAGTCTACAGGTTTCATAATCGTCTGCAGGATATGAGTTCTCCTAGATGTCGGAAGTCCTTACGTCTTATATAGAGCTGATACTCCCTTTGACAGTTTCTAAATATCTACATCTGCTGTGTTGGCGTGTAGTTTGCATGACGTATCATGTTTTGTATGGCTAGCATATAGTCCTTAAAACTTTCTTGTGGTCTTTGATGACGTCCACGGATCTCTTGCTCTAGTTTCTCGAAGTAGCGAGTAGGTAGAAAAAAATTTCAGAAAATCATTCTTGAACTGCGACCAATTCTGCCAAAGTGCGTTGTTATTCCTCAGTGCTCGGTCCGTTAAGAGCTCGGGCATTGTTCGTGGAAGAAAATCAGCATTTAACCCATAATTACTTACTTAATTACTTATCTGGCGCTTATAACCGTAGGTCAGTTTTGGCCTCGTATAAGAAATTGCGCCAGTCATTTCTGTTTTGCGCTTGCTGGCGCCAGTTGGAAACACCAAGCGTATTCAGGTTATCCATCACTTCCTCTTTTGCGTTGACCACCACTGGGCACCGAATCGAATATTTTTTTCGCTGGAGTATCGTTTTCCAGTCGCTCAACTTTTTTTTAATCCACTTCACTATGTCGATGTCACCATACAGCTCATACACCGATGATTTTACGAAGGATCTTTCTCTCGAAGGCTCCCAAAGTCTTTTCATCAGAACTGCTTAACGTCTGCTGTGTTAGAGCTATTCAACACAGAAACCATACGATTTGAATCACAAGAGGCATCAGGACAAAATACTGGTGCTAAAAAACCTGGACCCAACCATTGGGTTAGTACAAAATCAGAGCAACAACATGATACGACAACTACTCAACATCAAGGCCTAATTCAGCGATTGCTTAATTCACTAGCAGCTGCAAAAGAAGAGGATACATCTCAATTCTACAAGGTCAATATCAGCACCATAAATAAATTATGGAATCAACTTATGGAAAAACTGGAGGACCAAGCACAATTAGGTTTCGACCAAACTGAATTCAACGAATTAGGAGATATGGTGAGGCAACAGCTGGTCAAACTCGCCATTAAGGAAGATCAGCTTCAATCAAGGAAGACACCATTATCTACTTCAGGAAGATACCATCCTGCACAGACTACACTACCATTGCCAAAGGTGACAGTTCCGGATTTCAACGGCGATTACCTAAAATGGCAAGAGTTCTACAATATATTTAATCCAATGATAGACGAAGAACCATTACCACTAGTCCAAAAAATGTGGTATCTAAAATCAAATGTTTCGGGAGAAGCCGCAAAGCTCATCAGTCATTTGTCACTGACTGAAGAAAACTACAATGCAGCTTGGACGCTGTTGCAAGATCGATATAACAACAAATCCAGGTTGGAGCCTTGGTCCAAAGAGCAACCTCTCGGTATATCAAAAGCTGGTTCGGTAAAAAAATCTACATGACACAACAAGAAAATGTTTATTAGCTTTAAACAATCTCGGAGTGGAAACAACTTCCTCCTGTTGCACATACTGATTAAAAAATTAGATAAAGCAATGCACATTAGATTCGAGCAATCATTAGCAAGACCAAAGAGCTATTGAAAATCAACGAATTTTTTGTCATTTTTGGAACTACAATTCTAATCAATGGAGTCGATCGGTTCCTAAGATAAATCGTCATGTACACAGGCAACGACTAGATCATTCACTTCAGTTGCGACCACACAAAGGAATATAAATACTTGTAGGTTATGCAACATCAGCTATCATCCATTGTATTTCTGCAAAAAATTTCTGCAATGATCTACACCAGAGAGACTGAATTGGGTGCAAAAAAATAAACTTTGTGTCAACCGTTTCAAGCTAGATCATACAGCAAAGAACTGCCCATCACGAACCTGCACTAAGTGTGACAAGAAACACAATTCACTGGTACATCTAGAAGGAAGAAGCGATGTTTCAACTGCAACAAAGGCAAGAATAGCAGTCACATCAGATGCAGCCAACACGATGCCAGCACGTTAAGGTTAGGTCTTACTAGCAACAGCGAAAATAAAAATAACGGCGGCTAATGGAAGATCAGGTGAATTTAGAGCAATATTAGACTCTGGTTCACAAATAAATATTATCTCTGAGCGACTCATCAGAAGGTTGTCCATCATTCCAAACGACGCATTTTCTGCATTGAGGGCATCGGAAAAGCAAAAGGCAGAGCCACGCAACGGGTCAATGTCATGCTGCAATCTTTGGACAACAATTGTTCAACTCATTTGGAGGCATTCGTACTCCCAACCATCATTCCTTGTCAACCAAACAATAATCTTGATATTTCTAAATGGCCAATTCATACCAACATTCAACTGGCGGATCCAGAATTTCATTAACCAAGAAAAATTGATATTCTCTGGTGGAGCAGCTGTGGAAAATGGATGAAGTAGAATCAAATGAAAAGGGCATCAATCTGGCGGAGCAGCGATGCGAGGCACACTTTACTCAAAATGTCCGCATCAATGAAGAAATCGTTTTGTCGTTAGGCTACCGTTTCTTCAAACTACATCAGCCTTGGGAAAATCGAAGGAAATGGTTTACAACAGATTCTTAAGTCTAGAACGTCGACTTCTCAAAAATGATATGGTTCGAAAACAGTATGTCCAATTCATGGAAGAGTACAAGCGATTGGTGCATATGAAGGAAGTTAATCTTGATTCTGCACTGACGCCTTATTATTTCATCCCTCATCATTGTGTACTAAAGCCAGACAGCACAACAACCAAACTACGAGTGGTATTTGATGCATCAGCCAAAACTACGTCTGGATACTCCTTAAATGATTTAATGTACACAGGTCTAACAGTCCAAACTGAATTATTCCCCATACTTCTTTGCTTTCGTTGGTCACGCTTTGTTTTTACTACGGATATTGAAAAAATGTATAGACAAATTTTAATACATCCAGAAGATCAGCAATACCAAATCATTATGTGGAGAGCTCATTCAACGACACCTGTAAGCTAGTACCAACTCAAAACGATTACCTATGGGACTCAAGCAGCACGATATGGTATCGAGCATTTTCGCAAACGAAAATATTAATAGTTTTCCCACTAGGATCTCAAAATTTGCAAAACAATTTCTACGTTGATGATGGGCTTGGTGGATCAGACGGTTTGATAACAGCTATCGAAGCTCAACAGCAGCTCATACACATCTTGAAAAAGCATGGTTTCAAATTGCGCAAATGGTGTGCAAATCATCCAGCGCTCCTTCAGAACATTCTTCAAGATGACCAGTAAGTAAAATTAGATTTAAACAATACTAACAACGATTCAATTAAGACACTTGGATTATTATGGCTACCAAAAACTGACCAATTTTGTTTTAAAGTAAGACTGGATCCAGTAAAGGTTGTCACAAAACGAGCGATCACATCTGATTTAGCTAGGCTGTTTGATCCATTGGGAATCGTTGCTCCAGTGATAATAACTGCGAAGATGTTTGTTTAGGAACTGTGGCAATTACAAATTAATTGGGATGATACCTTACCAGCTGAATTACATAAAAAATGGGTAAAGTTCCGCAGTGGCTTAAGTGATTTAGACGATTTGAAATTTTCACGTCATATTTTTAAAGGAGACATTCCAAGGACAATCCTAATTCACGCATTTTCGGATGCATTAGAGAAGGCGTTTGGCGCTGCAGTGTATATTCGTTCAGAATTTAGGGAAGGGAGAATAATAGTGAAGCTTTTGTGTTCTAAATCACGTGTAGAACCACTTAAAATACAAACACTGCCTAGACTCGAACTATGTGCTGCAGTGCTAACCGCTCAACTGGTAAACCAATTAAAGAACGACCTTAATCTCAAGGAACATCAAACATTTCTCTGGACAGACTCAGAAATTGTTCTCTCATGAATTAAGGCGCAGTCACCATCTTTCCAAACGTTTGTTACAAATAGAGTTGCAACAATTAAAAATTTAACATTGATGAAACAATGGCGTCTGTCAGCTCAAAAAACAATCCAGCTGACATCCTGTCTAGAGGTCTGCAACCAAGTACTTTAGCCAATTGCAATCTTTGGTTTTATGGACCACTATTTTTACATGGAAAAGAAACTATGTGGCCACCATGATTCAACTCCGCATTGGCAATTTCAACCAACATGGAAAAGAAACGAAAACCTTCACCAGTAGCCAGCAAAAACATGGTGTTCACATTAACCAAAACCGACGGGCTACTAAATTAAGATTTTTTGTACAAAATTAACCATAGAAATTCATTCCGCACACTTCAAAGAATTATGGGATACGTTCTACGGTTCATAAATCACACCAGGTGCAAAAGAGAGCTAAGACAAACCCAAACGGTACTTACTCCTACCGAGCTTGATCATGCATTAACTGTTATTGTTAGAGCAATACAGTCTTCTGATTTCAAGGATGAAATAAGACATTTAAAAAAATACGCGGAGTTCAAAAAAGACAAGTCCATTTAGTAGTTTGTCACCATTTTTAGACGAAATGAACATTCTGAGAGTTGGTGGACGCTTAGAGGCATCGACATTACCATTCGATGCTAAGCATCAAATGCTGCTGCCATATAACGATCCTATAACAAAACTAATTTTGGTTATGTTACATAACGATAATATGGACTGCAGTCCGCAGACCTTGCAAGCATTATCTAGGCAGCGATTTTGGATAATAAATGGAAAATCAATGGCAAGGAATGTCGTACAAGGTTGTGTTCGCTGTTAAAGAGCAAAGCCAAGACTTTTTCAACAAATTATGGACAATCTTCCAGCATCCAGAATAACTCAAGCACGACTATTTCTTAAAACTGGAGTAGATTTTTGTGGACCCTTCTGGATACATTACAAAATTCGTGGTAAGAAACCATTTATTGCATAAAGCACAAAGCATATATTGCCATATTCTGCTGTTTCGCTACAAAGGCTGTGCATCTAGAGTTAGTCAATGATTTAACAACCGAAGCCTTTATAGGATCACTAAAGCGTTTTACATCTCGATGTGGGCGCTGCGATACATTATACTGCGATAATGCCACCAACTTTGTCGGAGCCAAAAATAAATTGCGAAATTTGTAAATATTTCTCAGAAGAAAATCACCAAAAACATGCAGCGACCGTGGAATCGACTTCAAGTTCATCACATCTCGAGCCCCACACTTTGGCGGACTATGGGAGGCGGCCGTGAAATCAGCAAAACATTTATTACTGCGAAGCGTGTCAACCGGCTCCCTTACATACGAAGAGCTTGAAACTGTGATCATTGAGATTGAAGCCATCTTAAATTCTCGACCAATAACACAAATATCCACAGATCCAAATGATTTGACTGCTTTGACACCAGGACATTTCTTGATTGGTGAACCACTAACTGCACAAGTCGATAGAAGATCACCACAGTCCAAAATATCATTGGCAACAAGATGGAGGCTAGTATCGCAGGTTAAACATTAATTCTGGAGAAGATGGAATCTCGAATACCTCAACCAATTACAAGAAAAACGAAAATGGAAGAATCATTCACAGAATGTTCGAGAGAATGAATTGGTTATTATCAAGGAAGACAATGTTCCTGTCATGCAGTGGCCTCTTGGCCGAATAGTAGAGGTACATACTGGACCTGAAGGAGCAGTGCGTGCTGTTGACGTAAAAACAGCAATAGAAATATGGAAACGAGCAATCCACCGACTAGCACCACTTCCTGTAGAGTCTAACCCAACATCTGATCCAACATCGCCATCTCAACAGAATCACGAAGAAGAAGAAGAAGAAGAAGAAGAAAGGAGTGAAATTCTAACTAAACGAAAGAAATTCTCCAACAATTCACCGATCACAACTCTTGTAGTATCTTTACTGCTACTACCAATGATACTAGCAAATCTTGTCGACATTAAAAAATTTCAAAATGGTCCTGGAATCTATTTTGAAAATGTTGGTACAGCACATTTGGCGACTGCCGAATGGAAAATTGTTGCAAACTATGACCTTACTCCGTTCTGGGTCGAACTCGAAGCTTTCATTGATGGAATATTAGCCTATCAACAGCTGTGCAACCAATCACGCCAAGGTTCAGGCTGCACTGCACTTGCCAAACATTTCCTGCACACAAGAAAGGAATTACAATTGGACAGCGAATTGTTAATAAGGCGACGCAAGACTAGAGCTGCTTTAGACATTGTCGGAAACATAGCCAATACACTGTTTGGTGTTCTTGATTGTGATTATGCCAAGGAAATGTCAAAAACAATTAGCCAACTACAGAATAACGAAGAGCAGATGGTCAACATTCTTAAGAAGCACACCTCCATTATTGATTCGACAATTAATATAATAAAACAAAACGAAGTCAGCACAAACACAAGAGTACATATGATACAGGAGGAACTAGCTACACTTGAAAATGCAATCAACAAGGAAACTGAGACACAACGAAGATGCAGTTCTTATGTCATTGGGACTACAGTTGTCTCTCATAGCTGCAAACTTACAACAGATCCAAACTGCGATTCTAAATGTCCTCACCGCTACCCATCACGGCAAAATAAGCCCATTGCTATTACAACTAAGCGATGGGATAATCAACATAAAAAACAACTTGCTACCATCAAAACAGTTGCCAATCGGAAAAGATGACCTGTTGCATTTTTACAAATTAATGCCATCAGAAGGAGGAATAGCAAATAATCATGTTATAATAAGTTTAAAATGGAATAAAAAATTTTATAACTATTGCATTAGTATTAAAACGCGACTAATGCAATAGAAGCCTTGGTTGGTAGAGCGAGGCTTTAAAACTCGGCACACGAGCAATTGATGCCCTTATTGAGTTCAGTGAAATGAGAAGAGAGTTCAAGTATCAAACTGTAACTGATTTTTATTTTAAATTTTTTAACTTATATACTAACTTACAAATTATCTAGAAATTATCTGACACATCTTGCATTTCATTCATATGTCCAAAATGCCCTATGTAGCATCCCAGCAAACCAAACTTGACGACATTATCGAAATTCCGACTAATTCGTTACTATTTCGAACTGTCGTAAAGAATTCGTTACTACAGGGTGTTTTTTTTAGGGGTTTGTTTTTCGAATAGAGATAAAACTGGCATTTTGTGATCAAATCTGGCAACTCTAATGTCATTTATGTTCAGTTTGGTTTGCCATTTCATCATGAACAGGTTGACAAAAGAACAACGCTTGCAAATCGTGCAAATTTATTTCGAAAATAATGGTTCAGTTCGCGAAGTTTACATCGCAAAATTTTGTTCAGTGATGAGGCTCATTTTTGGTTGAATGGCTACGTCAACAAGCAAAATTGCCGCATTTGGAGTGAAGAGAATCCACATGAGAGCCTTGACGCCATTACATCCACAAAAACTGACTGTTTGGTGTGCTCTATGGGCTGGTGGAGTCATTGGGCCATACTTCTTCCGAAATAATGCTGGAGAGTCAGTTACCGTTAATGGAGACCGGTATAGAGCCATGATAACCGACTATTTTGTTCCCGAATTGGATGGCATGAATGTGGATGAGTTGTGGTTCCAACAAGACGGCGCTACATGCCACACAGCGCACGTCACAATCGATTTATTGAAGGAAACATTCAATGAGCGTATAATTTCGCGGAATGGACCTGTCAATTGGCCACCAAGATCGTGTGATTTGACACCATTGGATTATTTTCTTTGGGGATATGTGAAGTCGCTCGTCTACGCCAACAAACCAGAAACGTTAGGGGACTTGGAGGCCAACATTCGTGGCGTTATTGTCGACATACGGCCCCATATGCTCGAAAAAGTGGTTGAAAATTGGACCTGTAGAATTGACTTTATTCGAGCCAGCCGCGGCGGCCACATGCCCGAAATCATATTTAAACATTAATGGCATAAAATTATCCTTCCACTAAAGTCAAATTGATGGACATTAAAACGATTTTCTTGTGTTTTATTTCAATTCGAAGTTCTATACCTCTAAAAAAAACACCCTACATATCGTTACATCAAATTTCGAAACAGTTTCGATTTTCATGCGAATTTATATCGAGTTTCGATATGTGCCGGTTTGTAAGATTTATTCTTTATCATATGATATTACTGTTCAAATAAATAAAAAATAACAAAGTTGGCCAGGCAAACAACGTTCCTTTTTTTTAAATAAACGTGTAAGAGTGCAAACTAAACAAGTGCGCATTGCGGTGATTGAGGTAAAATTTGTTTTAATCTAAAATAAATTGTTTTCCGTGGTTGTTCTTCAACAAATGTAAAATGTCGCGTCAAGGTTTTAGTAAAAGTGTAAAAAAAGAAGTTGCAAGGCTTATGGACTCCATTTTTTCGCAAATACTCACATCAATAACAACACCACCAACAACAACAACATCAGCAACAACAACAGTAAGTGTTTTAATGAGTGACAGCGAGGAGTTTGTTCAATCAAAAATCGAGGACTCGTGGCAAATTTGGATGAAATTCGAAATGAGGAAGTAAGTATTGAACAATTAAATATTGACGCCTCTCAAGGCGAAGAAAGCATTTCAATGGAACTCCTGCATGCGAGCACCACAAGAAATCTTGGATCGGCGAAGAGTTTGGAAAAGTTCTGAAATAACCAACTCTGAAATATTCAACCAGAGTTGGGCGTTTTGCACTAAATGGTGAGTGCACTAAGCATTTCACTAGCACTAAATATATTGAAAGAAATTAGATTTTTCACTATTTTTTTACCAGCTTAGTGATAGTGAAACATCTCTTCACTATCACTTGAGATTTTAGTGATGGTGTTATTTTGTTGCACTACAACTAAATTTAGTGTTAGTGACTAAATCTGCACTACACTCAATTAGTGCAAAATTTGAGCAGTCACTACATGAAAGCTGCAATTAAAAATGTTTCCACTCAACTTTCAAACATTACTGGTTTTGAAATTATTTAAGCCAGACTCGAATAAAAGAAAATTCTATAATAATAAAATATAATTTTCTAAATGGGCTAACAATTTTGAAATTTCAAATTTATATAAGTGCAATTATTCAAAATAAACTGTTGAACTTTTCTTTCCACTGAGTGAAAACTTTCTGTGTTCCAATACCATTAGTGCGGGCATTTTTTTTGCACTATTAATTTTAGTGCAAAAAAACAAAGTTGCACTAAATGAATTTTAGTGAAAATTTTTTCACTATCACTATCACTAATGTATAGTGGGGCTTATATTTTTGAATTCATCAGTCAACACCACTTGAAAGTAATAAATAATTTTTCAATATCAGTATATGTCAGCTGAAGCTGAAACTTTAGTGCACTACCCCCATCTCTGTATTCAACTAACATTCGACATTAATTTCAACATTCCTTTTAACATTTTATTTATAACACAGTCTCATTATATCGCTTGAAATTGTTCAATAATATGAAATTTAAATGAAATAAAATTTTTCATTTTCGTATCTCTAAATTAAACCGTTCTTAATTTAAATGCATACCTTCATTTCGATTTCGCAAACACATTTCGTTCCGATTTCGTAACTACATTTCGTTACGATTTCATAATTACATTTCGTTACGATTTCGAAAAGATATATCGTTCCGATCTCATAACTATATTTAGTTACGATTTCGAAACAATATTTCGTTCCGATTTCGTAACGAAATATAGTTACAAAATAGCTACGACACCTCTTCACGAATTCGTGTCAACCCCTTCATACGATTTTCTTTACTATTTCGCAACGAAATCGGATTCCGAAATCTGAAAGATACCGAAATATTCGAAACGAATTCGCCACGATTTCGGAACTTTTGGTTTGCTGGGATGGTGTTCAACTTTTTGTTCATGTTACAAATGCATTTACTGATCGATTGACTGATCAGCATAGTCATCAGGCCCGTGCGCACGGGGGGGTTTTGGGGGTTCAAACCCCCCCCAGGAGGGTTTCGAACTATACTTTTGAAATCCACAGAACTATCTGATTATGAAAAATTTCCATGATGCAAAGTTATATTTATTATGATATAGTATAACATGGTGAGACCGCCAAAAAGTTTCAGCCAAAATTCTTAGAAATTCCGAGATAATAAATTTCAATTTGCATACGGTATATAAATTGTGAAAGTGGTATACATAAAATTTGTGAAGATTTTCTGAGTTTTATTCCAACTACGCAATTTACTGGAAAAGGATTGTCAGATGTGATTTTAAGCTATTTGGAATCTTCCGGCATCGACTGCACTTACTTTATCGGTCAATGTTACGACGGTGCAACTGCTATGAATGGAGAATTTCACGGAGCTCAAGCTTATATTCAGGAAAAGTACAAACTAGCTATGTATTCGCATTGTGCAGCTCACAGTTTTAATTTGGTTGTTAATGGCGCGTGCAAAGTTGTACCTTTAAGAAATGGTCTAGGCATCATCCAGAGCGTGCACAATTTTTTCAACTATCCCAAACGCCTGCTCGCACTTCAAGAAGCAATTTCAAAGAACGAAAACCTTCAAGACGGTAGAAAGACGAAACTGAAACAATCCTGTGCAACGAGATGGGTGGAACGACACGAATCCGTAGGAATTTATCTGCACTTACAACCAGCAGTTATGGACGCCTTAGAAAACATCTCCAATACGTGGTCAGACACAAAAACAACCTCTGCTGCTTTTAAGTTGCTTACAGCGATAAGAACCTTAGATTTTCAGGTTTCATTACATGTGCTGGATTCGATTCAGTACGTAGCTTTATCGTTAAGTCGTTCTCTTCAAATTGAAAACCAAGATCTCGATGAAGCCATACAGTTGGCAGATGGCTTAAAAAATGAATTATTGGAAAGAAGAGAAAGCGCAGAGGAACACTTTCGTAAGATTTTCCAGAAAGTTAGCAAGATCTGTGAAGAACACGATATTGAAGTAAGGAAACCGAGGCAAGCTTCACGTCAAACTCATCGTTGTAACATCGAGACGAATTCAATTGAAGATTTTTATAGAATTTCAACCTACCTACCATACCTAGACTTATTCGTCACTCACCTTGAAGATCGTTTTCTTAAGCACCGTGGAATATTATCGAATTTTAAATGTCTTTTTCCATCAAAAATTTCAACCCTAGATGAAGAAGCTTGCAACCAATTATTTGAAAAATACTCCACGATTTTGCATGACGATTCTGCTGAAGTTTGGATCAATGAAGTGAAAATTTGGCGAAGACGAATTTTTGATAAAAATATTAACAGCCCTATCGAAGCTCTTGACATCTGCAATACAACTGCTTTTCCAAATGTTCACCAAATCCTGCTGGTTATGGCTGCGCTACCAGTAACGACATCATCGAACGAACGCTCTTTTTCAACATTACGCCGGTTAAAAAATTACTTGCGTTCTACTATGAGCAAAAATCGGCTGAACGGATTGGGTGCACTTAATATTCATCGGGACGTTACAGTTCGCGTAGATGCAGTATTGGACGATTTTTTTTCTGCACCCCAACGCATTAATTTATTGAGAGAATAGTTTCGTATAAAGTATTTGTATTTACTCGAAGTACTAAAAAATTATCTGAAAATGTACATATGTATGTATGTAACTGAAATCTTATAGTTTTATATCCAATATATAATATTTTCTGTGCATCCATTTTTTGATAGTTTTCTTTGTACTAAGAATTCCTTATTTTTTAGTCAAAACCCCCCCCAGGGCCAAATCCTGCGCACGGGCCTGATAGTCATCAATTTTATACAAATTGCATTTCCCCTATTTATGATATTTGACATATAGAAAGAAAAAGTAATTTGACTTGCTATTGTTTACCTCTTAAGTACGGTCAAGTACCCAAGCAATGAACTGTATGTGCAGCAAGTAAAAATACTCATGTTTCACTTCGCTGTAGGTATTTGGGCATACGTATGAAATGTTACCATATGAGTCATAATATTTACATGTATGTGTGTCATAAATATAGAAAACAATATTTTAAGAATTTGTTTTCTTGGTTGTTTAACAATTTGTATTTTTTGGTTTTATTTTCTTACAAAAATATTGTGTGGCGTTTTTGTGGAAAAACTAAAATGACTGTCCATCACAATGTTATATTTGTGATAAAATTCCCACTTATGGATCAGGAACATTTAAAAATTTTTCGAGTTATACCATATCCTACCACAATCAACAATACTTTGATAACAATTAAGGCAGATACCGAACTTATGGCCACAAATCTTCACAGGGACCATTACTTCCCGATGAGTTTCACTGAAATCGAAGCATGCCTTGTAATTACTGCATCAACTTATCTTTGTTCAAATAAACAATCCATGTTTAACAAGTTATCAAATGCCTTCTCCTGCGAATTCAATTTGTTAAACAATAGAACATCGGCAGATTGTAAACTCACCAATTTACATGATGATTTCGTATGGACTCAACTGAACCACAAAAATCAATGGATCTACGGGACTAAGGAAACTAATCAAATGAGCGCTGTATGCGGAACCAATGCTTTTCAAATAAAAATAGAGGGATCTGGACTACTATCACTAGATCAAGAGTGCATAATAAAACATAACGTCATAACCATTCAAGGGCATTTTGTCATCAAAAGCACCATTCATCTTACGCAAAACATGGCAATCTAACAGCAGTCGCGTTTCCCAGCGAAACCAGGAAGATCTTCAACTCTTCTTCCGATTCTACAACAAAACCCTGGAACAACTTACAGCTCTACAAAATGTCTTGAAGTCAGGAAAGAGTTCAGAGCTTCCAGAACTGTCGCTGTTTACCAACATTCATTATTACGCAATCAGCTATACAGCCCTTATTATATCAATTATAATAGCAAGCTGTATTATCTGGCAAATAAAAACTGGTGCGTTTAAAAAGGAACAACCCATCATCATAAAGCCAATACCAAGGCCAAGACGACACCTGTCCGAATCTGCATAGTTGAATGCGAGCATTCAACGCGCGGGAGAATGTACAATAACTGTACAACAACAACAACATAGGCAAAACAAATTGCAGCTACAGCACAGTGCAACGCATGCTTGTTGACCTACTTTTATTTATTATTAAGTTTGTTGTTTTTATTTTATATATTGTGAATTTTGCATGTTTTTTAATTGTTTACATTATTAATACCAAATAAGCAATATTTATCATGAATTTAGTTTTTTTTCATTTATTGAAGTTAATGTTAAGTAATCAATATTTAATCATCAAGTGTCTTTTTCTCTCTACATAAACAATCCAGGTTAAAGTGCCTGTGTTTGTTAAGTTATCTGGTATTTGCTTGGAAACATGAAGTCCAATTTGCTGAACACTGAAATAATTCTCTGAGATTGCTTAAATTAAACAAGATATTTAGTATATTCGAGTCGTTTTTTATGATCGGATATCCTACATCCTACATCTTTGCTGAATTAAGCAAATGGTTCTCAATTCATGGAAAATCAATTTCTCAAATCAAGCAACTAATTTATTTTAGTTATTAGAGAATTTTTACTTGAATCAAGCAAAATTTTCTCACTTCAAGCAAATATTAGTCTTGAATATAGCAAAATATTCTTGAGTTTTAAGCAAATGTTTCTTGAATTCAGCATTTTTTCTTAATATCATGTGTTTTAAAATTGCTCAATTCTAGGAAAAAAATTTTTGAATTGAGAAATTTACGCTTAAGCGAAAACTGATAGCCTATTTGCTTGATTCAAGCGTAAAATGCTTGATTTTTTCTCTCCATCTATGTACTACGTACATCAACAATCTACGTCAAAAATCTATTTACTACTAATCTAAGGGAAATAACGCATATTAACATTATCCACGCCTGTCTATAAATTTTATTTAAAAGTGGATAAATCAGATATTTTCTGTACAGCTCGTTTTTTTTTTTTGCATATTTTAATTTTATCTATACCACACAGTGAATCTTCTGACTTAATCTAAACAGCTGAAATAGCTGACAAGCAGCAACCACATCGCACCTTGTTTCTGCAGTTTATCAATGAAGTTTTTAGAATTAGGATTCTTGCTTGTCGCTGAATACTCTCGGTTTGTAATAGATCTCGTTTTGTTTGTAATGAAAATTATATAGCCTAGATGTTTAGCCAAAATGCTTCGTGAGTGCGATGGGTGAGATTTTGTGCGGATCTGAGCGGAGCTCAGCATCTTGTCTAAACATCTAGGCTATATAATTTTTATTACAAAAACCAAACGAGAACTATAAAAAACCATTAATAATATATTTAATTTAAATATGTTGTATTTTAATTTCAATATTTTTATTTAAATTTTCTTTAAATGCGATGGTTTTACTTTCAAATAGCAAATATATGAAAGATATATAAAAAAATTCGTGTATAATTTTAATATATGTTTTATTAATTATGTTTAAATACTTTAATATTTAATTTTAATATTAATTATTTAACATAAAATTAACAATACGCAAGCATAATTTAATTAAATAATATTTAAATAAATTTTGAATATTTACGCACTCGATTTATGCAAATGCATTATTGGTTAAAAAATTACCACGTTTTTGGATAAATTAAAAAAGTTTTTGGATAAATTTAATATTTTTTTTTCTTAGTATACTCATTACATAAAATTATTTACAGCAGTTTTGTGATGAGAAAATAATTTTTTTTTTTTATTATGGCACTGCTTAAAAGCATTATGTAGTCAATACAGATTTCAACATGTACTGTGTGCAGAAAGTTCTGTCGTGAGTATTTATTTATTTTTTTTTTATTGAATGCTAAGCCCTGAGGCTTTATAGCATATTTAAAAATTTAACAATTCATTGTTTTTCATTTAATTTGCAATATAGCATTTTAAATGTTAATTCGTATCAATTTCAAATACAACAAATTATTATTAACTTAGTTTCAAATACAACAAATTATTATTAACTTAGTTTACTTAGTAATAAGTTCATAAAATTAAAAAGAAATTGCCAGGTAGATGTTAAAAATTGTACGCATATTCCAGATGTAATCTTGATAGTTAATAGATCGATTGATTAGAGCCAAGCTCACATATGAAAGGCTAGACGGGCGAGGTCGAGCTCCCTCATATGCCAGGCCAGACGGACGAGGTCCTGCTCTGGATAATCAAGTTCTATTGAGTTGTAGGTAGATTTCTGCAAACAATGATTAGAGCAAAGCTCACACATGCAAGGCGAAACGGACTGGGTCTAGCTCCGGCATATGCCAGGCGAGACGGACGGGGTCTCGCTCTGGATAATCATGTTTAATTTAATTCATATATGGAAGTAATATATTGCCAACACCGCCAGGAGAAAAATAAAAATCCTTGGGAGAGAATACTTCACATGCGGTACTGGAGATAATCTTGGATCGTATGTTTAATTGAGTATCCATATATAGAAAGCATGGCCAACATCAATAGCGGTACTGTAGATAATCTAAAATTTTGTTTTTAATTGAGTATATGGATTCGTTTAAAGATATAATTTCGAATACAGCATTAAAGTCACCACATGCACTTCTTAGTGGTTCGTTTTGCAAATAGTTTGTTCTACAAAAATTCATATATAGTAGCTCAAAACTTCTTCTTGGACGAAGAGGAACGTTAAAGTATACTTTACTCAATAAGTAAGGGCTATTTACATATCCATATAAAAGTTTAACAACCCAACAAACATTAAGCATTTTTCTTCGATTTTCTAAAGTTGGAAGATTTATAAGCTGCAACCGATACTCATACGGTGGTAATTGAAAATTAGTATTGTATATGCAAAGATTACGTAAACAGAACAAAAGAAATTTTTTTTGGACCGATTCAATGTCATCAATGTAGCAACCGTATCGAGGGCACCACACAATTGACCCATATTCTAAGATAGGGCGCACTAGAGATATGAATAAAGTTTTTGTTATATAAGGGTCATTAAATTCTTTTGCCCATCGTTTAATAAAACCTAAGGTACTATTAGCTTTATTTATTATTTTATTAATGTGAACATGAAAACGAAGTTTTGGATCCATCGTTACACCGAGATCATCAAAAACATTTAAAGACTCTAGGGTATATTCACCAATTTTGTAAATATTTCGAAATGGATGCGTTCGCGCAAATGTCATCTGCTTGCATTTCTTCATGTTGAGATTCATACAATTTAATTTACACCAATTATGTAGATGGTCAAGATCATTCTGTAAGAACAGAGCGTCTTGTTCATTTTTAAAGGAAAGAAATAGTTTTACATCATCGGCATACATTAAAATATCGCTATGTTTTATCACCAATGGTAGATCATTTATATAAAGTAAAAACAGTAAAGGCCCGAGGTGGCTTCCTTGAGGGACCCCAGAAGTTACTGGAAATTCATGTGACTTGACAAGTTTGTAGATAACACATTGTGATCTCTTGCTTAAATAAGACTGAATCCACTTAACAAGTTGTGTGGGGAACCCAAGGAGAGACAATTTTAAAATTAGGAGGCTATGATTAACAACATCAAAAGCTTTGCTAAAATCAGTGTAAATAACATCAGTTTGCAGCCCCTTTCCAAAATTCTCTATTGTCTTAGATGAAAATTCTAGAATGTTTGTAACCGTCGATTTTCCAGTTAAGAATCCATGTTGGGAAGGAGACATTAAAGATTTAACGCTATGAGATAACTGTGAAGTTACAATTGCCTCAAAAAGTTTAGGTAAAGCGCTTAATTTTGCAATTCCTCTATAGTTTTCAATTAAAGACCTGTTGCCAGATTTATGCAACGGAATAATATATGAAGATTTCCAGGCAGCTGGAAAATAACAGAATTTTAATGAGGTCGTAAAGAGTAAAGTGATTGGAACTGCAAGCTCTTCACAACAATATTTTAGTATGCATGAAGGAATGTTATCAGGCCCACTTTTGTAAGATGACTTTAGATTTTTTAAGTAAGATAATACAGTATTTACATCAATAATTGGGAGATAGATTTCGCCTGGCTGCACTGTTATAGGATAGCTTGGGCCATTATACGAAGCTGATGAATAAGTAGACTTAAAAAAGTCAGCAAAAAAGTTACATATCGAAAAATCGTTATCAGACACAAATGTTTTGTATTTCATAAAAGAAGGAAAGGAATTAATCTTGCGCTTGGTATTGACAAAGCTCCAGAAAGATTTTGCATCAGACTTGATGTTAGATTTAACTTTCGTTAAGTAGATGTTATAGGACTGCTTACATAACTGTTGATAATTGTATTTAATTGAAATATAATTAGCGTAATCACAAACACTATGCGTTTTTTGATACTTTTTATAGTATTTTGATTTTAAGTTTCTTAATTTTCTTAGTTCGTTGGTATACCATACCGGTCCAAACGAAATAAAAGCTTTTCTATGTGGGACAGATAATTCAAAGCACTGATTTAGTGTATCATTAAAAGCACAGACCGCATTATCGAAGTTCAGTGTAGAAGAGCTTATATTATTTGCATTTAGAATGGAGGACCAGTTGATGTTGGACAAGTTGGCTTTTAAAATGACATAATTAGTTTTTTTAAAATTAAACTCAATAGGAGTTTGACTAATATGGTTCTGTGTAGATGGTTTTGGAAAATTGAGAGTAACTTCTAAAGTCGGATGATGTGCATCCTCAGGGATTACTAATGGATCAGACCTAGAAACTGAAATAATGTTACTATCATCAAAATATATAAGATCAAGCAAACGATTATTTTTGTTATAGTGACAGTTAACCTGGAAAAGTCCTTGACTTGAAAGCTCGTTTAAGAAATAGTTATCGGATGAACATTCTGAAGAAGGTAAGAAAGTTGCAGGGTTTTCAGTGCAGCGATTCCACATGATATTTGGGAAATTGAAATCACCCGTTATTAAAATGTGGTCATGAGTCTGAAGTAATAAGCACACTTTATTAATAGAATTTAAATGCTTGTTATAAACTTCAGCGTTTGAGCTTGGTGGAATATATGAACAAGTAACGTAAATACTTAAAGAACCATACTTAACATGAACACAACAAAATTCAATATCTAAAGATTCTGGAATTATTATTTCATTTGAGTAGTGTGATGACCTGATGGCAATTAAAACGCCACCCCCATTAGAAAAATTACCAGCAATAGAGTTTCTGTCTTTGCGGTAAATATTAAAGTTGTTAGACAGAATTTCAGTATTAAGTACATTTGGTTTGAGCCAGGTTTCACTGAAAACAATTATGTCAAAGTGTAATATATGTAGTATATGTATAAATATATGTAGTCAGTCCATAGATGCTTCCCTCTGTGCATGTCCCGGAATAACATTGCAAGAATGTATATGCCATCGAGAATATGATTCTAGAGCAGTGGTCCGTTCTACACAAAATGTGTAGAAATCTTTTGAATTGCGACTGACGTCTGCAGATAACATTCTGATTCAAATGAATGACCCATCGATTGAACTTTTTTATAAATTTTTGCAATGGGTTCTTCCTAAGTTTTGGACCTTAACGAACTTTTCAAAGTAATTTTTGTTACTTACTTTGTTACTAACTTTTGTTTTGCCTTATCGCAATTGTCCACGAAAGGATGAGCCGCACATCAGAGATCTTAGGAGTATTGATATTGATCCGAACTATTTCAATAAAATGCCGTTGGAGAAGATTGACCCTGCAAAAATTAAATATTTTTTCCCAGCAAATATATAAGGATAAGTTAAATATAGAAGGAGTTACGGTATAAATATATAAGGAGTTACGGTAATGAAGACAAAAAAAAAGATTCCCCGAATCTTAGACCCATACACTAATAGAAAAAATATTCAATTTATCCAAAAAGTTTTTTAATTTATCCACAAACGGGGTCATTTTTGTATAAATCGAGTACGTAAATATTTAAAATCGATTTCAATACTTTTTTAATTAAATAATGCATGCATATTGTTAATTTTATATTAAATAATTAATATTTAAATAAATATTAAAGCATTTTAACAGAATTAATAAAAAATATATTTAAATAATGCACGAATTTTTTTAAATATCTATTAAATATTTACTATTTGAAAAAAAAACCATCGCATTTAAAGAAAATTTAAACAGAAATATTGAAATTAAAAGAAGAACATTTTAAAAAACAACATATTTAAATTGAATGTCCCATATTTAAAAAATTGATTTAAGAAATACATAAATTATTTTCCTAATAGTTAGCTATTTCAGCTGTTTGGAATAAGTAAGAAGCTTCACTGTGTGGTGAAACTCACATTCTGCTTCAGACTTAAATTTTAAATTAAGGCGTGTGCTTGAAAGTTAGTAAGGAACCGTCAAAAATATTTTACGGCAATTATCATCCTTTGTACTCTAAGAAGAAACAAAGCTTATAGTAGGAGAGCTGGTAGACATCTTAGGGTACGTGTTTGAGGCACTCTGAAAACTTGTAAAATACTTCCTTTGTGATGTCTAAATACAAAAACCGAGACCTGGCTGAGGGGTAGTGGGTCTCAACTATACAATTTTTTTTTTTTAAATAAAAAAAATATGTCACGCAAAAAATATGTTTGAGGCATTTTAAAACTTTTATACTTTTAAATTTAGTATTTGAAGATTGCAAAAATAAACAAGCCAGATCATTTGGTCGGGTCTAAGACGTTGCCAGGTGTTTTGTTAAATTATATTAAAAAGAAATCGAAAAAATATATTTGAGGCACATTGAAATTTAAACTGCATATAATTTTTAGCTAAAACTAAATATTTCCAAAAAGACAGGTCATTTCGTTGGGACATACTATCTGCCAGGTGATCGAGAATGTTAGAAATTGTCGATCTTGCTTACTTACTTAAATTTCATTTTGTTTAAATTCTTAATTAACATAACTAAAATTTCATTAATTTTCACAAAATGTATCAAATGAAAAAAGTAAATTAACGTAAATAAAAAATTAAAAAATAAAATTAAATTCAATTATCCCTTATTTATCTTTTGTAAATACTACACATTAATAAAAATAGAAAAAAAACATTTCTAAACAAAATTACAAGAAAATAAATTTGGCTTTATTTGGTGATGTTCCGCGCGTGTTTTCGTTAAAGGCAAGCGCTCTAACCACTACACTATGGTGGAAAGGTTTTGCTGGACGCTAACTGCGTTGTTAAATACACAGCTGAGTTTGTTATTAAATTCTTTACGGAATTTATTGTTAGTGTGAGCAGAGCAGCTGTGTTCGGCAAGACATTAAAATACTTGCTTAAGAAAGAGATATGAAATCACACTTATATGTGAGTTTTCGTTAGGTTTTTCACATTGCCCTTAACAAACTGATAGAAACTTTGTTCTACAGACTAACTAAAATTTCCGACAGCAGTATTGGTTAAATAACGTATCATTTAACCAGTACTTGTCTTGCAGGGATAGAACATGTCTGCACCAGCGTTGCCAGATTGGGCGATTTATCGCCAATTGGGCGCTTTTTTTCTTATTTTTGCGCTTACATTTTTAGGAAATCGCCAGGCGATTTTTTGGGCGATTTTTGTGAAAACCACGCTTTTCCATAAACTCATCTTATGTGTGTGGGAAAAATGTTTGGCAATATTTGTAAGTTGGCATTCATCTTTCTTTCCTTGTCACATTCTAATGCATTTGTGGAACGTATTTTTTCCGTCAACAGAATGAAATTAGATATGCTTACTTCAATCATTCGAGTAAAATGCTTCATGAATGCTCAAAACTGTTGTTGCAAGTCGCTGCCAATATCCGATGATATGATTTCAAAAATTAATAAATCAATGTATGATCTAAACAATCGAGAATTGACAAAAGGGAGGAAGAGTCTAATATGGCTGAAGTATTTAATAGAATGGAACTACGTTTTTTGTTAAAAATTTGTATTTTTAAAGTTGCATATTGAAAAATTCTAAATACTAGTCTCTAAAAAAAATGTTCTTTAACAATCAAAATTCTCGTATAAAATTAAGTATCGTTTTTATAATTTTTTACAGATCTCAATATTATTTCACAATATAATGTGAAAATAAGAACTTTTATATATATAATACTATTATATATTATAACAGCTCTCAATATTATTTGAAAAAAATTTATATAATTTTTTTGTTTCTTTTTAATATAATAAATTTCTTAGAAAAAATTGCGATCTTGGCGATTTTTTTTTTCATTGAGCGATATTTTTTTTTAAATCGCGCGCTTTTCTCAAAAAAGTTCTGGCAACACTGGTCTGTACTCCTAGCATTGATCGTACGTCACCCCCTCAAATTCATTTTTATGGGATGAGGTCGACGCAATGCATGAAGTCATATTTTGTGATGCTTCATAAGAATCCATTGTTTCTAGTCTAGCTGTCAAAGGCCGACCGACTTAACGCAGTATTGTAATTCAGCCATTATAGCTAAAACGCAATACTGCGTTAGGTCGGTCGGCCTTTGACCGTACTTTGGTCTCCGTTGTAAAAACTTTACGATATAAGCTGTCAAAACGGACGACCTCAAACTTTGCAAAACTGAATGTTGCGTTGACAGATCGTGCGTCTGTCATTTTGGTGATGCCAATAAAAGCAGCTATACTAAAACTATTTTCATAAATGGGGTATCAATAGAAAGGTCTTGTACTGTAGATGTGCAATAAGGTCTTACTTTTTTAAAATATTCTGTATTTAAACAAAAAAAGCAAAACAAACTTCTGCAAAGAAAGTGAGTTTTCTATGTAGAGCCTAAAACTATGTGATCTTTTTTTTCAGGAAGTTTCTAAAATCATTCTATTGTATAATTAAAGCAGTAGAGCAAAGCAAAAAATGTACAAATATATTTTATAGGATATGGATTAGGACAAAGATTAAGACACACCTTCCCAAACTATGACAGGGATTCGGACTAAGATTAAGTGAAGAATTCGAACATGAATTAAAACAAGAATTTGGACATGAAGTAGGAAAATTATTAGAGCAAATAAAAATAACGGAGGGATGAGGATAAATTTGGAAACAAAGGAAAGGATGGGGACAAGAATAAGGACAAGGATAAAAACACACAGTCACTTCAAAACCTACGGGTGTGTCCACGACACAGCCAACTCTTTTTATTTAAAAATAAATTTTTTTTCAATTTCCGGTATCTTCGTTATTTGCTTAACTATTCTGGGAAGTCATTGAGAGCAGTTGCAATATACCTGCAAGCCACAGTATTCACACACGGCCAATTATATTTGACAATAAATCGAGCCCGCCCTCTTGATGGGGTGAACATTTTTTTTAAATTTATCTTTAAGTATGCAGCATGCAGCGCATTTTACCCATAAATGAAGGTTATATAATATCATATATAGTTTACACAGATATAGGGGAGAGGGGTTGGTTGTGAACCAGGTTTTGTTTTTGGGATTTAACTTTTCACAGAATAAAGATATCGAATAATTCAAGTTACCGTTGGAAAGGTGAATATCCAACGCAACTTTTATATACAGACAAATAAGCGTTTTTATTAAATTTTAATCTCTCCACTGCCAATTTTCTAAAGATGTGATTTCGGCTCTTCCAAATAAGGGGCTGGGTTGCGTACCATCTGGCAAATCTCAATAAAAGTCGGAAAATACGAAGTAAATCACCAAAAATTTTATAAGTTGAGATTTATTTATTGAGAAGGCCTCAAGAGGCAAAATAAGTTATAATGATGCCACTTAGGCTAAAAAATCTTAATGAATGGACGTGTTCAATTGTAAATTTTTTCATCATCATCCAAATCGGTGTCGCAATGTTTTCATGTGAAATACGAACGCCTTCCCGTATTGGTGCACTTCAAGTGAATAGGCCGGCCACATGTATTTCATTCGATGGAGTTTTTGGGTGTCAGTTCTTTAGGCAAAAATCTGAAATAAATGGTGCAAAAATCAATATCTTCATCAGATGTTTTTGATGGTTCTTTTGCCTTAGGACGCTTGAATGGTGCTGGTTGTGCCTTCTTCAGTGATGCTTTTCTTTGACTTTACCGCTGTTTTTCACTGCTTCAGATCATCAATTTCGTCTGAAGAAGTCAGCCCGCAGCTCTCCATTGCCTTTTGTAAAAGTTTTCGTACACTTAGGTGCAACTGCAGAAATTTAGTCGTGTCAAAAGTCAAATTTAGCAGTTGAAAGATTCGCGATATGTCAATTAGGGAAAGAAAAAAGTAATGGTTCACAACCCAGTCCGGTTCAAAACCCAGCCCTCCCCCCTACATATGTCAAAAAGTGCAAAAGTTTTAATAAAAAAAAACACTAGATATTTTTTCGCCTTTTGGCATTTTAACGCCATACGGGTTTACTAGTTAATAGATATTGTCATAAAATCATTAAGAACCATAAAACCTACTTTAGAAAGCTAAGATATTTTTATTAAGTGTAATTTAATCTGCGAAATAATGAAAAATGTCACATATTAATGTGAAAATTCGGACTAGAAGCTTCAAAATAAATGAACGCTTTCCAATTTAATGATAAAATGTGAAATTAAATTAAAATTTAAAATGGAATTTCTGGAAACACATTTCAGTTATTATGGCAAAAAATTTTTCTTTGATTGATCGATATTTTATATATACATATGTATATTGTTCTATAAATGTATGTACATTTATATATACATATGTATATTATAAATGTAAATCTATTGTTTTATAAAATGTGATTGCTTGATGTCATTAGTTTTCTTGTTTTTGTCAAAATGACTGCTATTAAATGTAGGAGCAAAATGTAGGAAATTTCGTCAACGAAAGCAAGTTGGAAATACGTATGGAAATATTCATGTAAATTTGTGTATAGAAGTTTTTTGGTACGGTGCGTGTTTTGGGGCAATTTCAATCAATTTTTATCCACCTTGAACACCAGAGGGCGCTTAAGTACAAATTTAAAAAAATCGGTATATAGTGGTTTTCATGTACGCTGAGTGTTTTGCTGCTATCTTTTTTTACCCATATTGAACACCAGAGGGCGCTGTAGTACAATTATTTATGCGATTAGAATGAAAATTGGTATATTGTGATTTTGAGGTACAGTGAGTATTTTGGCGCCATATTCTTTGATCCAACTTGGACACCAGTTGGTGCTGTAGCGCAAATTTTTTTACAAAATCGCATAAAACTACAATATGCCTACCATAGGCGCAGAAGGATATCACCAAGTGGAACTCCATTGTGCGTTTTAATGTTATGCGACTTTAATTTCCATAGCTATTCGATATCAAAACTTTGGCATGTATAGGCGGAGCCACACCCCCTTGACCAATGCCTGTCCAAAGTTTTTAGTAGAAATGCATCACCAAATAGTAATTCTATTCTAAAATTCAACGTTTTGTGATTTACTTTCATAGGCTATTCGATATAAAAAATTGTAATTGTATGGGCGGAGCCACACCCCCTTGTACAATGCCCGTCTCGGTTTTCTAGTAGATGGACATTACCAAGTGGCAACTCCATACCGAGTTTCATTATTATGCGGCATTTAACTCCAAAGCTATTTGATACCATAAGTCAAAGAACAAGACTAACTAGTACATTCTTACCGAGTTTCATTGATGTGTGACTAATAGTTCGAAAGTTATACCCACAATTTGCGCAGCCGAAAAAGTGCCACACCCTTTTCCAACGCCCATAAAATTTTACCAGTGGAACGGCACATATAAATTGAGGCCGGACACCTAATTCCAATATTGTGCGACCTATAATTCCAAAGTTATTCGATATTGCAGATTCGGGCTGCCACGCCCCCTTGTACAATGCTCGCTGAATCACTTGTTATTAGTGAGTACTTGGGTACAACTTTACAAAAACAAAATGAACGGCATTTGCCAATCTACCTTACCACAACATTCCTTTGTGTGTTATATTATTCAAACAATGATATTAAGGGTATTCGTCCTTAACCAACCTCATTAAAATATCTAATTGACCAATATATAAGTTTGCCATTTTGCATGAATACCCTTATAATATTATTTATAATATACTCAAAACTGCATAAATTGTAATAGGATATACAATTGAATAATATTAATATCATTCTAAATTCATCTAAATCGTTATTATACTACTTAAGCAGCATGTTAATTTAAAAATTTGATCAATTTAAAAAAAAACTCGCATCAAAATATAAATTCCCATGATAATCCTATGAAAATCTTAGTTTTCCATCGGAATCCAAGAATACCCACATTTTAGCATTTCTCAACGAAAATGCAACCCAGCGTTAATATGGAATGTCAAAAGCAATAGCTAGTAGAGCGTGTCTCTACTCATAGCGTTGATCGTACGTCACCCTCTCAAATTCATTTTTACGGGATGAGGTCGACGCAATGCATGAAGTCATATTTTGTGTTGCTTCATAAGAACCCATTGTTTCTAGTCTAGCTGTCAAAGGCCGACCGACCTAAGGCTGCGAACATAGTGAACGCCAAATCAGACAGGCAGGCAGACAGGCAGGCAGACAGGCAGGTCAGCGCGACAAAACTGGCTTCATACAATTTCATATAAACCTGCTCAAAGTGTGCAGAGTGGCAGCAGGCAGATCAGATCAGGTCAGGCGTGAAAGCAGGCTGGCTCAGGTTTTTCGAAGCTGATTACGAGCAGATTATGTTTTCTTGAGTAGTTTTTAGAGATTTTTACACATATTAGGAATAATATTATTCAATTACACTGTTCTACACGAAAACTGTACAAGACATCCCACGCATTTATTTCATTAAGTGGTAATATACGATGACTTTCTGCATTTACAGAATTTTTGTATCACTTCGAATTTTTTGTCAAGGACCTCATAAATGAATTAGTAAAAATATTCGTACCTTGCCATTCTTGGTATGTCTTAAAATTGCTTCTGCTCAACTGATTTTAAAAACCTTTATATTATAACTTATTAAACTTATTAACTTATTAAAAAAAATTAAATCGGTAATTAAATAATAAAGTTATTAACGAAAGTATGGTTTAACATATTTTCAGAAATAAAAATTTGAAACCGAAACAACAACTTGCTTCTTTGTGAATGCGTTGTGAAGCGAAATCATTGGTTCACTTAAATGCATGCATCTCCTTGTATTTGGTTTAGTGTTCCTAATTTTTTTACGTTCTTCCTAATTTTTAAGGTTATCATATCGTCCGACCCCTCTACCTGTGCGTCTCGAATTCTATAACCCACTTTAGGAATACCAAATCTGGTGTTATTTTTGGCCTATCTTGCTTCGTTTTCGAGATATAACGCTTTTTTTTAGTTTTTTAAGTTAAAATTATGTTATCGACTGACCCTCTATACTTGTGAGTGCTTGGTGCACTCAGTGTGCTGGCTATGTTTTCCCTTACTTGTACTTCAGTGTCGCTCTATGATTTGATATTTTATTTCATATCAATATTTTCAAAACACAATGATAATAACGAAGAGCTTTCAAGACATGGCATTGGTCTTTAATTTGGCTTCACTTTACACAAAACATTTTTGCTCGATGTCATGGCTACACAGAAATACTCTACAACTTCATAAAAATAAAAAAAATAAATAACTGGCCATTTCAGCCCTTGAAAGGACTTTGACCTAGCTTCTTATGATCAATTATGTTGTGCGTGTTATTAAGTTTGTACACAATTGACCGAGAACCGGACCTACATGCTTAACGCCGACTCCGAACGGCGATGAACGGAAAGTTCTCGTTCTCAAGAAACTTTACATGGCATTTTGATTGCTCTCTGAGGTTTGCCATTGTCTGCAGAGAGGTGGCGGCCGTACAGAAAAATTATTTTAATTCAAATAATTTTCTGTCGCTGCTGGGGTTCGAACCTGGGTTTCCAAAGTTCTTTGACATAGCGGCCACGCACTTTAAGCAACTACGCCACGGACGCCACTATTTAAAGGCTTTTAATATAAACAAAAGTGAGGATGGCTTGATTGCTTTATTATAAACAAAAGTATTTCATGACAAGATGAAATATTGCATCAGCCAGAATATTTGCTGACATAACAAATTTTAAGCTTAAAAAAAGAATCTTAAGACTAAACCATTCTTGAATCTTTAAGATACAATTTTGTTTACATTTACAATTTACTTATTGAATAAAAGGTGATCTTAACTTGCATAGATTTTTGGAAAAAGGCAAGCATACCTGCGAGTTCCCCCATCGATGTGTTCAAAAGTTGTTAGATTTGCACAAATTTTCGAAAAATTTACAAAGAAGTCAGAAATGCACAACAGAAAAAACTTTATTCTGCGATGAATTGGACAATCTATTTGATATTTCACACAGGGACGTTCTGCACCTAATCCGAATAGAGGAAGACAGCCAGTTCTTACTACTCCATAGAGAAAATGGAAGACCCGGTTGCATGATTGACGTTGATGACGTCTGAAGAGCATGGCAGAAGCTCAAACGTAATCGGGAAAAAAAAAGAAAAACATAGGAAGCGCAAACTCGAGGAGAAGAAGCGGGAAAGAAGTATGATTTGTATAATAATTAAAAATTGGTTTAGCTTTGTTATGTGAGATCTTACGAGTATTGTAATGATGAAAGAGCACAGGAAAAATATCATATGAATTACAGTTTCCATGAGTATTAGTACTACCCAGATAGACAAATGTACCTTTTCTCCTCCTTTTGTGTTGTTCGACGAAACAACAGAAATTCAAGTTGACATGGCTAAAAAAATCCAGGAAGATGACCAGTTTGAAAGTGATAGCAGAAAGAAAGTATTTTTATCCAAAGAAGATATACAAACATTTATTAATAAAAATATCGTCGACTTTTTATCACCACCATCGATGAAACTTTCTCAACGTTTCAAAATTGGAACAGATTTTCTTTAAGTACATTCGGAAGATTGGAAATCTCAAAATGACTACACTGATGTTCTGAAAATCGTTACTTCTCTAATAGTACTGAACGGCACAGCTTAACATGCGGTTAAATTAATAACTGATTTTAATAGCCTCCTAACTAAAAACACTAACTAACGGGATTATCTCCTAAAAGTATATATGTATTTCTGATTGTTTGATTGAGAATTTAAAGATTTTACTTTTTTAAATGTAGATTATTCGGGACTATCGTAAGAAATATCCAGGATACAGTCGTGAAATTTTATTTTGGCCCTACGAGCAATAACTAAAGTAAAAACAATTATGAATAATAAACGGTGTTAAATTTAAATAAAAAAAAAATAAAAAAAAAACAAATCTATTGATTAAGATTTTATTTTTTGTTGTTATTGTTGTGTTAGGAACGTACAAACTTTACACAATTTATAATTGGAAACATAAACTTTTTTCAAAATAATTAATTTTACATATGTATTTTCGAAAAAAGCATTTTTTTAAAAAAGTTTTTTTGCTCCACAAAAAATTTTGAGTTTCCGCATTTTTTACCCGATTTCGACACATAATATCTCCTTGGAAAGAAATGTTTATACTCATACGCCAATAAAAGAATGGAAAAAAATGATTACATTAATTTCATTTGTTTTCGGAAAAAATATATTTCTTAAAAACAATAAAAATGTTGTAATTTTCGTATTAGTCAACCGTTTTCGACGAATGATAGCACGTTGGAAAAATAAATTATATGCCTAATGCGATATTATGTTTCGTTGATTAAAAAATCACACAAAATTGTCTTAATTTTAATTATTGTTGAAAAAAAAACAATTTTTTGCTATATGAATGTGTATTTCGAATGAAGTTTCGTTTTGCGGCACGTCTAAATATTAATATTTTTTCCTGAAATTTTCAGAATATAATTTTGGCATGATAAGAAACAAACGAGGGCACCGCACATATTCAATTTATAAAAAAAAAAATTGCGCATACAGTTAAGGGCCACCCTAACCTACATATTAGCATTTCTCAATGAAAATGCAACCCTGCGTTAATACGGAATGTCATAAGCAAAAGTACAAAATGTATCTACTCATTGCTTTGATCGTACTTTACCCTTACAATATATTTTTACGGGATGAGGTCGACGCAAAGTACACAGAAAAAAAAAGAGTAGAACTTTTACCTAAAAATGTTGTGAATTCAGCTAAAGTAATCCGGTGATTTTCAGTCAACGAATTTGATTAGGTGCGTTACCAATTTCTTAATGTTAATTATTACAATTATATTGGGTAGTTTAACTGCGAGAGTAAATAAAGAACCTAAATATTTTGGTGTACCTTCAGCCATAAAATAGATAAGACACATAATTTATTAGAAGAAAAAGCTAATTTTTTTTAAACTATGTCCACTTCAGATTAGGTAAGCCACCTTACTAAGTGTAGAAAAATTATCTAATTATTTAGATTGCATTCCCACTTAAGAGTGGGAATGCCGTGCAAAAAATATGCAGTTAACTGTTTTTTGTTTTGCAATTTTTATTTTGAAGTGAAACTTCCTTAGGTCACTTTACTTCATTTCGTCACTCGATAGAGAAGAAGGGTATGTTGTTTTATAGTAGAGAGAATGAAAGAGATATATATATACATTGTATAATTGACTGAAAAATTTCTTTGTCACCACTGAGCGTCGAACCAGCGAACTCAAGATTTCAAAAACAACGCCTTATCTATAGAGCTAAATTCTACATACAGGAATGTACTCTACATACCAATTAATCAAATTGCTGTAGATGCCCAGCGGAAAAATAATTTCAGAGTTGAGGACCTCATATTTTTATATATATTTTGTTCACAAGCTAAAAAACAGGGTAATAGCAGAGCGGTAAAACGTTTGACTATAACGCCAGCGCACAGTGCATTGAACCCATAGAAAATTGGAACATAAATAGAAGGAGTGCTCCTATGATGATGAAATCCTATGAATTGATAAGTACGCTAGAGTAATTTAATGTATTTAAGAAAAACTGCGAAAATGGTTGAAATTGGTCAATTCCAAGGGGTACCTCCCCTGGACCTATATTAATTTTTTACATTATTTTGTATGGGCGGTACATACAAAAATTGAGCAATCTTAACAAAATTTGTTCAAAAGGCTTAGCAATTAAACAAATAGAAGTTTACTAAAAATGGTTGAAATCGGTCGGTTCCTAGGGGTACCTCCATAAACAGGGTCTCCACACTTGTTTTGTAAAAAATTTACGATAGCTTCTATTTTTTCATTCTGACTTAATTTTCGTAACTCAAGCCACATGTAAAATAAGTCACTTATTTTCACTGAAGTAATCACTGAAAACATTGAAAAAATATAAATCCAATTAAATTTAACAAATTAATTTCAAACAAAAATGAATTTTCATACTTTTTCACGGAGTTTACTAATAAAATAAAGAAGTTTTTAATTTTTTTTTATTTGCTAGTATTAATAAACTGCTGGTTTGTTGCACTCTTTGTTAAATGTTTATTGTCAAAACTTGATAAAAAAAACAATAACAATCATAGGCGTAGCCAGCCCTTACCTTAAACAGGAATTTAAAAGAAAACTGAAAAATAATATTAATTTTGTGCTTTATTTTGGATAAAAAGCTTGAAAACGAAAATTTTCATCGCAAAAAGTGCTGGTTGTGGCTTAGTCGGTTAAGGTGCGTGGCTTGTATGACAAAGAACCCCGGAGCACCGGGTTCGAAATCCATTAAACAAAAACTTTTTCAATTAAATTAATGTTGCTGATTCACCGCCACATCCCTGAGTTGAATCATTTGAAAGGCGGAAATGGCCATTCTATTTTTATTTTTAAAGAAGAAAGGGAGTTTGTAGCCCCGAAACCCCCAATCAACAAAGTTGGTAATTCTACTGAAATTATACCGTTTTTAATACATATTCCTAAAAGTATGCACTACTTTTTAATATTATTTTTAATTGCACTTTTATATATGAACTAGCTGAAATACCCTGTGTTACTAAAATTATTTTGTTATCTACTATAATTTTCTTTTTATAAGGTGTAGATAATATTTTGGATATCAAAAGTTAATGCTTCAAATAAAATTACAAATATGTTTCGTCAAAACCAAAAAATTCTATTTTGTAATTACCTTTTGAATTTTCCTAAATTTTAAATATTTTTCCATATAAAATTGAGCATTTTTCGCAAAAACTCCCTTTTTTAAATCTGCATAACTTTCTTGTTTACAAAAAGGAGCAGATAATATTTTGGAAATAGGAAGTCTATACTTCTAACAAAATAACAAAAAAGTTTCGCCAAAATCAAAGAATCCTTTTTTTTGCAATTCTCTCTTGAATTTTGTTCAATTTTGAGTAATTTTCCATACAAAATTGAGCATTTTTCGCAAAAACTCACTTTTTTAAATCTGCATAACTTTCTTGTTCACGAAAAGGAGCAGATAATATTTTGGAAATAGGAAGTCAATACTTCAAACAAAATAACAAAAAAGTTTCGCCAAAATCAAAGAATCCTTTTTTTTGCAATTCTCTCTTGAATTTTGTTCAATTTTGAGTAATTTTCCATACAAAATTGAGCATTTTTCGCAAAAAGTCACTTTTTAAAATCTACATAACTTTCTTGTTTATAAAAAAGGGCGGATAATATTTTGGAAATCAAAAGTTTATACTTAAAATAAATTTATAAAAAAGTTTTGCTAAAATCAAAGAATCTTTTTTTTTTGTTATAGCTTATCAAACTCGCAAATTTTTGAGTTTTACTATAAAAATATATACTAAACAAAATTACTTTTAGAACCAAGATACATTTTAAAATATTTCTCTTTACTGCTTTTTAGAAAAAACATGCTGTATTTTCTTAAAAGTTAACTCAATTTTAAATTACTTGATTTTCTTAAAATAACAGGGTGTTGTATAAAGTAATCGCATTTGTTTATTATTAAAGATATCTTAAAAAATCTTTAAAATTTTATAGAACCAAATAATATAGATATAAGTTGCATACTTTTTTTTAAAAAAAAACAACAATTTTTTTTTTCTTATTTTCGTACCATTTCGATGCAGTGTGCAGCGGTCCGAGTTCTCGCTTGTGAAAAAAAATAAAATTTTCTCGCTTTGTTTTTATTTATGTTTTTTATAGGAGAGCGCTGTGCTCTCCTAACACTTTATGATATGTTTCACTTCTTTTATGTTTTGCGTTGCACAGAAATAACAAATTTTTGAGCCCCATCCATAGGAAGGGCTTCTAGAAGTGCTCAATTGTACAGCGATATTAGGAGGTATAAAGATGCCAATAGTAGTAGTCTTAGCATAACTTCTTTTGTTAAGGCCTAGTATAATTGCCCACTGGGTTGCTTGTAATGAATATGTGTGTACGTGTGTGGAATAAATAAAATTCAAATACGGGAAAAAAACAAGTTGTAAGGAAAACATTTGATTTATCCACGTAAATATTTAAATAAAATTTATACTGAGGTGTGGATAATGCTAATATGCGTTATTTCCCTTAGTGTACGAACAAATCGACAACATGCATTAGGTAAAATAACTAGAAGAATTAAAAAAAAAAAAAAAAATAAATAACTGGCCATTTCAGCCCTTGAAAGGACTTTGACCTAGCTTCTTATGATCAATTGTGTTGTGCGTGTTATTAAGTTTGTACACAATTGACCGAGAAATGGACCTACATGCTTAACGCCGAATCCGAACGGCGATGAACGGAATGTTCTTATTCTCAAGAAGCTTTACATGGCATTTTTATTACTCTCTGAGGTTTGCCATTGTCTGCAGAGAGGTGACGGCCGTACAGAAAAATTATTTTGTTCAAATAATTTTCTGTCGGTGCTGGGGTTCGAACCTGGGTCTCCAAAGTTCTTTGACATAGCGGCCACGCACTTTAACCAGCTACGCCACGGTCGCCAACTAGAAGAATTAGATGATTTAATAAGCAAAATTTTAGCAGAATTTACAAATTTTAATTAGGTGAATTACCTAATGCATAATTGTTTAATTAACTGTGTAAGTACACTAAGGGAAAAAAATATTAAATTTATCCAAAAACTTTTTTAATTTATCCAAAAAGCGAGTCATTTTTGCACCAATAACGCATTTGAATAAATCGACTACGTAAATATTAAAAATTTATTTGAATACTTTTTTAATTAAATTAAATATTTAAACAGAATTAATAAAATATATATTAAAATTATGCACGAATTTTTTTAAAATATCTTTCAAATATTTACTATTTGAAAATAAACTATCGCATTTAAAGAAAATTTATATAGAAATATTGAATTTAAAAAAAACATATTTAAAGGGAATATGTTATTAATGGTTTGATGGTATTATTTTCTCCATATTGCGTTCATCAAATGCCATTGGCTGTATAATTTATTCTTCACTTTTTTCGTTCTCTAATTTATACTATTTTTTTTTTATTTATACAAACATAGTATAAAATAGAGAACGAAAAAGTAATCTATAAAATATATGTAGATACAAGCAAAATATATAGGTAAATGACAACCGGTACAAGATATTACTGAGTAGATATCAAGTTGTCACTCCACCTTACATAATTTCATTTCTTTGCCAAACATGCATATTATATTGCTCTTGCAACAATAACTAAATGAGAACTATAAGACCCCCAACTGCAAGAAATATACTGCAGGAACAAAGTGCGATGCTGTTGCTGCTTGTCGGAATATGTGTGTACGTGTGCGATGCTGTTGCTGCTTGTCGGCGTATGTGTGGACGTGTGCGATGCTGTTGCTGCTTGCTTGTATGGAATATGTGTGTACGTGTGTGGTATAAATAAAATTCAAATACGGGAAAAAAACGAGTTGTAAGGAAAACATTTGATTTATCCACGTAAATATTTGAATAAAATTTATACTCAGGCGTGGATAATGCTAATATGCGTTATTTCCATTAGTGTAGAAAAGTTGTTGAAAAGATAAGGCGAAATAGAAAATTTCACATTAGCTAAACTAGTTTAGGTAATAAATCAATTCTTTTATTTTCTGTGTATGAGGTTGACTTTAGTGTTGCTTCATAAGAACTCATTGTTTCTAGTCTATCTAGGACGACCGACCTAACGCAGTATTGCGTTTTAGCCATTATGGTTAAGCCTTCATGTGTGAGAAATCTTCAAACACTGCGTGTTGTTGATAAATTTATTTATGAATCTTTGTTGATTGTTTATATAAAAAATATAGTGATGATCAATTAAAGAGTTTCAAAAGAGAGAATGAACAGCAATGATATTCCAACCAAGAATTATGATATTCCAACCAAGATTACAAGAGTTATTTTAAGATCTAAGTAAAGGCAATGTCGATGCCTTTGTATACTTACAGGAGTTTGCATATATTTCTTTTTAACATTCAATTAATGTTTTTTTTTTTTAAGAAGTTGAAACTTTTTTAGCTATAGTTTTAATCCACGACCGTCAATGAAAACGATTAAATACCAACAGAATTACAGAGTTAGTAAATAAACGTTTACTAGCCCAGCTCAAAATGCGTCAAATAACCACCGAGATGATAATAAAACGGAAATAACTTCCGAAAAGATGATTATTTGAGCATAATCACCGTCATTTTCAAACTGTAGTAAAGCGCACAAAGAGAAGTGATATCGAAGCGGATGGCCATTTGCCTTTGCATGATCCATTTCTTACCGCCGATATAAACCTTAAGGGAGATTTAAACAGAGATAAAAAATTAAAGTAATTTCAACCCATTAAGTTAAACTCCTTGAGTATAATAGTGTTATAAAAAAAAAAAAATAAAAGAGTTAATTAAAAATCGAACTCCAAATAAATTGTTCCAACATCTCAAACCATTGCAAAGTCATAGCATGAAATATTTTTTAGACTGTGCGAAGTTCGTATATTCAATAATTTCTTATTAGTGTGTTCAAAATACATGGGTAGAAAAAGGCTATGGAAAGTGAAAAACAGCAGAACTTTATTGTAATTGCACGTTTTATTATGAAAAAACTAGAGTAAAAATACACAAGTTGCCAGCCATGGGCACACTGACTTATTTGTTGCAATATCTCTACTTGTTTATATAAATCTCAGTAAAGAACTTCCCAAAGTTGAGACACTTCACGGCACAAAAATGTACACTCATTAAGTTTGACGCAAACGAAATGTGACAGTTATTTAAATCAAAATCATGATTTTCGTCGCGTAGCTTTATTGATTGAGATCTACCCCTTGCAACATTTCAACAACAACCCAAGTCTTTTTGTAAGTATCAATCGCTCGGGGGTTAATTCTGTTAACAACATTACAACACCACAATTGCAGGTACCAACCCACCATCAAGATAAACGTTTCACTAATTTACTACCGACGCGTACGTCATTTTCCAAGGGGTAACAAAGTGCATTCTTTCGAATAGCAAAAGAAATTGAGATTTTATCGTATCAAAACTATTGCTGACACATGTATCCGTTTATTCTCCCCTCACTAGTGCGGTTGCTTGTATATCAAAGCGGCTGGAAACGAATCAGCCTTGATTATCTATTGCTTTAGAGATCATATGGTGAGAGTATTATTACCCTATGAACATATTGTCAGCTAATCAGTTCCGCCGCGAATCGAAATTTAAGAGGGCTGAGGCCCTTGAGTTCTTTCATTTAAGAACTACACTCGGCCATGAAAAATGTTTGTAAAGAAACAATTTGGGAATTCCCTAGATATTTCATATTCCCCTTCGAAAAAAGCAAATTTATTTGAGGACGGTTACTTTGATAAGCTTAATGTTGACGACTTTATTACAAGTTCCGGTTCATTTGTCAACGATGGTCTAAAAATCTGATGTTTTTTAACAAATATATGAAAATGTTTGAGATAACTACAGACTTCTGAGATAAATATTTTGTTTTTGAGTATGAAGTTCCTCAGAAGATTAAGGCCATCATTGATTAAAAAAATTTTGGTTGACAACACTATCATATAATGTTTTGATTATTAACTGCTACGGAGATCTGATATCATAAGAAAGAAGTATTACTATAGCACTAGCAAATATCTGCTGCCTCGATAGCGTTTTTGAAAAAATTTGCAAAAAATACCTGTTGATGGTCCGTTATTATAGACGGCATAAAACATATTTTCAATTCTTTACATAACCGTTGGTCGTAACCTTAACTTTAGGGTCGCACAGTACTTTGTCCCATAGGAATAAATCAAGATTTGTGTTGTAACAGAACCTAAAAAAATTGGTACCGTTTTTTAGATAATACTTTCACTAAGAAGAATCCACATTTTTATTGCAAATTGAACAATTTTTGTAGACACTATACCTCTTTAAAGTCAATAATTTTTATGTATTTTTTTATGTATTGTTGTGGAATATTTGATTTTCACATCTTGCAAAGAAAAAATTGCTGTAAGCGCAATTTTAGTCGAATTCATTTTATTTTTGATTTTATTTCAAGAAAATAATTTATAAATAAATTACTTTGAATATGTTTTCAATTAAACTTAAGAAAATAAAATTAAAAATATCTAAAAATATAAAAATTTTTTATATATTTTCAAAAAATTTTGCAAATTTTTGAGAGCAAATTAAAAAAAAAACATAAAAAACATCTCTTTCATTTTCAAACATATGTATTGTTATTCATGTATTTATCTTTCAGATTCCAAAATTTGATAACCGTTTTCAACCGATTCTTGAAGTTATCGCATTTTGAAAAATGGTCTGAAAATCATATTTTCCACTAATTAACGAAGCGTTTGGAGAGCATTTTATACCTTAAAAAAGTAAACAAACATATTTATGGGTCACTTATTTCAAAAATTACCTAAGTCAATTTTTTGTTTTTTAATTAACGATATCATAAGGTAAAACAGTATGTATATTTCTCTTAAATCATTTAATATTTACTTTTAAAAAAATGTAGACTTACAGACCAATTCTGGCGAGTTGACAAAGATCAACATATTAACAATAGTAAATATATTGACAACTGTAAATATTTCCTATTCTCGTTCAATTCTAAAAGTTCCTGTCTTGACACAGTCGTCAATAGCAAAAGAGATGCTGACAGTGAATTTTGTATGTTAAAATCCAGCTGACGCTGAGTTATTCGCTAATATTTTTCTCGCCAAATAAAATAAATTATTATAAATGTTTAATAATATTTAATACATATTAATAAATAAAAATACGAACTAAATAATAAAAATAAAAATAAAGAAAAATAAGAGTAAAAACTATTTCGTCCATTTTCTTGAAATAATTTAAACACTGTCAAAACAAAGTGTTGCCTCCTATAAACAGTATTGATCAAATATGTTGTGGGGGATAATTCAAGTACAAAATGAAATTTTTATATTTTTGTTTCTTTAAATATTTTTAAATGATTTAAAAATATTGAAGCGCTTAAAAAAATTAAGAAAAGCAAAAGTTTAGTTCTCTTTTGATAATAAAAATATAGTGGTTAAAAGTTCCATCTTAAAAGTGTGCTATCTCTGAAAGTTTCAAAGATATTTTATCACAGCTGGTATCGTTGAAAAGGTAAATTAATAACCTTTATTCTACTTGTTAAAATTTTCACTAAATTTTAGGATAGTTTTTCAGACATAACTATTTTACTGTTTTTAAGATTTGTTTTTTCAATGAACTTATTTTAAAGAAAAAAATGCATTATTATGGCAGTCTTTAATTATTATAATAAAAGGGTCATATTTTTATCCTTCAATTTGATATATTATTTTTTATAAAAAAGAAATAAATAAATAACTGGTCATTTCAGCCCTTGAAAGGACTTTGACCTAGCTTCTTATGATCAATTGTGTTGTGCGTGTTATTAAGTTTGTACACAATTGACCGAGAACCGGACCTACATGCTTAACGCCGACTCCGAACGGCGATGAACGGAAAGTTCTCGTTCTCAAGAAGCCTTACATGGCATTTTGATTACTCTCTGAGGTTTGCCATTGTCTGCAGAGAGGTGGCGGCCGTACAGAAAAATTATTTTAATTCAAATAATTTTCTGTCGCTGCTGGGGTTCGAACCTGGGTTTCCAAAGTTCTTTGACATAGCGGCCACGCACTTTAACCAACTACGCCACGGACGCCATATTATTTTTTATAGTAACTGTTAAACTGTCAGAGTTATCACATTTTTAAGAAATAACTTTGAACCAATATAACTACTAAAAGAAAAGAGGAAGACATTTTTTTGCTCCCTTGTTTTAAAGGCTTCAATATTTAAATATATAATATCAAAAGAACTAACAAATTCTCAATGATAAATTCTTATTTTCAGTTTAAAAATTGACAGCCAGAATAATTCTGTTAGATCATTTTCAAAGTTATCAGTATGAATTTCTTGTACTCTATGCTCAAAAGGTGGACGTATTAGTTTATAAAAAAAATTTTTTTTAAGAGGTACATTTAGCAGTGATTTTAATGTGCAGTTTGATTTATATTTTTGTAATAATTATGAGAATATGAACAAATTTTTTGTAATAGTTTGTTAAAATGCTGCTGTTAAAATACAGGTTGAAAATAAATAATGACTATTAATTTTACAATGTAGGTTATTCTTATGCTTACTTATGCCAATCTTGTTGTGTTTACTGTATATTCTTTAGAGAAAACAAAACAAGAAAACGAAAAGTGTTATTATAACATTTAAAAATAAAACGAAAATATAACTATCTCCGTTATATAAATATCTCCTTACAAGAACAACCTTTTTGTAAACAAGCCATGTAACATTTTGGTACGTAAATATGCATGAATATATTTATTTGTATCTCTGAAACTAAAAACAATATTTCAAATCGGTTTTCAATATTAAAAAGTTAAATCCTTAATCTTAGACAAAAATAAATAATTTCGGAATTGAATGTTTTAATAATTTTTTTTATTTAATTTAAAATGGAGAACTTTGGATATTTAAACCTCATTTTAAGTAAAATGTAATAGACTTATGCTTGAACTGAAATTCATTTCTGAAATCAGTGAGCACATTTTAACTTCTATGCAAAATTTTTGTATGGGCTCAAAGTACTGTGGGTCGGCGCGAAAAACATATTGTAAGTGTAGCGGTTTTGTTAATAACTTAGCTTTGTCTCTTGTGATAGGTTTTGGCTTAATTTAAAAACAGCAATTCAGAAATTAATTTATTCAAAGGTATATTATTAAATACACATAAAAAAAATTATATTATTAGGTCAAATTCGAAACAGAGATGAAATGTGACTCCCGTAAAATGTGACTTAATCCAAAAAGTAAATTAACAATTCCATATATATTAAACTTAAGTCTCAAAATTTTGCACATAAGCAAAACTTTAAATTCAACATCAATTCTTTTTAACCGACTTCAAAAAGGAGGAGGTTTTCAAGTTCGTTGGTTTGTCCTTTTTTTTTTAATGTATGTACATCGATAACTCCTAAAGCACTTGCCTGATTTCCGTAATTTTGTAATTTTTTGTCAACAGATAGATACCATGAACGCGGAGGTTATTTTTTAAAAAAGTTGGCGATATTCGACAAAACACTATATTTCGGTTAATATTGACACTAGGGTACTGAAATTTACAGTAAAAATACTGGGGTAGGCAGAATTATTACAAATTACGGTCAATAAAGTGTGTGTTATTTGACAAAGGGGTGTGGTCATATTAGAAAAACACTGTATCTCGAATAGTATTGACACTAGGGTACTGAAATTTAGTACAGAGGTAAACACAATTTTTAAAAATTACTGTAAAGAAAGTGGGCGTTATTCGACAAAGGGGTGTGGCAATATAATTTATTTATTTATTTACTGACAGATGATAGATAATCATATTAGTCAGAACTAAGTATAGATACAAAGTAAATAAATTACAAAGGTAAATCTTAACTTAAATTAACAAAATAATCTTGCAAGGTTTGCTTAAATAATTCCTTGGGCATGGAAAAATCCAAAAGAGTAATTGAATACAAATTATTGTACGTTTTAAGAGCTCTAGTTATGGGTTCACATCCCGCATAGTTTGACTTGAGGGCTCTGAGATAAAATGGTACACAACAACGCAAGGTTCTTAAAGGAATATTAAAATTTATACGTTCAAGAAGCGATGCGCAATCAATATTACCACTTATTAAACCACGAATAAACTCTAAGGCCTGAATTGTTCTTCTATCTTTCAGTGAGTTTAAATGCAATAATTTACAGCGTGTACTATATGATAAAGGCTCGGTAAGATTTAAAGGTCTAAGTGCAAATTTCAAAAACCTTTTCTGAATAGACTCAAGTCTATTAATGTGAACATCATAAAAAGGACTCCAAATAAACGAGCAATATTCTAGCCTAGACCTTACAAAGGCAGAGAACAAATATAATCGTGTATACGGATCATTAAAATCAGAACTATTACGTTTTATAAAAGCTAACATCGAAAAAGCTTTTGGAATGATAAAATCCAAATGCTTAGTGAAAAGGAATTTGGAGTCAAATAAGACACCTAAATCACAGATTTGATCTTTAAGCTTTATAATATTATTTTGAATAGAATAAGAAGAAGCAATGTTATTTAATCGTTTAGAAAAAGTAACATGGAAACATTTTTTAAAATTAAGTGCAAATAAGTTCTTTTCACACCAAAAAACAAGATTCGACAGATCAGCCTGAAGACTGTTAATATCCACAACGGAACGTATCGACCTAAATAGTTTTAGATCATCTGCAAAAAGTAAGTAATTGCAATTTTTAAAACAGCTTCCAATATCATTTATAAATAAAAGAAATAGCAGTGGTCCAAGAATACTACCTTGAGGTACTCCAGAGGTAGCAAGAAAAGCGTACGAATCGATATTTCCAATAGAAACCACACAACGGCGGTTTAAAAGTTAAGAATTTAACCAGCTGAGGAATGTTGAGTGGAAACCCATCTTATTTAATTTAGCAATTAAGGCATTATGGCACACTTTGTCAAAAGCTTTGGCAAAGTCCGTATAAATAACATCAACTTGACAGCCAGTCTCGAAAGAAGAGATGCAATATTCAGAAAAAACAGATAGATTTGTGACGGTGGAACGTCCAGTAACAAATCCGTGCTGGAATGGGCTGATTGCATTCTTCACTACAAAATAAAGCTTATCTTTAACAATAGATTCAAAAAGTTTTGAAAACGTTGAAAGCTTAGAAATTGCTCTATAATTTTCGACATCATTTTTTGAACCAGATTTGAAAACAGGTGTAACAAAAGCGAATTTCCATTCATCAATGAAGATACCAGCACTTAGGGACTTATTAAAGATAAGTGATAGCGGATTCATCAAAGAAGATACACATTTTTTAAACAGAAATGGTGAAAAACCATCTATATCAGGTTTTGATGAATTTTTTAAGGCCATAATCCCATTAAAAACATCAAGTGGCGTTATAGCAAGAGTACCGAAATTAGTACATGGTAAAATATTACTTAAAATTTCTGTTTCCGACCAACTCTTTGAAGACTCATACACCGAACTAAAATAGTCTGCAAATAAGTTAACAATATCAGATAAAGCATTAGATGACCTACCTTTGAAGATCATTGAGGTTGGAATAGAGGAACATGCTCTTTTAGACTCAATAAAACTCCAAAAAGCTTTTGGGTTGGACTTTATGTTGTTCTCAAAACCAATCACAAATTGTTTATATAGAAATTTATGTAGAAAGTCAAATTCTCTCATATAGTGTTTATATTTTACCTCAAAAATCTCATTCTTCGTCGCCTTAAATTTTTTTAAAAATTTATTGCGCAAATTTCTCAACTTCATTAGGCCTTTAGTATACCACGGTTTCTTGAAGTCCTTTTTACGGAATCTCGGAATATGACAGTTTAAAATATCCGACAAATCCCTAGTAAAAACTGTAAAAGATTCAGCAACATTATTGCAGTTTAAACGACTCTGCCAGTCAATACTGCCTATGTGAACATTTAGACATTCAAAATCACATAAACTATAATTCATATTTAAAATAGCCCGGTCATTGGAAAATTTTATATAGTTAAAAAATTCAAATTTTAAAATCAAAGGCACATGATGCATGTCAGTTGACGACAAGGGAAACATGCATTCATCAATATCGAATTTTATTTCAGAACTTACGAAGACAAGATCCAAAAATCTACCAAGCTTATTAGCAAATGTATTTATTTGGTTTAAATTTAAACTAAAGAAATTATCAATCAAATAAATTTCATTAGAATGATTTACATTTATTGGATAAAAGACTTTTTCATTCCCAAGAAATGACCAAGCAATTTTACTCAAATTGAAATCACCTAAAATACAGAACTGATTTTCAGGAGCAGTTGATGATAAAAGATGTACTACATTATCCACATGTGCATTATATAACTCATCCTCACTATTAGGAGGAATGTATGACACACATAAATAAAGCTCGCCAGAAAGTCCAGAGATCTTAACGCACAACTGGTCCAACAGAGAATTCATATTAAGCAATGCAAAAAATGATGATCGAAAATCACACTTTACTGCGATTAGAACTCCACCACCACGCAAGCATCCAGTCTTAACAACATCTCTATCCTTCCGATAAACAATGTATAGTTGTGGATCAAAAAACTCAGCATCTACGAAGTCACTATTCAGCCATGTTTCAACCAGAACGATGACGTCATATTGCAACTGAGATGTTTCTGCCCATATTAGATTAGCTTTGGACCTCATTCCAGATATGTTTTGGAAATAAATCTTCAAAGATGCATCCGTTTTACTAGTGGTGAGAATCGATTTAGCTTGAGAATGTACTAATTTTCTGTTGATTTTTCTCCTGGTTTTTGAAAAAACACAAAAGGGCGAACCTTTATGTTTGTTTGCCAGAGAGAGGGCTTAAGCAGTTGCTCATATAACGATGCCGAGACACCAAGCTTAAATGAAATATTTCTCAAATTTCTTACATCTATCCCTCTTTTAACCAAAACGGAGCAAGTCAAACAGTGTTTGGGAATATTCCCATGACGAACAACATAGTCAATAATGTTATCAACAGACACCGTCGGTTTAAAAGAGGATCCGTGAACATATTTCAAATCTTCAACAACCTCGAGATCAGCGCTTATGCAGTCGCCAACAATAACATTTGCATTAGCGTTTTGAACAGCATTTGTAATTGCATTTTTCTTTGTTTTATTTTTACTCTTCTTCTGCTTCTTCTTGTGCTCAACTGCAGTCCAATTCGAGTCAGAGGGTAAAACAGTATCCAACGATCTATTAATCACATGCTCGTTTACAAATTCACCTCCTACATCAACTAGAGAAGCATCTTTTACAACAACAACATCATTAGCAACAACAGCATCATAATCAGTAACAGCGCCAGTAATAGAGTTTTTTAAAGCATGCTCAGTAGCTAGAGTGGAATCATTAACATCAGCAATATCCATTACAACAACATCAGCTTCAGTAGCATCAGCAGAGGCACCAGTATAAGAGTTTCTTGAAGAAAGCTCATTAACAGCAACAACACCATCATCAACACCAACAACAGCACTAAGAGCACCATTTGCAGCCACAGCAGACCTTGTTACAACAACATCAGTGGAAACAAAGCTTACTTTTTTTGAGAGTGCAGGAGAAACAGCTCTACAAGATTTAGTTTGACCAGTTTTTAACAAATCCCGATCGTTGAGTTTAGCCATTGAGCGTGTCAAAACTGCATTTCTTTGAATACACTCAACAGCAATTTGAGAATTTAAAACCGGTTTCTCAGCCGGCGGCACATTGTGAGAATTTGCAGAAACTAATACCTCTTTAATTACATTTAAATTATTCAGCGAGTCATTTATTTTTTTCAAAATGTTCACATTTAAGAATTTTAGGCAATTGTCACATTTGTAAGCCAAGTTTATATTGTTTTTTAAAATAACCAGGGCATTATCATTTAGCTTAGAGCATTTGGCATGAAGCTTAATACCACAATTAACACATTCGAGATAATCAGTCGAAACTGGAGAAACACACTTAGTGCAACTATACATTTTGACTTATAGCACTTCCGCACTGTTCGAGAGATCAACGCAGTAATAAACACACTATATATCGAATAATATTGACACTCGGGTGCTGAAATTTAGTACATGGGTAAGCATAGTTATTACAAATTACAGTCAATAAAGTGGGCGTTATTTGACAAAGGGGTGTGGTAATATTAGACACATAAATTTATGTACTCATGATAGAAATTTCTGCACACAGAAATTTTACATTTTTCCTGCACTGAGTACATGTTGAAATCTGTATTGACTACATAATGCTTTTAAGTAGTGCTGTAGTCAATAAAGAATTCTATGTACTCATCACAAAACTATTGAAAATGTATTTATGTAATGAGTACAGTTCCAAAGTACGTAGTACATAGATTAATGACCCATTACATAAAATTTGTACAACATATTTGTGATGAGTACAGTATCTATGAACTATTTTCATGTACTCAGTACATATATTATTTACTCATTACATATTTGTAGTATATAATTTTATGTAATGAGACATTATTGACTTATTATATATTTGAATACATAATTTTATGTTGCTGCGCAAGCATAACACAAATGACTTGCAAGCCATCTACCATTGGGTTTTATTGATTTTTTTTTATATCGGCCGACACCAATACGTGAATGTCGCAAAAACCGATCTTTTTGGCCCATCTTGCTTCGTTTCCAAGATATGTCGTTCTTCTCAATTTTTTAAGGTAATCATATCGATTGACCTCTCTACACGTGCGCTGTAGTGAGTGAATCGCACGTTTACCATGACGTTGTGCAAGCGAGAAATGAACTGAATCTATAGTTTATGTATTGAGTACATTTCTTGTAAAACGCTACATAAAATATTGATTGAGTACGCGTTGCTTATATTTATTGAAGTCTGCAATGTATTCAACACATATTTCGCTGTATTGAATACATTTTATATTCATTTTATAAAGTAAATAAACGCATATGAAACTAGTACACACTTACTTTACTCAGTACATGCAGCTCTCGTTGCGTTCTCATACAAGACGCAGTACATAGATTTTACATAGATGACTCTGTACTGATTACATGACTTTTTCTCTTAGTGTAGGCACAGTTACTAAAAATTACGGTAAAAAAAGTGAGCGTTATTCAACAAAGGGGTGTGGCAATATTATAAAATACTATATCTCAGTTAATATTGACACTAGGGTACTAATATTTGGTATGCAGGTAGGTGCGTAGGTAGAATCATTACAAAAGTGAGGGGGTATTGTACTTAGGGTGTACACAGGGATTGTTCACTTCAAGAAAAGGACTATATATCGGTTAATATTGATACTTGGGAACTAAAATTTGGCACAGGGCAAGGTAGAATCATTATAAAGTACGGTTAATAAAGTGGGTGGGATTAGAGAAAAGGCGTGGCACTTTAATAAAAATTGTAAAGAGACAGAAATGGAAAATACCCAACAAACTTTCAGGAATTAAACAAATTTTTTAAGAACAAAGTGTCATGTTCAAAATTTTAATCAAGAATACTTTTACATAACATTTTTCATATTCTCTAAAAAGGAAGATATAAAAACTTTTTAACAAAAAAAAAAACTGACTTTAAAATCACTACAAAGTAAAAAATAATTTTAAATAACTTTTCCCATTCATTTCTTGGTCAAATTTTAAAAGTTATTTATATGTTTTATAATATTTAAAATCTTATCATTTGCCATTTTTTATAATTTGTTTTATTATCACCAATATATTAATTTCCTTATTTTCATAAAAGCTTTGAAGTCGGCGCTAATCTTTGACACAATCATGATCTTTTACCATCCCTGCACAATTTTAAACTTTTTTATTTGATGCTTTGCTGCCTTGGTGACACTGTAGTAATCAGTGTTTAAAAAACTTAAAAACGTTTAATTGCTTTTGCTTTTACTTTGCTGTGCTTATTGAAAATCAAACAGCAACAGCCAAAGCAGAAAGCACTATCACAAAAAAATTGTACTCATTTTGCTTTGCTTTCTGAATCTTCGAAAGGCTAAGCAAAAGCAGCAGCACTAAACAGAATTTGTTTTGCTGCGTAGTGCTACGAACGCATAAGAAATTATTTTAGTGCTTTGATTTTCATTTTGCTTTTCTAATGTATCGCAGCACTACGAAAGCAACAATTATGCGCTGCTTCGTTTTTCTTTCGGAAGCATTTTATTTTCATTCGTTTGGCTTTCGGGATTTACTTGTCATCGTTTATATGCTGTATTTCAGAGACGCGTGTCTTTTTGTACGTTGTTGTTTGTATAATATGCGCACTTGTACGCAGTCGCGAATGCTTGGTGTTGTTTTTGTTGTGTGTAACGGTTTTGTTATTGCATGAGTTTTAAAGAGATCGCAGAAATAAATTTACTAGCGCCTATTTGGAATTTAAAGAAACATTTAAAAATAATAGCTAAGGTGTGCATAATAAGAATTCCGTGAAAGTTTTATGAGTTATTGGCTCGGGAGTTATTGGCTACGCTGATTTAAGATCCCATTTATAAAAACAAAATCAAAATAATCAGGAAGAAAAGAATTTTTAATAGAAAAATATGTAGCTTAAAATAAGACACGTATTTCACAGTCATAAAAGTTTCTATAATCACATCATAGAAAAGATAAAAAATAAATAATGCATTAGGCATTTACTTCACAGCCAAAAAAATACTAAATAAAAACAAAATTATATTAAAAAGACAGTCTTAATATTTCTATATTAAACATTATCGTCATCTTCGAACAACGGCACGTTGTCGAAAAATATTTTCCAAAGTTTTTTCATGGAGCCTGTTCCGATTGTCAGATTGATACAAACAACAATGTACAAAAAACATGCGTCTCTGAAATACAGCATATAAACGATGACAAGTAAATCCCGAAAGCCAAACGAATGAAAATAAAATGCTTCCGAAAGCAAAACGAAGCAAAGCGCATAATTGTTGCTTTCGTAGTGCTGCGACAAATTAGAAAAGCAAAATGAAAATCAAAGCACTACAATAATTTCTTATGCGTTCGTAGCACTACGCAGCAAAACAAATTCTTTTTAGTGCTGCTGCTTTTGCTTAGCCTTTCGAAGATTCAGAAAGCAAAGCAAAATGAGCAGCATACGCTTGTCTTGAAAAACTTTAGGTAGCACTACGCAGCAAAATTTTCACCCAGCAAATTTTAAATTTTAAACCCTGGTAGTAATTTTAAAAGCTTTTTACATATAAACATTAGAGTGTCCCTCATTTTGCGATTTTTAGAAATGTCAAGGGGCTGAACGGTTTTTTATGCGTTTTTATATTCTAAGAATGAAACTAAAAAAAAATTTTTTTACGACAACGTTTACGTAACGTTTAAAAATGTCCATATAAGACCATATTTGCACAAATTAAAAAAAAATCTTTTCTCTACTTCTTATAAATGTTGTGCATTTTTTGGAACACATACATAAGAAATATGATATCTACAAAGTTTTTTTATGGTGGGCGTGGTTACCGCCCCTGCTGCGTCGAAATGTCTCCCTCAGCCTTTTCCGACTTTTTCATAAAATAAGTGCAATTTAGGTATTAAAATCAACAATAAATAAATACATTTTTATTATGCTAAAAGTATTATTACATTCGAATTTAATCTGTAACTCTTTTAAATTAAACTCACTTAGTTACAGTTTAAACTTAAGACGCATTTCCCAAACTTTTTCCTTTCTCATATTTCCCACTTCACTTTCATATATCCAAGTTTATCGGCAACTTTTGACACAAACATGATTAATTGAGTTATTCCAAATTAACAAATAATTGTAACATAATTTATTAAATAACATCCTTGTTTATAACAATGATATAATCCTTTTAGGATAATATCTAAAAAGCGTTAAAAAAGTGATGTTGTGGCTAACAAATTGGGAAACCCTGATGAACAGCTGTTTGCACCCTACAGCATAATTATTGAAATTAAGTTGCTGACATTTAATTCAACACAAAAAAATAAAAAAAATAAATAATATATATTTCTTTTTTTTTAATTATTGAGTCTTAATCAATTTTGAGATTTACAATGCATCTTAATTAATATGTTACTTTTTAGATTGTATTGTATTATCTAAAGCAAGATGGTAAAGTTTTTTAATGCAACGAGCTAATAATGAATGTTTACAGTTAACAGATGATTTATAACAATTTTATAACAAAGGTTAAAAGAGTGATCAAGTTTTGCTCATAACTCGGAAGTTTGACATTGAGGAATTTTTCTCATAATGAACTATATATAACTTAAAACTATAATATAAATAATATATTTTTAATAAAATGTATGCTTAACATAAATAATATTCCTAACAAAGATTTTTTATTTATGTTTGTGGTAAAATATAATGTTTTTATTATATAAAAAACTAGCCTTTTCCCGGCGCGCGTTGCTGCACCCTGCAACTATATGGGAACATAATAGGTGCATTCAAAACTTTTTTGGACTCATAGTTTGACGCCACTGTTATTTTCCAATGCCCGTTACAGTTTCCCAGTAGCAGGAGATCACCAAATAATAACTCCATTTTGAGTTTGTATGTAAGTACTGCTACTTTTACTTTCAAAGCTATTCGAAAATACAAATTTGAATTGTATGGGCGGAGTCACACCCACTTATATAATGCCCATCCCAGTTTTCTAGTAGATTGGCATTACCCAGTTTTAGTACAGTTGCCGACAGTGAGCATACAAACTAAATTATCAAAATGTAGCCACATCGACGAAAACCGTAGGAAATATAACATTTTTATTGATTTGTGGGCGGTAAAAGGGGGTGTGGCAGAAATTTAATCCATCTCGTACTTGAAAAAAATGTACTGCCAAAATTTCAGCTCTATCGGCTCAGTAATTTTGAAGTTTCCAGCCATCACACAGACAGCGTTTTGCTTTTTGTATATATATTTTGGATAAAGATTATTGGCTATAACTTTTTATTGGTAAGAGATACTAAGATAATTTTTTCTAAAAAATTAATTTTTTAGCTTGTATATTTTTTCAAAAATATAAAAACACAATATTGGAAAAAAAAATTTGTTCGAAAAAATCAAGGGTAGGCCTTGTTTTTTTAATCTCAAAAAAGTTTTTTAATTTTTGCGTAAAATTGGAATAATAACTTTTGCTTACAAATGTAATAGCTTTTAAATAGAATTAAAAATTTTCGAATTTGAATATAAATTATTTTTACAACAAAAACAAATTTTGAGCCTATTTTGAGGAAAACTCCAAAATTTCAGACAGTTTTTGAAAAAAATATTTAAAATATATATACTCAACTAACGGTATTTTGGCAATAAGATTTTTATAGTACTTTGATGAAGCTTTAAGACAAAAAAAAATTTAACAAAGTATATAAAAAAGCAGCGGAGATATTTGAATCAAAAGTCACAAAATTAAATTTCTGATTGTGTTTTTCTCATTTTTGAGCACGATGTTGCATTTTTCGTGTAAAATTTTTCATAGTTTTCAAGATATGTTCATATTTTTGATGTTAAAATAACGGAAACTTTTTTAATTTTACTAAATTTAAGAAATATTTTATATTTTGTAAATATTTGCATATGTAACTAAAAATATGCTATTTTGTAAAAAATTTGTACTACAGCACCATCTGGTGTCCAAGGTGGTTCAAAGAAGATACTTTCAAAAAACGCATCGTACCTGAGAACTACTATATACCAATTTTTATTCTAATCGCATGAGCGGTTTGGGAGTTTGAGGTGGTTTTGCAAAAAATTTGTACTACAGCGCCCTCTGGTGTTCAAGATAGGTAAAAAAAGATTGCAGCAATACACTCAACGTACATGAAAACGACTGTATACCAATTTTCATTCTAATCGCATGAGCGGTTTGTGAATTTTAGGTAGTTTTGTAAAAAATTTGTACTACAGCGCCCTCTGGTGTTCAAGGTGGATAAAAATCGATAGTCCACAAACACGCAGCGTACCAAAAAACTTCTTTATACAAATTTTCATGCTAATCGGATGAGTAGTTTAGGAGTCTATTGCATAGTTACATACGACATTTAGTTCCAAAGCAATTCGATATCATAAATTTGGCCTGTGTGGCCAAATTCCCCCTTGTCTAATGTTCGCTCAAATATATAATAAGTACCTCTTGGGCCCATAACGTCTACATATTAAGTTCCAGTATCAAAACATATACAACTCAGGAATAATAATGATTTCTAAAAAGTGGGCGTATATATAGTTAGACCACGCCCAGTTTTAGTATAGTTGCCGACAGTAACCATACGAACTTATTTACCAAATTTTAGTCTAATACGACCAAAAAAGTCTTAAATATAGCATTTTTATTGATTTGTAGTCGGTAAAGGGGGTATGGAAAAAAGGGGTATGGAAAATTTTTACTATGCCTATATTTTTCGCGCAAATCCAAACTAAAGTGAGACTTGGCAAATTATTCCAGTATTCCATTTATTTCCAATTACCCTTGCAAATATTTCCCATATACACCATATGTGCGCAGCTGTATTTTTTCACAGCTGTATTGTTGATAAGTTCACTAAAATGCCTATAATTCATGAACCAATACACATACAAAGACCGATTATACAAAAAACCTTCGTATTGACGTCACCTTTCATGGGAAATATCCAGAAACAAAATCGGTTCACGCATTACCGAGAACATCAATTTCATACACAATGCAACTTATTTTTATATATATAGATGTGAATCGTAATAGAAGATACTTAATCTACTGATAATGGGTTTCCATTTCTTTGCTTGAGTTAATTTCCTCTGCGAGAAGGTCTATAGTGATAGGTTGTTCGTCATCTTGATGCTTGCTGGTTGATTTGTTTGCGTTGAATGTTGTAGTTTCTGTCTTAGATTTCATTTGAGACATGAGTCGTTTTGGAGTATTTCTTGGAAAGATTTCGAGTTTATTTGTAGATATTTTATGCAGAGTTTTGATTCCGCTTGAATCGTTGTTCACTGTGGGGTGTGGACTGCTTTCCACATTATCACTATTGCTTTGGGCATCTAGAGATGAGCTGCAAAGTGCGAAGTACCTATGAAGTGCGATGATGTTGGTTTTTCTGTAGGTGTTCCAGTTCGTCGAGAGTCATTGCGAGTAGTTGATAAAAATGTGGAACGCTTCACGATTTTACGTGTCATCCTTGCGCAGGGGCCATGCTAATCTTCTCTGTATCGTTCCAATTTTAGTATATGTTCTGCCGAAATTTGTGAATTTTTGTAAATAATTTTGGGGCATGTTCTTCAGTAAAAATTTGGTAAAATAAAATGTTTAAAGTGGTAACGCTGATCTGCATTGCGAAAATTGGAATTGCTCTCAGTACCGACCAAAACCAATGTTGCTTGCTAGGCGATTTCAAATAAAGGGCATTTTATAATTACTCGTTAATATTCGGCATATAATGTAGAGACCGGTTTGAGTGTGCATTTTGTACTTAAAGCTAAAAAGTTTTATATATCTTTTCACTTTTAAACTTTATTTTTTTTTTTTTTTAAACTTTTCTATGAATATTTATTGAAACTTCTTAATCTAAGAACTAACAATAAGTGTATGAATCTTAAAAACTGAAGTACTAAATCCTCATTTTATTTATTTTTTTTTTTTGAGGTATTATGGATAAGTGGTCCTCATTTTCACAGGGCAGGTAGATCGTTTCTTCGAAGACGCGATATTTGGGCTGTTTTTGTCAAAAATCTAGCCAGAGTGTTTGGATGCATTTGTAGTATTCCCGAATCTCAATTCAAGGAGTACGTTTTCCACACTGCTTTATCAAAGGAAGTTTATCCGGTCACGGTTCACATAAATCCTTTCTACTAGGTTCCATTTACATTCCATGTAATTTTTCATCCGCACACTTATACTCAGGTCTATGTGAAATTCTGAAATTCTCAAAAAATTTTGAAGGTACTATAATAGGTGGGGACTTCAACTCAAGAAACCCTATTTGGGGTGACAATTTTGAGAATAATAATGGTAAAATATTCTTAAACTGGTTGCAAACTTACGCTCTGGACTTCATCCGAGTTTCGGATAACAGGCCTTCTTTTCTTTCTGCTAGTTCCTTTCTTGACCACTTCCTAGTAAGCGCGAATGTTATCGACTTAATCAACCTAAACTTTTCTATTACAAGCTTCGCAACCTTTTCTGATCACTTTCCAATACGGCTTATAATCACGCTCAATGACGTCGAGTTTATCATCAAAACACCTCGTTTTTTAACCTCCTATAAAAAAACTAATTGGTCCAACTTCAGCCGGGACTTAGAAATCGCTTTAGCCGAAAATTTCCCCCCAAACAACATAAATTTACAGAACTCTGACATAGATAATTATATTGACAATTTTACATCAGTTATTCATTCTACGGTCTCTTTGCACTCAGAAACTTTTGAATACAAAAGAAATAAGTATGTTATTTCAGAAAACTTGCGCAAACTCTTCAAAATTAAACACTCTTGGCAAAAAAAATTAAAACAAATTGTTTCATAGGAATTTTAACAGGACTAGTGATGAATATAAGCTTTTATCGAACCAAATTCAACTCCTCAAGGTGATCATTAAAGAGCAAGTTCAATTAGAACAATCCAATGAATTTAAAACAATATTAGAACGCATCAAGCCGGGGCCCTCAGCTTACAAACAAAAATACAAAATTGTCAGTAACAAGAAAAAATCGCAATGCTCAGTGATTTCCTCAAATGGTATTGTCATTCAAGATGACAATGATAAACTTGAAGCGTTTCGCAAACATTATGTAAAAATTTATTCAGAATTTATTCCACAAAGATCGGATCTTCTTGACATAAAATCCTCAGTTTCTGCTAGCTTATCTGGCTTGCCTGCATCTATTTTTCAATTTAGCGAGGGCTTCAACTCTCTTGATAATACTGATGAATTTCATTTTATTAAAGCTGATACCATCAGAATCATTTTAAAAACTCTTAACAATAAAAAATCATCCGGACTAGACAAAATTTCAAACTTTATCATAAAAAAATGTCCGCCCCTTACACTTCATTTTTTAACTATTTTATATAATAATTGCATAAATAATGGTTGTTTTCCGAATAACTGGAAGATAGCTAACATAATTCCAATAAAAAAATATCGGATAATATCGATGAAAATAACTTTCGACCTATATCAATGCTATCTAATCCAGGAAAGATTTTCGAACATATTTTTTAAACTAAAAATGGAATTAAACCTTGGAGATGATTATATTCCCCCCTTCCAATTTGGTTTAAAAAATAACACTCTACGGTTCATGCATTACTTCTTTTCCATGATAAAATTGTCCGTAATTTACGTCAAAAAAAATGCACAGTCGCGGTATCCTTAGATATAGGAAAAGCATATGACAGAGCCTTCCAGGACGGTATACTTTTTAAACTCATAAACCTAGGTTTCGATCCATACTTATTAAAACTATTTTGAAGCTTTTTTCCGATCGAAAATTCTGCGTCCAAATCAATAACTTAGTTTCTAACCTCGGTCTAGTTAAGAGCGGCGTTCACAGAACCAAAAACGTACTTAATAACAAAGAAAAAGTTCTTTGTCCCAATGTATTATACATTAAAATTGGTCCAAAGTACGAGTTCCTTGATTCAATGAATCTTTGTTCTTACGTTATTTCTTTGATATGTTATGAAGAAAAATGATTAATTAATGACACATACAACTGTTAGAATAAGTTAGTCTGTCCTTAGAAATTTTAAAACAATACCAAGATATATTTTAAAAAATCATTTTCTTATTGAGATAAAATTCTCTAATGGTTTTATAGATATTACAACACAAGAACTGGAACAAAATTTTAATGAACACGAACAATGAACTGTTCCTTAATATTAAGAACAACGATTCATTAAACCAAAGAATTCGTTCTTTGGGGCAATGAATAGTTCTTAAAAATCAATGAATTTCGCTTTATGATCGAGATTCTTTGATTTTAAGAACAATATTTGATTCAGTGTTCCTCAGGGCTCAGTGCTGGCCCCCCATTTTTTCAATATTTTTATTCACGACTTTGCACATGTCATGTCTGATTCAAGGGGTATCTTATATGCTGCTGACTGCCTTGTTTTCGCTCACCATGAATCTCCTATATCTGCTTTAAACAAGGTCTCAAGACATTTGCAAATTATCAACAATTTTTACACTAACTGGGGTATCCGAATTAATGTTTCCAAATCAGAGCCTATATGCATCAGAAATGCGTCTGGCAAATGCAAAAGAACGGTCACATCAGAAAGCAAAAATTTAAAACTTTTTCTTAACGGCTCAGAAATAATTTTTAAAAATAACATCAAATACCTTGGCGTAGAATTTAATAACCTGCTCAAGTTTAATAAACACGCAAGACTGAATCTGCTTGAGGTTTTCTTTGTTGTGTTTTTATTGGTCGTATCATGGTTCATATGTGAACATTTTTGCCACACCTTCTTTTACCGCCCACAAATTAATGAAAATTTTATATTTCAGACGGCATGGGTCTTATCAGACAAAAATGTAGACTTTAGTTAATTTGGTAACTGTTGGCAAAAGTACTACAAATGGGAGGAGAGCTATACAAATATGCTGGGGGTTCCCGCTCTCTTATATATGTATGTATATCTATCTATATTCTTATCTATATTGGTTTGTTCGGTTTCTTAAAACTTGAAAATGTCGTGCCGTTCCACTGGTGAAAATTTATGGGCGTTGGACAAGGGGTGTGGCACTTTTCCAGCATCCCAAATTTATGGTATAACTCTCGAACTATAGGTCATATCAATTTAACTCGGTAAAAAAACTTTTTAACAAAAACAAAAAACCGATTTCAAAATCACTACAAAGTAAAAAATAATTTTAGATAACTTTTCCCATTCATTTCTTGGTCATATTTTAAAAGCTATTTATATGTATTATAATATTGGAAATCTTATCATTTTCATTTTTTCTATTTTGTTTTATTATCATCAATATATTAATTGCTTTATGTACATAAAAGCTTTGAAGTCGCCGCTTATCTTACTATGTCGAAACCTTTTTATTTTAATTTTTTCTAATTTGTTTTATCATAAAGATATTATTAACTTTATGAATATAAAAGCTTCTTAGCGATTTTTTTTCTTTGAGTTGCCAATTTTTGAGTACGCTGAATGTAGCCAATGTGTTCCATGCATTATTTGTGCAGCTATTACACACCATGTCATATTCAATATGAGCTTTACAAGCTCACCCAAACCAGTTTAGTGAGAAATTTAATGTGTACAAAGCTTTTAATGTTTTAAAGCAATTTAATGTTTTTTTAAAATTACTACGGTGTCACCAAGGCACCAAATAGTGCACGGATGGATGGTAAAAGATCATGATTGTGTGTCAAAGATGAGCGCCGACTTCAAAGCTTTTATGTTCATAAAGCAATTAATATATTGATGATAATAAAACAAAAGAAAAAAAATTAAAATGATAAGATTTCCAATATTATAATACTTGTACATATAAATAGCTTTTAAAATATGACCAAGAAATGAATGGGAAAAGTTATTTAAAATTATTTTTTACTTTGTAGTGTTTTTAAGTCGGTTTTTTTTTTTGTTAAAAAGTTTTTATTTCTTCCTTTTTAGAGAATATGAAATATTTTATGTAGTCGTATTCTTGAGGAAAATTTCAAACAGGAAACTTTGTTCTTAAAAAATTGGTTTTATTAATTCCTGAAAGTTTGTTAGGTATTTTCCATTTCTGTTTCTTTAAAATTTTTAGTGCCACGCCCTTTCTCTAATCCCGCCTACTTTATTTACCGTACCTTATAATGATTCTACCTAGCCCTGCGCCAAATTTCAGTTTCCAAGTATCAATATTAACCGTAATATAGTACTTTCCTTAAAGTGCCACACCCTGTGCACAATCCCACTCACTTTTTTAATGATTCTATCTACCCACCTACCTGCATACCAAATATTAGTACCAAATATTTTCAATATTAACTAAGATATAGTATTTTTATAATATTGACACGCCCCTTTGTTGAATAACGCTCACTTTTTTGGCCGTAATATGTAGTAACTGTACCTACCCATGTACTAAATTTCAGCACCCTAGTGTCAATATTATTCGATATATAGTGTGTTTCTAATATTGCCGCACCCATTTGTCGAATAACGCCCACTTTCTTTTCAGTAATTTTTAAAAATTGTGTCTTCCCCTGTACTAAATTTCAGTACCCTAGTGTCAATACTATTTGAGGTACAGTGTTTTTTAATATGACCACACCCCTTTGTCAAATAACGCCCACTTTATTGATCGTAATTTGTAATAACAGTGTCTACCCCAGTATTTTTACTGTACATTTCAGTACCCTAGTGTCAATATTGAGTGAAATACAGTGTTGTTCTTATATTGACACGCCCCTTTGTCAAATATCGCCCACTTTTTTAAAAAAAGGACCTCCGCGTTCATGGTATCTATCCGTTGACAAAAAATTACTGAAATCGGGCAAGTGCCTTAGGAGTTATCGATGTACATACATTTAAAAAAAAAAAAAAAAAAAAGCGGACAAACCAACGAACTTGAGAACCTCCTCCTTTTTGAAGTGGGTAAAAAACGTACTATTTAGTTGTGTGCTTTGACTGGCAAAATTGAGTGACCATTTGACAAGTGAGCGTGGCACTGCCGCTACAATTCAAATTTAGGTATCGAATAGCTTTGGAAGTAGAAGTCACATAACATTAAACCTCAAAATGGAGAATGTATTTTTGCAAGAGATCTGGGACGGGTATAGGAAAAGGTGTTATGGCTTCGACAACACAAGTCAAATTTTTGATATTGAATAGCTTTGGAATTAAGCGTCGCATGACAATAAAACTCAGTGTGGAGTTACTAATTGTCAAAGTCTTTCTACTGGAAAACTGGTACTTGCATTGGAAAAGGGGGTGTGGCCCGATTTTCTACACAGAATATCTATGGAAGTTAAAATCACTGGACATAGCTTAGGACTTATAAAAGTTTTGAGTTTACTTATTATTTCCAATATACTTGCCGGGTGCAGCAGCGCGCGAATATCCTTTACACAGGACACTGTGGATAAAAATCGTGAGTGGCATCGTGTTTACCAATATATTGTTAGTTTAAGCCTATACTTACTTTTGCTTTAAGACATACATAGTTTCTTTTATAAAAGTCAAAGCATTTTAAGGTCGTTATTTTTTACTGTTTTCCTCAAAAAACAACTTTGTCCTTGCGGAACAGAAAGACATCCTTTTTTTTTCCTTAAAATTTTTTTTTGGGTAATCTTGACAACCCCATGGAACTTTTGAGACCTCTTAGAATACGATCAAAATTTTTCGATGCGCCCTATTGGGCATCACACACAGGATTATGTATTGGCTATTCAAACAAGAATAGAAAAAAAAACGAAAAATGTTGCTTCTACTTCCCACATGATAAACAAAGCAGGCCTGTCGGTAGAAGGAATATGACAGGTTATAATTTTAATGCTATTTAAGCAGTCTACTTTTCCAAATTCAACAACTTTAATACTTTCATGATTGTTCTTATTAACTTTGTAGGTCAGGGGTTCAATCCTCTAACAGATATTGAAATAAAATGGAGTAAGAACAAGAAATATGTACATAAGACTGGAAATAAGAATCTGAAGTTATAAAAAGCTAGCTAGTAAGTAATATGCAGTTCAGTTCTTATTGTGAAGTTCTTATTGTCAGTTCTTAGAGTTAATAGTTTATGACTTATTGTTTAAGAGAATGAATAAATAATTTTTTTTTTATTTTTAATCTTAACTAAAAATTTTAATTAGCGATCCTGCCAGGAGATACAAAATTTATCCTTTAAATAAAAACAAACTCGTAGCGAAACTGTGCCTAAAAAACCAGTCCCTCCTAGAGTATAAAATATTTAATAAAAACTCGTAGCGAAACTGTAAAAACTAAATAAAAAAGCCTAAAAAACCTGTCCCTCCTAGAGTATCAATAAAGGAACAGAAATTCCTAAAAATTATATATTTAAAAAAAATCCTAAGATCCTGAACTAAAAGAGGAAAAACAGAACGAGTTGAAAAAGTATTCAGGAAAGCTGAAGAAAAAACTGAATTTCTAAAAAGTACTCAAAGAGAGAACAAGAGGACATAAAGGAAGAGGAAACTAGTATCACTCCTTGGACCAACAGACCACACGTAGCAGTGAAAGAGCCTAAGCCACCGAAAAAAAAATCAATACTGTCTAATTCCTGAAACCTACGGAAACAGAAGCGATCTACGCTAAAGAGACAAGTATCCTAGAAGAAGGAGAAAGCTAAGATTTAAATTTAAGTTACTTTTAAGTTGTGTTAAAATTGTAAATTCTGGAGGAAATAATTAATAATATAACAAAAAAGTTAAATAAACTCACATTAAAAATGCCCAATGAGAATATGAATTCTGACGTGATTTCGAGACTTATCACGGCAAGCACAATAAACCTTAAAGCCGAAATTGAGGCTTTAAAAAGTCAACTCAGTAATCTAACTTGCGTAAATATAGTAACCGATTATAAAGATGAAGAATTGAAGAATTGAGTGTAATGAATTTCTTAAAATAGTAAAATCATTACCAGAATTCAGTGGTCAAAATTCGTATGTTAGTTGGCGAGAGGCAGCAAATAATTCAATGCTTCTGTACCAAAGGGGGAGTAAAAGGTATTTTGCGGCATTAACAATACTAAGAAATAAGATAGTGGGAGAAGCTAATGACAATTTAACAAACCATGGTACTGTACTCAATTATGATGTTATTATTAGTAGGATTGACTTCGCTTACTCAGATAAAAGACCAATACATATAATCGAACAAGAGCTTAGCATATTAAGACAGGAAAGTTTGTCGATTATTGAATATTACAATATAGTAAATAAAAAGCTGACTTTGTTAATAAGACTAAGACTAATAAGACTACGATGACATATGGGTCGAATATCCTAATAACAAAGGAACTCAATCTAAAGAATAGACAAAATGCTCTTCGAATTTTCATTACGGGATTGAACTCACCAAATATATTGTTTTCATTGTGCCCAGAAGACTTACCTAATGCTTTAGCGAAAGCACAAGAATTAGAATCAAATAACTTAAGAGCGAGTTTTGCACTACAGTTCGGGAGAAATACGAATCAACATAATAATAAAAATAACAATCTTAGATTTCCAGTGAATAACAGAATAGTGGGAAATAATGGTATAGAATGGTCGGCGTGGCACGGGAAAAATATAATTCAATCACGAAAAGAAGCAGACCAAATGTTTAAATTGAAAAATGAACAAACTAAGCCAGAACCAATGGAAGTAGACTCATCAATCAAAATAGGAGTCAGACCAAGTAATCAATATAGGAATTATAACGATTATAATATTTACAGATATAACCATAATTATAATAATTACAGAAATAATAGGTATAATAATAATAATAGTTTTGAGGCAGCCAGAAAAAGAAGTCATGACAGCGCACAAATACCAAATAAAATTCAAAGAATAAATAACATGAATAAAAAAACTTTTTTAGGCGAAAGAATGTCTTGCCCTACAGCTTCGGGACAAGCAATCAATCAGAAAAATTAATGAAAATCTTAATCGATACGGGAGCTACTCCTCACGAAATTCGAACTACCTATAAGAAAAAGAGTAAAAGCAATCAACGGGTCCACTGTAATAACCCATTTCTCTGAATAAACGCTATTTAACATTAAGCAGAGATTCTATATAATAAATAATCTAGAACCAGATTTATTAATAGGTTTAAACTTTTTATCGAAAAATAAATTCATTTTAGATTTCAAAAATTCACATTTAATATACAACGATTTTAAGTACGATATAAAATATTTAAATAATCAAGTGATAGAAAATAAAAGTGAAAGCAAAAAAAATATGAGACAATAAATAAGGTCTTACAACGCCAGATGGTGAAAATACCAACAATAAAAATAAAATGGGTGAAAAAGAAAAAGATTTAAAAAGAAATAAAACTGTGGAACAAAAGAAAAGTTCTACAACGCCAGTCGATGCAATTACCGACACCAAAATAATAAGTGAACAGAAAAATATATTATATTAATGAACAGAATGAATCGGAAGAAAAATATGCCGATTTAAGAGAAAATATTATTAAAAAAATTAAAGAATCACATGAGAAAATAAATATGAATTAACCATTTAGGACAGACGTTAGAGCAGAAATAAGAACGACTGTCGAAACACCAATATGGAGTAAGCAATATCCTTACCCTCTCTCAGTCAACACGTTCGTAAATAAAGAAGTTGACAAAACGTTTAAAGAAAATATCATAAGGCTAAGCAAGAGTCCTTATAATTCACCAATTTGGGTCGTTCCCAAGAAGGGACTAAACGAAGACGGTTCACCAAAGTTAAGAATGGTTATTGATTATAAAAAAATAAATGAACAAACAATATCAGATAGATATCCCATTCCAGATGTAAACGTTATATTAGCAAATCTGGATATAGCTAAAATATTTTCGAGTATAGATTTAAAATCGGGATTTCATCAAATCCTCATGAAAGAATCCGACATTGAAAAAACAGCATTTTCGGTTAATAATGGTAAGTATGAGTACGTACGAATGCCTTTTGGATTAAAGAATGCACCAAGTATTTTTCAAAGAGCGATGGATGATATATTAAGAAATCATATAGGTAAAATCTGCCACATTTATACACTAAGGGAAATAACGCATATTAGCATTATCCACGCCTGAGTATAAATTTTATTTAAATATTTACGTGGATAAATCAAATGTTTTCCTTACAACCCGTTTTCTCCCGTATTTGAATTATATTTATACCACACACGTACACACATATTCCATACAAGCAAGCAGCAACAGCATCGCACACGTCCACACATATTCCATACAAGCAAGCAGCAACAGCATCGCACACGTCCACACATATTCCGACAAGCAGCAACAGCATCGCACTCTGTTCCTGCAACTTATTTCTTGCAGGTTTTTTATAGTTCTCATTTAGTTATTGTTGCAAGGGTAATATAGTGTGAATGTTTGGCCAAGATTGTTTTATCGCATAATCAACTTATGCAAGATGTGAGTGACAATCGGACATTTTCTGACGAATGTCTTACACCGATTGTCATTTGCCTGCATATTTTGATTTATGCTTTCTACTTTTTCCTTCTCTAATTTAAACTATTTTTGCATTTGGTCAAAAAACTGTCAAAAATAGTATTAATTTGAGAGCGAAAGAAATAAAAAAGAAAATAAAATATACAAGCAAATGGCATTTGATAGACGCAGCTCGTAAGAAATATTTAAATATAGTGCTTTTTAATTTCAATATTTTTATAGAAATTTTCTTTAAATGCGATAGTTTTATTTTCAAATTATAAATATTTGAAAGATATTTAAAAAATTCGTGCATAATTTTAATATATTTTTTATTAATTCTGTTTAAATATTTTAATATTTTATTTAAATACACAAGTATTTAAATACATTTTAAATATTTGTCGATTTAAGCAAATGCGTTATTGGTGCAAAAATTACTCGCTTTTTGGATAAATTAAAAAAGTTTTTGGATAAATTTATTATTTTTTTTTTTTTTAGTGCTGTATTGTCACAGCATAAGAATCCTATAATTTTTATATCAAAAACATTAAATTCAACTGAACAAAGGTATGCAACTAACGAGAAAGATTTATATGCAATAGTATGGGCATTAAAAACATTACGTAACTATTTATATGGAACAACTAACTTCATACTGACCACCAACCTTTAACTTTCGCTGTATCAACTAAAATCCAAACGCTAAGATGAAAAGATGGCATGCATTAAAAGAAGAATTTTCACCAAAAATAATGTATAAACTGGGAGTAACAAAAGTTGTAGCAGATGCACTTTCAAGGCAATTTTTGAATAATTTATCCGATGAAACATCATCAATTAAATCAACAATACACTCGACAGAAAGTAGTGACGATAATCAAATTAAAGAAACTCTTAAACCATTAAATCAATTCAAACAGCAGATAGTTTTAACAAGTGGAGCTAAAATAACGATACACGAACAAATAAAAAATTCTGATAAAACTCCACATTTAATTGAATATGATACGGTTGATAATTTCGTAACAATTTTAAAAGAATATTTACAGCCCAGCTTCGTAACAGCAATTCACTGTACACCGGAAGATTTATATCAAATACAAAATCAAATTAGGGAGGTATTTACTAATAAATTTTTATATACAAAAAAATTCCCAATGGATATCATAAATAGAGATGATCAAGTATCTATAATCGAACAAACCCATAATAGAGCACACCGAAATCATAAAAAAAAGTTAAAACAAATTGAAACAAAATATTATTGGCCAGAGATGTCTTCTCAATTTAAAGAATATGTAAGAAATTGCGAAATATGTAATGAAAATAAATACGATAGAAAACCTAATAAAATACCAATTGGAGAGGCTCGAATACCAAAAAACGAGGGGGAGCAAATACATCTTGATATATTTTTTGCACAAAAACCAATGTTTCTAACTTGTATCGATCATTACTCGAAATACTTAGTCGTAAAATCAATTGAAGATAAAACAAACCTAGAAAACAAGGTACTAGAAATTTTACAAAATTTTCCAGAGATTAAAAAATTAACAATAGATAATAAACTAAGTTTTGGAACAGCTCAATTTAAAGCGCTAATGAATAGAATGAAAATTGAAATTTTTTTATTGTGACCCAAAGCATATTTCAACGAATGGTCAAATAGAGAGAGTACATTCAACATTAATCGAAATTGCAAGATGTATTCAAAGTGAACATCAATTATTAGATTACATAGAAATAATTATTCGGGCAACACAACAGTATAACAAAACAATACATTCAGTGACAAATCATAAACCGTACGAAGTGCTTTATAATAAAATTGAACATAATAATTTTCATGTAAAATTGAAGAACGCTCAAACGAAAATGATAGAATTCCATAATAAGAAAAGAAAAATTAAAACGTATCAAGACGGTGATATCATTTATGAAAAAATTATAACAGAACGAAATAAACTTAAACCAAAGTATAAAAAACAAAAAGTTAAAGAAGATTTAGATAATAAAGTTAGAATATACAACAGAGACAGAATAGTTTATAAAGACAATATCAAAACGTAAATAATGGGATAATATATAATTTAATTTTAGAATGATACCTGAAACAATGGAAATAAAAGAAGATAATAGTGAACCAGAAATCTCCAATGGACCAGAAGATCAGAAGATGAATGACGAATTAATGAATTTATTCGAGCATTAAAAATAGATATGTATATTGAACAAGAAAGAGTTTTTAAAGTATTTAGAAATAGACAGTAATCTAGAATTGAAAGAAGAAATAAAAGAAGAAATAATAACAATATACACTGCGTTCATAAACTATAGCACAATTTATATATTATAAGAAAACGTGCTGTAGCATGTTGGATATTGAACCTCTTACTCTCATACTGAGAAATTTTGTGCTTACATATGTTCTCTTTAAACCAGTGATGTTCACGTAATACCACTCGAAAGCTTTATACAAGAATCGAAACACGTACACGAACAAATGAGCTAAGTGCTCTCATTCAGTTGGCGCTGAAACTTTAAGCGAGAAAGTTCGCGCTTCTTAGTCGTTTGTTTTGCACTTTACGAAATGTAAAGTAGTAAAGTATAAAGTAATAATAATTATAATGATAGTGACAATGATAATAATAGTGACAGTGATAATGATACTGATAAAGATAATGATGATGACAATGATAATTATAACACAATTCTTGCTTAATATCTACACAACAATTTTTGTCAGTGCAGAAAGTGAGAGAGCTACTAAAACAAGTACAAAAGATGAAAATTGAAGTAGTATGCGTGTGAAAACCACTGCTTTTATCTGACATTATTAAATGTTATACTCACTTGCTTCTCTCCATAAACCGTTATCAATATATCTTACAGTGCATTTTTTCTGCCTAAGGATCGTTCATTTAGTATAGCACAAATGATTTAAAATAAATTTTTTTCAAGAAAACAACAAATTTTTATGATAACTGCATAATACGAGTTTAATGCGTCATTAGTAAACAAAATGCCTCGTGGGAAGGTTTTAAATGAATTTGAAAAAGGCGAAATTATTGGTTAAAATTAAAAAGGTTCATCAATTGCCGACAATTTTTTATTAAATATTGAAAATTACGGAAGAAATAAATCTGGAGGCTGAAAATTCAAATTATCGGAGCGAGAGCAGCGACAAATAAAGTGTTTTCCGAATAAGATATGTTATTTTGGTATTCAAACGTTGTTGATGATCGGCCGGCTTGAGTTCTTGTGTTAACTGAACTTTATAAGCCTTAAGACCCAAGTCTTTACGCAAAATACGGTGTAATGACGTATGTGGAATGCCCAATTCCAAAGAACGACGAGGAATGGACAAACCTGGGTTTTCTTCAACACTTTGGGCTACAGCATAAATATTCTCAGTTGTTCTTGAGCGACGTGCACGGGTTTTATTCTTATCATCACTAACTTGTCCCAACAGCTCACATTTTTTCAACAATTTCTGTATTGCGGTCCGATAAGGTGCTTCACGACGACCAAAAAATGCCTTAGTTTTGCGAACTGTGACTGCAAGATTTCCACCATTTTTGTGGTGAATTTTTTGTAGTGTATCGTTCCATTTTTAGTAATGGCGTTTATTAAAAAAAGCGAGCAACAGCAATAAAAGCTGCACCCAACTTGCAGCTTGTGTTCCAACAAAAGTGTGCAAATCAACGATTTGGAATGTGCTCAAGCGCTCCAAACAAATTTGCAGGCAAAAATTTAAGCTTATGCCACGCCTACTCAAGCGTCATAAGGATGCACGGTTAGAGTTTTGCCGGAATAATAGACAAATGTGAGCAGAGACTGGACAAAGGTGAGCTTTTCTAATATGCTCCCTTTTATGCTCGTAAATGGCTGTTAATTGCAACAGGTGATTTTTTCTAATGAAAAGAAGTTTAACTTGGTGGTCCGGGTGGCAATAGAGGATATTGGCGTGATGTAAAAAAAGAACCCCAATGTTTTTCAAAGAGAAATTTTGGTGGAGGTTCTATTATGATTTGGGGTGTTTTTACAGCTCAAAGCACTTTGGAACTGCAAGTTGTACCCACAAAAATGAACAGCGAGTTGTATTGTCAGATGTTACGAAGTAGTTTGCTTCCATATATAGGAGAAAATAGCATCCGTAACTACATTTTTCAGCAGGACAACGCCGCTGTTCACGCCAGCAAGAAAACAAAATGGTTTGAAATTAACAATGTTAACGTTTTGGATTGGCCATCTTGTTCTCCTGAATTGAAGTCAATTAAGAACATTCGGGGGATTCTCGTCAGGTGAATATATGCTGAAAACGGCAATTTTCAAGTGTTGAAGAATTAAAAACAGCCATATTTGATGAGTGGGAGGTTCTCGACGCTCAACTTTTGCAAAATTTATCACACTCCATGCTAAATAGGATATTTGAATGCACCAAATCAAATGGTGGAGTCACGTCGTATTAAATAATATAAAATTTAAATAAAAATTTGTTGTTTTGTTGAAAAAAATGGACTTTAAATCATTTGTGCTATACTAAATGAACGATTCTTAGGCAAAAAAAAAATGCAGTTTCAGAGATATTGATAACGGTTTATGGAGAGAGTCAAGTGAGTATAACATTTGATCATTTCAGTTTAAAGAGAACATATTTAAGCACAAAATTCCTTAGTATGAGATTAAGAAATTCAATATCAAATATTCAACAGCACGCTTTCTTAAAATATATAAATTGTGCTATAGTTTATGAACGCAGTGTATATTAAAAACCAATTCCTTTCTTTTCTTTATAGATGTACTTTATAATATTGATTATAGTGATTATAGCTTTAACAACCAAACCAGAGATACTGGACATAATAGATTATATACGAGAAAACTATATGTTAATAGAGAATGATAAGGCATTAATTTATGAAAACTACGGCGAATTATTTCATATAACGAAATTACATATTACAATGATATAATAAAAAGGTTATAAAGATAATAAAACTAATGATTTGGAAATTGAATTAATAGAAATCTTACTTGGACAGCGTCAGAAACAAAAAAATTTTAAGAAAATTAAAGTTATTAAAAGAGGTATTAATGAATTAGGGACATTATGGAAATGAGTAGCAGGAACACCTGACCACGACTTTTTAGTAAATATTAATACGGAGCTTGATGAACTAGTTGAAAATAATAATAAACAATTTATGTATAATGAACTCACAAATATTTAAAGCCATTCAAGAAATTCATGACACGATTAAAAATTTGCCAGATTTCTCAAATTTAAAAATTATGATTAAAAAACGAAAAAACAAAGTATTGACCATAAGTGATACAGAATTTAAAAATGACAACATTAACACTATAAAAAACATATTAAAGACTAATAGCTATCCCACAAAAATAATAAACAACTTAATTAAAAAAAAAACTGGAAAATGAAAATGCCCACAAAAATAATTTGAGACCAGAAGGCGATGGCAACCCTAAGAAGTTTTTCGGTATAACATACATACCCAACTTGACCGACAGCAGAAATCTACATAAGACAATAACCAACAAAAAAGACATATCATTTGCTCACAAACCACACAAAACTCTAAAAAATATATTTACCAACACAAAAACACGCATAGAGAAAGAACAGCAGAAAGATGTTGTGTACGAAATTGGATGTAAAGGAAAAGAAAGAGAAGCTTGCGAACTAATATACATCGGCACCACGAAGAGAGCGTTAGGAGTTCGACTAGATGAACACAAAGCAGACATAGAAAGGAAAAAATGACAACGGCGCTAGCGCAACATATTTTAGAGACTCGACATACAGCTGATTTTGATGATGCGAAAATATTAGAAAAAGAAAAAAGAGAAACAAGACGATACATTTTGGGGAGCCTACATATTCAAAACAAAGCGACAATAACAATGAACACAAAAGAAGACACAGACAACATTAGCTCCAACTACAGCATCGCTTTGACAAGAGCCTAGCATAAAAAAAAAACAATTTTTGTTATGTTATGTTTGTTGTTTCTCAAATTTGTTTAAATTTTGTCAGTTGTATATTAATGTTCAATGTTTATTGTTTTGCAGTGCTTGTGTTATTTTTTAAAATCAAATTTAAATTTTTCTATATGTTTTATTAAGTAAATGTAAGAATTGTTATTTGAATTTTTGTAAGCATATGTTCATAATTGTTTTTTGTTTAGTTTTCCAATAAATTGACATCCCGTGAAGATGTAGGAAAGTTACCTACGAAACGTCGGGAAAATAATGTTAAAGAGAAATTTTTTAATTTAACATTGAAACTCAAATTGACCAAAACAGCCCAAAAAACACACATTTATAGTGATATCAATTAATACTGAACGAACTTCATAACGTATTATTTACTATGACAGTAGCTAAAACGGGAATTTTAAGTCCGATAATTTTACACTTAGAAGAATTCAAAAATATTATGAAACATGAATATGAAAAAATTACAATTATTGATTTATTAGATATCTCAATCTTTCAAATAATTCAAAACAAATATTTAATAGTTATATATATTAAATATCCGATTGTCACGAAGTCATGTAAGTTTTATGAAACAAGGGCAATAAGCCAAAACAAAAGTAAATTAATAATACCACAAGAAGTAATTAAGTGCAATAAGATATATGAAAATGTTGTAGATTGTAAGAAAGACATATCAAACACGTATTGTAAATTAAATAATAAACAAACTTGTTTATCATAGATGTTAAACAATAAAAAAGGACAATGCACTTAGAAAAAAGGAAATAATAAAAACTTTGAAATAATTAAAGTTAATAATTAAATTAATAAGCTATATTATTGAGTGGGAATCATGTGGTAAATGATATTAAATTAAATGGCATTTATTTAGTAACTTTTAATAACGATATTATTATGGACAACAAACCATGTTGCAATGAAAAAGATTTAATTTATAACTATATTAAAAATAATAATTACTATAATTTTGAAGTTATCTATATACTATTATATAAAAGGGTTCTCTCGGATTTTTAACGGGGTAAAGGCTAAACCGATTTTTATAATTCTTTCGCTATTCAATTGCTATAAGAAGCGACCGTGCTTCTGTGTGCTATGTTTTTGGTAAAACTTTTTATTTAATTATTTAAGAATTTATGCATTTTAATCCATGCTGCCATTGTATGTATAAGCAGCAGAAAATAACAGCAAATTATGGTATAATAATACAAGGTAGCATTGACAACTGCTTATTTTCTCTTCTGCAAGAAAACATCTCCTGTCAAAAACAGCTGTCTGTGAAAATACATCTGCAGCTGCTGAGGTTGTTGTTTTTTTTTCACTTCAACGTTTTCAACATTGCTTGTGTTTTACATGGCGGATTGTGAGCGCTCTCTTTTTGAGTATATTTTTTGACAGGAGATGTTTTCCCAAGCAACTGTCAATGCTACCTTGTATTATTCACGGTTGCCACTTTGGTACAATTGTACCAAAATTGGTACTTTTATTTTCGGTTGGTACATAGGTACATTATTTTCTGGTTTGGTACATTTTGTGAAAGTTTAAAAATTTCACAAAAATCGAAACTTGGTAGCACTGTTGGCGTAATGTTCAGTGTTCAAACTTATGTTCATTGGAAACTTGCATTGCATAAAGTTCTACCTTTATTCTAAAGTGAAAGAAAGAGACAAAAGAACAAGATCTTAATTAAAAGGAAGATGAACAACCTGTATTTGTGGGCCAATTTTTGTATAAATTACAAATGTAATTTACAATTGTTCAAGTGTGCAGGTGGAAGGAAAAACGCTCCTAATGGAAAGGTAGTATAAAAACTCGATATTCAATATCATATTAAATTTAATAATATTTTGCAGATTTCTTTTACGAAAAAAACTAAAATCTAATGTCAATGATTGCGTAGATTTAAGCGAAACGTCTACTTCAGACAGTATAAGCTGAATTCAGCTTCACTTTCGCTTGTTGTTTAGTTTTTATTGAAAAATTTATGAAAAATTGTTAAATTTTATTTTATAGCGTTGATGTACCTTCTCAATTAAAGACTGACTTCAAAAGGAAGTTTCGTCCAGAATGGCTGCAGCAATTTGTATCGTCTGCGAGAAATCTTTCGTGAACCACTTGCCACCCTTACACAGACATGCATTGCGAAAACAATGAAAAAAAAAAAAACAAAAATCAGATCACGATGGATGTATTCATGAAAGCCGAAAATACATTTTTAGAAAAGAAAGTTCGGCAGGTCGACCTTGCGCTTGTAATGTTCTCCATTACGCATAATCTACCATTTTTTCTAATGGACTTTCTTTCAAATTTGTGATTAAGATGCTGCCCAGACTCACAAATTGCTAAAATTCTAAAATGTGGTAGAACCAAATCGACGGAATTGGCGGATATTAAATATACATATATACAATTGTATAAATAGTGTATAAAATACTTAATATTTTTGTTTTGTTCGTATACACAAAAATATACACCAATTAATGTTCTAAAACTGTTTTATTAAAAAAAAAATTGGTACATTTTATTTCTTTTTGGTACATTTTTACGTAAATTTTGGTACGAAAAAAACTAGGCGAGTGGCAACCGTAATATTATTATACCATGACAGCAAACTATAGCTTAAGCTCTTTGTTGAGAGAGAGAGGTGAAAGTCTACTACTCACCGCACTGACATCTTGAGTGGATAGTTGCACTCTGTTAATTTCTGCTGCAGTGTTGCCATAAGCCCTATAAATCGTATTTATTTTGATTTTACTAATGTCAAACTCTTTTCATTTCAATAAGAAGCCACTCTTTTTTTTTCAATAAGAAATATTCTCAAATAAAATAAAACGAATTAAACATATTTGATTCTTGGGTCTTTATTTAAAAGACTCCCAAGCAACGCTGGGAACGGGTAGCTAGTAAAATAAATAGAGGAAGATATTGATCTTAATTTTGGAAATACAGATTTATTAAATATGATAAAAGAATATGTAAATGCAAAACACTCTATCTGGACCTTATCTGGAATATTAATGATAATAATAATGATTTTTATAATTTATCTTATTCTATTAAACGAGGAATATTTATATATTTGTTTGTAATTAAGTTTTCAAAAACCGCTCTAACGATTTCGATGAAATTTACAATATAGATGAAGAGCGGGCTGAAAAATCGATCCAGCAAGGTTTCATCTCTTGGAAAAATCTTTTTTCCGAGTGTTCACATATTTAAGAAATATCTTTATTTTTGTGTTTATTTTCCAAAGCGATTTATGGCGTTGATAGCGCAGTAGTTAAAGCTTCTGTCTATCGTTCTGGAGATCGTAGGTTCAATCTGGGATGTGGGCAAACATTTATTTGTTTTTTTTTTTTTTTTTTTTTTTTTTTTTTGTGAAATTTCAAGTAAGTGGTGTGGAAAAACTGTGTTGTATTTATTTTGTTATTTTCAGTTTAACCCTTTCGGCATATTTGTTGCCATACGGCAACAGTTCGCTTTGTGGCTCTGTTTCTAGTTTGGAACACCGCGCTTTTTAACACTAAATTTTTAATAATAGATTGAAATGTGATGAGAAAGAAGAGAAAATCAAAAATACGAAAATTAATTTTTATAACATGTTTTTCAAGGTTATTCCGAGTGAACTCTTGTGCGCGACCACGCGGCCACGCGACTTCAAAATAGAGCAAATTAAAAATTTATATTTTTAAATATTTCCGAGAATTTTCTAAAGCTAAAGGTAATTGAATGTGATACTACGAATGTAAGAGATCTTATTTACATTTTTAGTTGGAAAAAATATGTGATATTTATAGCGCTAGAAGTTTTTAAAATTTTTTTGAATATTTCTAAAAATTTTTGTAGCATCTATATGGAAAGCAATACGGCTTTCAAACTTCATACTCAGCTTATTTTAGTCAAAAACTGACCCTGAACGAAGTTTGGAATGTTTTGCATTGCCAGGGCTAATTTGGCACTCAAAGGGTTAATTAGTTTCATTTTTTTTTAATTTGTGCAGGTATTATTTTTACTTGAATATGAAGTAAATTGTAAAATTATATTTAAATATGAATTTACCAATATTTATAACGAAAATACTGAAATAAAATAATAAATAATAGTAACACAAAAGTTAGTGTTTTTGTTTGAGCCAGGGTTTGAACTCGCAATTCGGACATAGTTAGTTGGCATTAAAGGTCTGAGCTCTAACCATTATGTTACGGTGAGTAAACGGAAGTCGAGCGCTAACCATTTTTTTAAAAAAAAGACTACATTTCTTATGATTTTTCTAATGAAATTTCTTGGGTGCCATAACGAAATGGAAGGTCACACGTATAGGTCAATACATGTTAGATATTTCCCACCGCCTGAACAAATATAACATGTTTTGTATGAAGAATTTTATATGGGCCTAACAGATTGTCTGTTACGATTCGCGTTAAATAACATATCAGTTACTGTTCTAGCTGGGTAGCAAGGAGCCTTTTTAATTTCGAAATTTGGACCTAATATTTCGGCTCCAAAATAGAATATAAGCCGAATAATTTTTCGGATTAAAAATACATTTTTTGTATTTTTATACATTTATTGTATTTACATACATTAAATTTTTTGCGTCATTTTGATAATAAAATTTGAAAAATTACTCTATTTTAACTTTAAAAACGTTCTAAAGTTTTGAGTTTTTAAAAATTGAGTTTTTAATTTTAATGGCTGATTGTAGGTAATCTTCAAGTTTTTGCCATAAATAATATAATGCAAAAAGTTTTAGTTCTATTTAACTCGTAGTTTTTCTTAAATCATCCACCGGTTCTAAAAAAACTGCTTTGAGAAAATAGCGTTTAAAATTTTGTTTTCCTTTTTCTTTCTAACAAAAAATATCAAAATGAAATTTTACACACGTATTCTACACACAGTTAGTAACATTTTTATAAAAAACAACAATTTTTTCAATGAAAAAAACCGAAAAACAGTAAAAACAGTAGTAAAAAATGAAAAACAGTAGCACAGTGAAGCTTCTGACTTATTCCAAACAGCTGAAATAGCCGACAAGTAGCAACAACATCCCACTCTCTTCCTGCTGTTTATCAATGAAGGTTTTAAAATTAAGATTCTTGCTTTTCGCTGAATACTCCCGGTTTGTTATAGTTCTCGTTTAGTTTTTGTAATGAAAATTATATAGCTTAGATGTTTATCCAATGTGAAATACTGCATGAGTACAATGGGTGAGATTTTGTGGGAATCGGAGCGGAGCTCGGCCGCCCAGGTACTAAGATAAATGTCAACAAATAAAAGAGAACCCCAAAATTGAGGATATTGCTTTTGAAGAAATCCAACACAAAATTGACGAATTAACAAATCGGGACGCTTTGTCTAAAACAAAGGGGGGGAGTGAAGATTCTTGATTACGCGCCAAAAATGTAAACATATGCAGTTCAGTTCTTATTGTGAAGTTCTTATTGTCAGTTCTTAGAGTTAATAGTTTATAACTTATTGTTGAAGAGAATGAATAAATATTTGTTTTTTTATTTTTAATCTAAACTAAAAATTTTAATTTGTATGCTTAATTTCCAAGGAATGTAGCCAGCAGGCATACAGTAGGGCTAATTTTTTAACTGGGTTACTACATGATCGTTAAGTAGGTGATTTTTGTTTTTTTGATGTGAATATGTTTGGGTTGTTGTTAGTAAAGTGCGTTGACAAGTGCGTTTTCTAAGTGACAGAAAAATAAGTAATAATGAAATGTAAAAAAATTTACTGTTGTGAAGATTAACGTATGTTTTTTTACTTCACTTTGTTATTTTAAAAATTTAAAATTTAAAAATTATTTTAATCGAAAAAAGGGCCATTAAATTATCAAATCTATAAGATTGCGAAAATGCTTCGCTTCTCTGGTGTGTCCAATGAGGCACCTGTTTTTTTAAATTTTCTCAGAATTGACTCATTTGGAGTTATCAGAAGGGTTTTCATGTAAGCATCTGGCAAGAGAGATGGCTTGTAGTGAGTTGATTTCATATGTTTTGGAGAAAAATGTCCGTTCAAGTTCTCAAGCCAATTTTGGAGAAAATAATTAAAAAAATCGAACTATAAAATAAGACCAAACTCCAGGACCTTTTGATAATAGAAAGTTTTGATTTTGGGCTATATAGTCCACATTCTTGGATACGTTTGTTCGAGTGTTGTCTTCGTATAGGTTATTGAATGGAAATTAAGTGTTGGCCGGCAAGATAAGATAATAAAAGTAAAATGAAAGAAAGAAAGAAACTTATTATCGATCGCTGTAGAAAAGAACTAGGTATTCTAGTTGATCAACCTAAGCTGATAAAGCAGCCGATATAACCGGAGAAATGCGCCAAGCTAAAAATAAGGATTAATTAAGTGTATCCGAGAGCATAGAACTAGAAAAGATTCAGCATGTCTTCTATCTTCAGAACAAATAATCTCACAAATTTCTCTTAAAAAGAGGAATGACAAAAACAAGCTGAAACTTGATTCTGAAGCTATAAATTTACTGAAATGTCCATATATTTTCAATACAAGTACAAGTGTCAAAGTTGATTCGAGTTCAGATAGTGAATAATAAGGTACAAGGGCGTCCACAGGGGGGTGAAGGGGGGCGATTTCCCCCCTCAACTGAAAAATTTTATATAATTTTATTTCCAATGTGTATGTTAGAGCCAGTCACATTTGTATGGATTTTGTTAAAGTATCTGGGATCCTCCGTGCCCCCCTCTGATATTTTAATTCAAATAATTTTCTGTCGCTGCTGGGGTTCGAACCTGGGTTTCCAAAGTTCTTTGACATAGCGGCCACGCACTTTAACCAACTACGCCACGGACGCCACTGGGGGGTAGCAACAAGACGAAAATACGATGTGAGCAGCATTGAGCAACATCGAACATTTTGAGCGAACCAACCAACGAGGTTACAAAAGTGGTCGCCATTTTGTTTTTTTTCGGTGAAAAAAATTATCCTTGTTCAGGTGATACACAACTAAACAAGAATTAATTTCGTTTTTTTTCCCTCAGATGTTCCAGACTGGTGAAATCCGGTTCACCGCCAATTTTTGGCATTTTTTTTAAATCAAATAACGTAAAAAACCGCTTAAAAAATTCTGAAATTTTTTTTATATTCTTTAAATGTTAATTTTTATTCTTATTCTTATTCTTAATCTTAATCTTATTATTATTCTTATTCTTTTTCTTATTCTTATTCTTATTCTTATTCTTATTCTTATTCTTATTCTTATTCTTATTCTTATTCTTATTCTTATTCTTATTCTTATTCTTATTCTTATTCTTATTCTTATTCTTATTCTTATTCTTATTCTTATTCTTATTCTTATTCTTATTCTTATTCTTATTCTTATTCTTATTCTTATTCTTATTCTTATTCTTATTCTTATTCTTATTCTTATTCTTATTCTTATTCTTATTCTTATTCTTATTCTTATTCTTATTCTTATTCTTATTCTTATTCTTATTCTTATTCTTATTCTTATTCTTATTCTTATTCTTATTCTTATTCTTATTCTTATTCTTATTCTTATTCTTATTCTTATTCTTATTCTTATTCTTATTCTTATTCTTATTCTTATTCTTATTCTTATTCTTATTCTTATTCTTATTCTTATTCTTATTCTTATTCTTATTCTTATTCTTATTCTTATTCTTATTCTTATTCTTATTCTTATTCTTATTCTTATTCTTATTCTTATTCTTATTCTTATTCTTATTCTTATTCTTATTCTTATTCTTATTCTTATTCTTATTCTTATTCTTATTCTTATTCTTATTCTTATTCTTATTCTTATTCTTATTCTTATTCTTATTCTTATTCTTATTCTTATTCTTATTCTTATTCTTATTCTTATTCTTATTCTTATTCTTATTCTTATTCATATTCTTATTCTTATTCTTATTATTATTATTCTTATTCTAATTATTCTTATTCTCTCTCTTTACAATGTTTCTTATATCGTAATTTTATTTATTTATTTTATTTTATTTAAATTTTATAATCGAAAACCGAAAAATCAGAAAATTGCTTGATAGAAATGTTGCGCCCTAGAAGTTGCAAAAGTATATTAATTCCGATTCCCTTCTCTCATACCATCACTTTAGCAAGCGAACACATCAGGCAGGTTTAATAACAAAAACAGTGCACCACAGGGTTGATAAATGAGTTTTTCAATTTGGTATAGAAATGCATAGTAAATTGTACTAAATGAAAGATAATGGTATCGAATAAATTTTCAAAAAAAAAAAATATTTATTTAAATTCAATTGTATGCTTTTTAACAGTTCAATAATTTTAACAAAAGGTTTTAATTTTATAATAAATCACAAACATTTTTAATAAGGTAGTCAACATGTCTTATAAGATTCATAAAATTAAAATTCATTGAGATCAATAAAAGCTTAGATGTAAAAAAAGGAGCCTAAACTAATAAACAAACTAATACGAGTAACTAATAAACAAACTGAACTAATAAACAACAATTCAAGAGCTCTTCTTATATTAAAAAAAAATAAATAAAGCAAACAACGTTTAAGTTTATGGTAAAATCTTTTAGTTAAGCAATTCTTAAATATCAGTTAAATTTTTTTTACAGAACATTTTTCCATTTATATAACTTCTAACTTCAATACTGTGATAATGTTTTCTACTAGATTTGAAAAATCTCTTTTGTTTTAATAAAAGATGAAATTGTTGCTATATTAAGTCTGTTTCATTGGTTTTTATTAAATTTTTAATAGAAAATATTCTTACAACGTTTGCTAAAGAATTACGTTCTATATGCGCAAGGCCACTAGTGTGCGCTTCTGACCTTATAGCGAATTTTCTATTCCCTCCTAGGAAACTGTGACCTCCATTTTTGAAAGAATGCTACTTCATATTTTTTCCCTTGATGCTTAAGTAAACGTTTGAATAGAAAATAAATTATAAATAATATACATTTATAACTTTTGTATACCTTTGAGACAAATTTTTATCTTTCTCAGCATTTTCCAAAGAATTTTTTTTCATTTTTCTGTGCATCTTCAAAAAACAAAAAAAAAATAAAATTTAGATTGCTAGCAAAATTTTTGTTCTTAAATTTTAGTTACTTCTTTATAAATTCATTTTTTTCCCAAACAAAAAAATCTCCAAGGGGGAAGGAGCGAGGGAGCGTAAAGCCCTTTCATCCCGTATGTAGTTCCGCCACTGACAACAATAGATGTTCGAAAATGATTTATATATGAATTTGATTGATTTCTAATACCCCTTTTATATTGGTCAAGACTTGAATTCAATTTTTTGCTATTCCCTTTTAAACTTACCCTCTCTCACGTTGATGTCCGCGTCTTTCATCAACAAACTCACAGGCTTGATTTCAAGTCTTGACCAATGTAAAAGGGGTCTAAAAATCCCCTAAAAAAAGGGGTTAATCATCAGGTATGCGAAAATATGAACAAAGAAGTTACTTTTTAAGTGTTGTATTTTATAAAACTTTTAAAGCTGGCAATGTGGCAATTTAAAAACGAACACATTTTCACTGAGTGAAATAAAATGTATGGTAAACGCTTCGGTAGTAGGAAAGTAGGAAAGGTGTGAAATTGTACCAAAATAGTACAATTGTACCGAAAAAATCATGCCTGGTGCACCATCAATGGTGCAACAACAACATTGCGCACAACACGTTGTGGTATGGACTATGAGAGTGGGTTGTCATGTTTGGTTCATGGTATAATAATACAAGGTAGCATTGACAACTGCTTATTTTCTCTTCTACAAGAAAACATCTCCTGTCAAAAACAGTTTTTTGTGGAAATACATCTGCAGCTGCTGTGGTTTTTGTTTTTTTTCACTTCAACTTTTTCAACATTGTTTGTGTTTTCAATGGCGGATTGTGAGCGCTCTCTTTTTGTATATATTTTTTGACAGGAGATGTTTTCTCAAGCAACTGTCAATGCTACTTTGTATTATTATACCATTGTTTGGTTTGAACGGGTTGCAATGTTGGAGAGCGGGTCGTAATATTACGACCCGCAAACAAAATTTCTTCTTATATGAGATGCGCATTCTATATATTGTATATTCTTAAGTATTAGTTTAATTGAAATGAGAATTAAATCATTCTCATCTCAAGTCTAGCTACTGTTAATTATTTTTACTAATAGAAATCTAATCTGTTCTTATATATAATTGTAATAAAATATATTATCGGTGTCCGTGGCGTAGTTGGTTAAAGTGCGTGGCCACTATATCAACGAACCTGGAGACCCAGGTTCGAACCCCAGCAGCGACGGAAAATGATTTGAATTAATATAATTTTTCTGTACGGCCGCCACCTCTCTGCATACAATGGCAAACCTCAGAGAGTATTCAAAATGCCATGTAAAGCTTCTTGAGAACAAGAACATTCCGTTCATCGCCGTTCGAAGTCGGCGTTAAACCTGTAGGTCCGGTTCTCGGTCAATTGTGTGCAAACTTAATAACACGCCCTTTAAGGGCTGAAATGGCCAGTTATTTATTTTTTTTTAATAAAATATATAATAAATAAAAAATATATAATAAAATAAAAAACACCAAAAATAGACATAAGTAATACACAAAAAATTTTGAATAAATAACTGTATGATAAAAAATAAAGAAAGAAGAAACTAACGAGAAATAATAAATAATATGCTATAAATAGTAAACAATGTGTAATAAATAATAATAACACTGTGCATCAGTGAACAAAATAACAGCATGCCACTATATAGGTTCGATCTCCAAAAACCAGCCTAACCCTTCAAGTGTCTTAAACTTATTCTACCATAACTGTGGTGGTATAAGAGGTAAACTTAGTAAACTTTTTGTTGATGCTAAATCATGTCAGTTTAATGTCCTGGTCTTTACGGAAACATGGTTAAATGATTCTTTTAAAAATGAGGAAATTCTTGATAGTAATTGGACAATATATCGAAACGATAGGGACTATATAAAAACAGGGCTTTCTCGAGGTGGAGGCGTTTTGATCTTGATTTGATTTGAATGAGAGCTCATTGCATCTCCCTCCCATAAAAATCATGAACTCCGAATAATTAAAGTAATGCTTGATAAAAATATTTATGTTTATATCGGTGCAACTTACATTCCTCCTAACTCTACGGAATGTTCATACAATGAGTTATGTGAAACTATAACCTCAGTAACAGACACCTTAAACGAAGAAGATAAGATTATTATTTTAGGAGACTTTAACCAAAGATCATATAATATAAAGATGAGTTACGTAGAACATTAAAATGTAACAAATAATTTTCAGACCAACACGATAGCTTTTGTGAGTGCGATATGAAAAAGCTTTTAATTCTTGCTTGAGAGAAATGTTTTCCGTTTCTCCATGCCCTTCCTCTCCGCATGATCTACTTAACATCAATTGCTTGCATTCTCTTCATTATGATTTTGATAGCGAACGAGTACAGGTGGCTTGTTTTATGCGTCGGAGAAAAAAAAGAAAGTTTTTCTTGGTATTGAAATAGTCATTGAATTATTTCAATTGCATTTCTATTGTTTCCCTTCTTTTCTTACCACAGTATTTTGTTTGATATTGTGTGAATGTATATTTAATTGATTTATGATTTTGATATTTATTTCGGATTGAATTGATATTCAAATATTTCACTTAAAAGCGCTGTAGTACAAATTTTTGACCAAATTGCGTAAAACTATAATATGTCTACAATATATATATATATATATATATATATATATATATTATAGCATATTTTTTTTTTGTTGGTTTAGGTAACATACCATATGAAAATCAATTACAAAATATAAAATTTTTCTTAAATTTCGTAATATTAAGAAAATTTTCGTTATTTTGATACCAAAAACACTTACATTTCTTCAATACTGCGAAAATTTTGATCACAATGAAATTTTAGAAGCGAAATCTTTCCCTTAGCAAAACCAGTGCACTAAGATTTGTTAAATAAAGATTTTTCGTTTAACTAACATAAAAACAAATTTCGTCAATTTGACACCAAAAACATGAACATATCGACTCATAACCGCCAAAATATCTTAAGCGCCAAAAAGAAAATTTTACAGGAGAAGGTTTTTTTTTAATTATCTTTGCTATTAATTTTATCTTTTATCTCTTATCTCTTTGCTATTAATTTTATTTTAATAATTTTATCTCTTATATTGATTAATTTCTTTTAGAGAATTTCATCTTAAGCGACACTTTGCTGTCATGAAAAATGTAAACAAACATGTAGTGTGTACTTTTCCAATATTGTATTTTATTGAATTGCCACCTCAGAGTGATGTGGGGAAACTTTTAAACTGAAACGGACAGTGGACCATGTGCTCGGTGTCAGACTAAGGGTCTAATTAAAGTTTTAAACTTACTTAATATAACAACACGCAGGGTGTAACAACGCGCGCAGGGAATCGCTAGTATATGTATGTATATAATATAATATAATATAATATAATATAATATAAAATAATATAATATAATATAATAAAATATAATATAATATAATATAATATAATATAATATAATATAACATAATATAATATAGTATAATATATTATAATATAATATAATATAGTATAATATAATATAATATAATATAATATAATATACTATAATATAATATAATATAATATAATATAATATAATATAATATAATATAATATAAATAATTAATATAATTTACATATGTAATATATTACCTTTTTATAACGTGCGTAGGGTATTTAAATACCAATCATGCCTAAATTTTTGTTTTTTTACGCAAGACAATTTAGCTACAATTCGTTTGCAGACACATCGTTTGTTGACATCTTTCGTAAACTAAACAATTTCATGTGCTCTCTATGCTTCTCAATATTATACTCACAATGTCGCTTGCTTATTCTCCCGCTCTCATAAGCTTTAACTCGTTCGCTCACTGACTCTCACAAAGCTTTAAAGTGGATTTATGATAAATCCACATTCGATTTTGACTGTGTCGCTGATTTGTATGGCCGTGGCGCATCTTTATATTATATGATCTTTGCTTTAACCGTCCTAATATTTCTTTTATCACCGATGAAAACGATAGACATCTCCTTCCGGTTAATCTTTCTAATTCGATTGACTTTAACTTACTGAGCACTTTTTATAGTAACGATTGTCAGCAAGTAGCTCCAATTCCTAACCAGAACGGTCGCTGGTTAGATTTAATTCTTACTGACTCTTACGACGAAATAAATGTTATTCCAACTTCAGAAGCCGAACATTTATTCGCAAATACCCTCCACCACACAGCTTTCACGGTCAAATTATGTTCTCCCCATATAACTTTTAGACAATCCTTTAATAACTCAATCGTGTACGATTTTCTTAACGCCGATTATACAAATATAAGAAATGAACTGAAGTGTATGAACTGGGAACGACTATTGCTCTTAGTCGGATGATGCTGTGTCGTTGGATGATGCTGTGTGGATGATGCTGTGTCGTTTTTCTATCAGAGTATATTCTCCGTACTTGAGGCTTTTGTACCAAAAATAAAAAAAAGGAACAAATTATCTGAACCATGGCTGAATCCAAATCTTAGACAACTCAGAAATCGAAGAAATAGTCTCTACAAATTCATTAAAAACACCGTCATTGTAAGTGATGAAGTAAAGGCAAAGTACGAAGAGCTGTCTAAAGAGTTCTCTATAAAGTCTGTTGAAGCTTACAAATTATACACCAATTTGGTTGTAGAAAGAATTATCAAAGACCCGAAAAAATTTTTCGACTTCGTAAATGTCAAACGAAAAACGACCGGGTATCCAATATCCATGTTTAAAGGAAATAATTCTTCTTCTAACCCACAGGAGATCTGTAATCTCTTTGCAGATCACTTTAAAGAAGTCTTTCGTCCACCTTTGACCCGAATTCAAACTCCGTCCTTTTATTCCAATTCGTCTCCGTTGGTAAGCAGTATCAACATAACACAAGATGATATAATTAAGTCTATAAATGAATTAGACCTTAATAAGTCTTCCGGTCCGGACCTTATACCACCAACTTTTCTTGCTCAGTGCACAAGTGAATTAATTTCTCCGTTACATATTATTTTTACGAAGTCCTTGCAATCAGGCGTTTTTCCATCCCATTGGAAATCATCTCATCTTACACCAATTTATAAGAACGGTGATAAGAGAGCCATCGAAAACTACAGAGAAATCGCCTTACTGTCAACTATTCCGAAACTCTTTGAAAAAATAATATGTTCTAAGCTCACAGAAATAGTAAATCCACATTTAAATGAACAGCAACACGGATTCCGTAAAGGACGATCAACCACAACAAACCTCACAATCATGGTCTCAGATGTTCTTAATAATATGGAAAAAGGTCATCAGATAGATGCAGTATATACCGATTTTAGCAAAGCATTCGATCGAGTTGATCATGTAATCTTAACTAAAAAATTAGAAAAATTTGGTATTTCAGGTTCTTTGTTGAAATGGCTGAATTCATATCTTAGTGAAAGATCGCAATACGTTAAATTTCAAGGTATTCTATTTAAAAAGATTAATGTCTCATCGGGCGTCCCTCAAGGTAGTCACCTCGGCCCACTTCTCTTTAACATATTTATCGCTGACATATCTGAAGTTTTGTATGACATTCCACATCTTCTATATGCAGATGACTTAAAAATGTACTATGTCATGAAATCAGAAGTGGATATAGTATTCTTACAGAGTAAACTTTTATCCCTGGAAAATTGGTGTGTTCAAAATAAGCTTTCCCTAAATGAAAAAAAGTGCTACGTTATAAGTTTTTCCCGTAAAAAAGAAATACTTTATAGACGTTTTGAGCTTAAAGGGGTAGAACTAAATAGGATCAATCACATTGTGGATCTTGGAGTCATCCTTGACTTTAGACTGCGCTTTAACCTTCATTTCGATAATATCATATCCAGGGCTAACAAGCTTCTCGGTTTCATTAAAAGACGTGCAAAAGAATTCAAGAATGTGTGGGTAACTAAAACCTTATATTGCACTTTAGTGCGTCCAATACTAGAATATTGTTGCACAGTCTGGGATCCAAGTTTTGAAGTGCATAGTGATAGATTAGAATCTATTCAAAAACAATTCTTACTTTTAGCCTTGAGAGACATGTATGACCCTCGGGATTATAGAAACCTGCCACCTTATGAACACAGACTGAAAGCTATTAATATAATGCCGTTGTCATCAAGAAGAATGCTACTCTGTTCATGTTTTATATTCGATGTCATTATCAAAAACATTGATATTGAATATATTTCTAACAAAGTAACAATTAATGACCCAATAAGGAGAACTAGGCATACAAGATTTCTGAGTGAATCACAGCACCACACCACTTACGCTAGCAACGAACCCATAAACAGATGTTGTAAGATATTTAATACTATCAGTGAGCACTACACTCCACCAATGTCTAAACTCATATTCAAGCGTTCCCTATCCCAACACCTCTTTCCACCCTAAACCTTTAGTATTGTAACAACCCATGCCTCTTTAATTATTCCCCCTTAATTGTAATTTAACATGGAATTATAATATGTACATCCCTATGTATAATATACGTTAGTATGTTAGTTCCCCTTTTACTTTAAATTTTCTTTACCTTTTCGCTTTGACATGTTCTTGAATCGTGTCATTCAGGTGGGCGGATTGTGCCCACCTGGATTTGCATATCAAAGAACCCCAAAACAAGGAAAAAGGAAAGAGAAAAAAAAAAAAAAAAAAAAAAAAACAAAAAATAAACATAAACCTGTTAGAATAAGTTAGTTGCCTTGTTTGGCCAATAAATAAATAAATAAATAAATAAATTATTGAATTAAAAAAAAAATAAATGATGCTATGATCAGTGGTGAGCATAACCCTAGAGCGGTTTCGCGAGTTTGGCGCCCGTTTCATTTTTATGGCCCATTTTATATTGTGGGTTTTAGTGATTTTGCCAAAAAAAAGGTACTATCAGTTTTTCTTCAATAACTCCGTCAAAAATCGAAATATCAGTTTATTGTCTTTGGCAAAATTGTAGCTAACAATCCAATAAACAAACATGTAAAAAAACGTACTTGTAAAATAATTTGTTGTATTTTTATACCCCCACGTTTAAAAAACGTAAATGGGGGTATATTAATTTTGTCAATCCGTTTGTATTTTTTTCGTTTTTGTTGGGCATAGCTTGAAGGGAATCAAAATTTTTCCTATACTATCTTCAACAAAATTTTAGCCGAAGAAAAATTGAATAACTCTTGTGAACATACTTATGTGATCTAAACGAGTCTTCACTACTTAAAAAGCTCAAAAAGTAAATTTTTTAAGTGAAAAATATTAATTTTTTAGGCTGTTTTCGCAATTTTTCGACGATAACTCCTAAATTAAGCAAATTTTTAATCAAATATCTTCGACAAAATTGTAGCCGCAAAAAAAATTAAACAACTCTTGTGAACATACTTATACAAGGTGGCGCAAAAATAACCTTCCGATGTTTTTTGGCTGTAATTTAAAAAAAAAATGGAAAACTTTGATTTTTCTTGTGGATTATTTTTATTTGGTCTTTTAATTTTTTTTACATCAAGTCGAGAATATGATGTCATGTAAATGGCCGCCGCCACAGTTGATTGTCATTTGAGCCCTTTTTATGGCATTTTCCATAACTTCGGCCAAAACTTCCGGTGATAGGTCCTCACATTCTTGACGGATATTGTCTTTAAGAGCTGCAAGAGTCTGAGGCTTGTTGACATAAACCCGCGACTTAAAAAGCCCCACAAAAAGAAGTCTGGAGCGGTCAAATCTGGCGATCTTGCTGGCCAGTGCAAATTCACAGTAACCGTTTGGCCCGCGACGTCTTCGAAGAAAAAAGGTCCGATGACTCCTCCAGCGAAAACAGCACACCATACAGTGACTTTGAGCGGGTGTAATGGCTCTTCGTGGGTTACACGCGGATTTTCAGTGCCCCAGAACCGTAAATTTTGCTTATTTACGTACCTGCTAAGATGGAAATGGGCCTCATCACTCATGATTATTTTTGATGAAAATATTGGTCAAATAAATAGTCAGCAATATTCCGCGTTCTGGAGCAGTGTAGCGTAACATTGTTTATTAACGTGTATTTCGCATGTGTTTACTACACAAATGTCAAAACAGAACTGACATTAGGGGCCAATCGCAAAATTTATAGCATTTTCTGATAGGAGGATTACTTTTGCGCCACCTTGTATAATCTGAACAGGTCAACAGTAATTAAAAAGCTCAAAAACACCATGTTTTTTATTTAATATATACTTTAGTGATAAATGATGACAATGCAATTGTTATAGAGCTATAAAATTAAGAAGTTTATTTGATGCAAAATCTAAAAAATTTAATTCAATACAATAAAATTAATCAATACTTAAATCCCATTTGTGGCAATTTCACAACAATTAACGCGCAACAAAAATTTAAAAAAAGAAAAAGCGTTTTAAGTGCAGCATTTAAGAAGTGTATTGAAAATCCTATCGGAAGAAAATAATTGAAAATAGAAAATTGGCACCCAATTCAGTGTGTACATTATGTTACAATGAACTTTTTGAGAGGGAACAACAAAAGCGAACATTCTTGCATTTTAAAACACCGATGATTTGGACCAATCCGGGAAGAAAGCACAATGAATTCAGCTGCAGATAATTAAGCGAATAATGAATCTGAATTAAACAGATAATTTGCTATCAGAAATAAAAAAAAATTGTTTGAATAAATATTAATATAAACCTAGCTCATCTAAAAAAGAGAATGGTGAGTTTATTGCAAAAAATGTTGGATATTATGATAGAATTTTCCCATTGCTAAGTGGGAGCTTAACAATAGGAACTAAGGAAGCCGAAAAAATATAAAAAGATATTCAACCCGATGAAAAAAGTGGAAAACGACCTATTACCTAATGCCTGGTTAAAGCCGTGTATGCGCGGTTTTGCTTTTCGCTTAGGCCGTTGTTATACAGACGCTCACGATCACATCACGGGCACGCATTGTTGTTGTTTCAATGTAAAAGGGAAATTTGAGAGAGTGAGCTAGGAAATTTATTTTGCTCAAACTGGTCACCAAATGATTCCAAAATGAAATGGAATCACGAGATCAAAACAGGGTTTCGCTGTGCAATTATTCACAACATTTGTGTTTTTGTATGAAAATAGTACACTTTTTAGTACAAAGCAGTAAAGAAACCTACTTAATAGCAACACTCACCATACTCATACTCGTGATACATTTTTGCATAAAGTATTAAAAGTAGCAAGAAGTGTACTAGTGTTCAGGGATCAAATGAGCGTCTGTATAACATACTTTCATCACAGAGCACATCAAACGAAAAAAGAGCGTAAAAAAGGACGTGATCTTAGATCATATGAGCGTCTGTATAACAGCGGCCTTACCACCAGGTAAGCTCATCAGAAGGATTTAAAAATAAAAATTGTTATATTTTTTTATTTTTATTTTTTATAAATTGTACGTTTAATATAGGGCGCTCAAATTTTCTTCTCAAAAAAACACTGCTGCATGGCGGACAGCTATGTAATATCTGGAACGGTAAGTCTGAAACATAAAATTCAAAAAGAGTTACAAGAAGGAAGTGCTCTTATGTGATAGTTTACCTGAAAAACTAAAAATTGAAAAAACATTAAAAATAAAAAAAAAATGGCGGACATTTGAAAAATTTTTTCAAAAATCGGCTTTTTCAACCTTTTTTCAGACTCAAAAATTTTATATATTTTTTTTGTGGTCAAATTATGGTAAACTATCACACAGGATATAAAAACAAACAAAGTGCTGCAAAGTTTATTAAGGACGGCCTAGTAGATCCGGAGATTAACTGTCCGCCAGTTATAAAAACCTAAACTCGAGAAAAATGCGTGTGAAGTTTTTTTACACCTGCGAGCCGAGAGCGCGCTTCAATTGAGTCGTTATATCTCGGCACTGGCTTCGAATTTAATATTTTAGACAGTTATTATTGAAGGTATAAAGAATATAAAAATGTAAAAAACAAAAATTCATTTTTTGAAAATTCTAGACGGTAACAGGGGCGGTTCCAGGAATATATTTCGGGGGGTTTCAAAAATATTTATGTACGTTACATATATAAAGGGAAGTTCAATTTTAAAGGCCGATGTTGATTTTGAAAAAAACACAAATTATTAAGGAAATTAGTGTCATTTCTTTTTATTATGATAATATTGGTATGGTTCAATTATGCATGGAACAAAATATCGGCTAAATGGCCGCCGCGACCTCAGCGGCACACCTCCATCCGATGGTCCAAATTTTCGATGACGCCGAGGCATAAGTGAGGTTCTATGCCGTTAATGTGCCGAATTATCTCATCCTTCAGCTTTTGAATTGTTGCTGGCTTATCGAAGTACACCTTTTCTTTCAAATAACCCCAAAGAAAGAAGTCCAACGGAGTCAAATCACAGGCGGCCAATTGACATCGCCACCACGTGAGATAACACGGCCATTGAATTTGTCGCGCAAAAGAGCCATTGTTTCGTTAGCTGTGTGGCAAGTGGCACCGTCCTGTTGAAACCACATATCGTCCACATCCATATCTTCCAATTCGGGCCATAAAAAGTTCGTTATCATCTCACGGTAGCGAACACCATTCACAGTTACTGTCTGACCGGCCTCATTTTGGAAAAAATACGGCCCAATGATGCCGCCAATGAACCGCACCAAACAGTCACTCTTTGTGGGTGCATTGGTTTTTCGACAATCACTCTTGGATTATCATTCGCCCAAATGCGGCAATTCTGCTTATTGACGAATCCACTGAGGTGAAAATGTGCTTCATCACTGAAGATGATTTTCTTCGAAAATTGACTGCACTGTTGCCATTTCTTGCCACCATTCTGACCGTGTAAATGCAAGTTTTTACGCATAATGTTCATCAACGACGAGCGTGAGAGGTGCAATTGTTGGCACGACGACGAGTTGATTTGAACGGCTCTTCAGCCACACTATCGCGAACAGCAGCAATATTTTAAGCAGTACGAGCTGTACGAGCATGCACTGGTGTTTTCACATCTCCTACAGACTTGGTTTGTTCAAATTTTTGCACGATTTTTCCGATTGTACGCACATTTGGACGACTAAATTGACCGAAAAAATCACGAAGTGCTCGCTATGCATTTTGATTTGAAAGCCCATTTTCATAATAAGCCTGAATAACTTTAACGGTTCAAATTGATTTAGTCTGAAATGAATTTCTGAGAAATGTCAAATGAAATGCAGAAAAAAACCGGAATTTTTCTCCATCTTCTATATATATAAAATAAGTTGCATTGTGTATGAAACTGATGTTCTCTGTAATGCGTGAACCGATTTTGTTTCTGGAAATTTCCCATGAAAGGTGACGTCAACACAAAGGTGTTTTTGTATAAATGGTCTTTGTATGTGTATTGGTTCATGAATTATAGGCATTTTAGTGAACTTATCAACAATACAGGTGTGAAAAAAATACAGGTGCGCACATATGGTGTATATGGGGAAATATTTGCAAGGGAAATTGGAAATAAATTTAATATTGGAATAATTTGGCAAGTCTCACTTTAGTTTGCATTTGCGCGAAAAATATAAGCATTGTAAAAATTTTCCATACCCCCTTTTTTCCATACCCCTTATACCCTATACAAATAAATAACAATGCTATATTTAAGACTTTTTTGGTCGTATTAGACTAAAATTTGGTAAATAAGTTCGTACGGTTACTGTCGGCAACTATACTTAAACTGGGCGTGGTCTAACTATGTATACGCCCACTTTTTAGAAATCATTATTATTCCTGAGTTGTACATGTTTTGATAGTGGAACTTGGTTAGAAGACGTTATGGGCCCAAGAGGTAGTTACTATATATTTGAACGAACATTAGACAAGGGGGAATTTGGTCACACAGGCCAAATTTATGATATCGAATTGCTTTGGAACTAAATGTCGTATGTAACTATGCAATAGACTCCTAAACTACTCATCCGATTAGCATGAAAATTTGTATATATAAGTTTTTTGGTACGGTGCGTGTTTGTGGACTATCAATTTTTATCCACCTTGAACACCAGAGGGCGCTGAAGTACAAATTTTTTGCAAAACTACCTAAAACTCACAAACCGCTTATGCGATTAGAATGAAAATTGGTATACAGTCGTTTTTATGTACGTTGAGTGTTGTGTTGCAATCTTTTTTGATCTTTATTGAACATCAGAGAGCGCTGTAGTACAAATTTTTTGCAAAACCACGTCAAACTCCCAAACCACTCATGCGATTAGAATAAAAATTGGTATATAGTAGTTCTCAGGTACGATGAGTTTTTTGAAAGTATCTTCTTTGAACCACCTTGGACACCAGATGGTGCTGTAGTACAAATTTTTTACAAAATAGCATATTTTTAGTTGTTACATATGCAAATATTTACAAAATAATAAATATTTCTTAAATTTAGTAAACTTAAAAAAATTTCCGTTATTTTGACATCAAAAACATAAAAATATCTTGAAAACTATGAAAAATTTTACTACAACGATATATATGATGCAAAATCGTGCTGAAAAATGAGAATAACACAATCAGAAATTTAATTTTGTGACTTTTGATTGAAATATCTCCGCTGCTTTTATATACACTTTGTTAAATTTTTTTTTGTCTTAAAGCTTCATCAAAGTACTATAAAAATATTATTGCAAAAATACCGTTAGTTGAGTATATATATTTAAAATATTTTTTTCAAAAAAGGTCTGAAATTTTGGAGTTTTCCTCAAAAAAAGGCTCAAAATTTGCTTTTGTTGTAAAAATAATTTAAATTTAAATTCGCAAATTTTTAACTCTATGTAAAACTTATGACATTTATAAACAAAATATATATCAATTTTATTAAAAAATTAAAAAAACAAGCCCCTTGATTTTTTCGAACTAAATTTTTTTTCCAATATTGTGTTTTTATATTTTTGAAAAAATAAACAAGCTAAAAAATGAATTTTTTAGAGAAAATTATCTTAGTTTCTCTTACCAATCAAAAGTTATAGCCAATAATCTGTATCCAAAATATATATGAGCGATTCCATCAATTATCGGCCAACTGTGGAGCTCATCATCTAGAATTTTTTTGTAACTTTTCTAATTTGAAGAGAATGGTGGAAAATGTATAAAAAAAAATTTTTTTTTAACCCTTTTATTTCAGCTGTGATCCATTACGACATTTCTTTAATAAGTTGCTTTAGTCATGATTTATTTTGACGTAGAATACGTCATTCTCGGAGGTAAGTAGGGTGGTTGATACTGATCAGGTGTCGGTATTTATATAACTTTTTGAGCCTTTGGTGGGCCTAAAGTACTGATCGTACAATGTTGATGTTAGCACTTGTTGGTCTGCTTGATCCTCAATGCGACAAAAATTCATGTTAGAACTCTCTTACTTATATAAATTTTACACAATTACATGAAATATAAAGCTAACATTTGATGTTTTTGTTTGCTTAAACTTGCTACCTATTTATCGACAGTTTCCGGTTTTATCGACAAAACCATAAAATTTGTATGAGAGCCCCCCTAAGGAGTGGTCGGAGGGAATAGGTGTCGAAGGCAAAAATGCTCCTTTTGCAAAAGTAATGGGGGTCGGTCGTACATATTAACCCTTTCCGGCACTCTCTTAAAGGTCATATGCTCAGGTGTATGGAATAAATATACAAAAACCATAATATTTGTATGGGAGCCCCCCTAAGGAGTGGTCGGAGGGAATAGGTGTCAAACGCAAAAATGTTCCTTTTGCAAAAGTAATGGGGGTTGGTGATACATATTAACCCTCTCCGGCATATTTTTGAAGGTCATATGCTGAGGTGTATGGAATAAATATTTTGCTAAATATTTTTTAAAAAAGATGTCATCAAAAGCAAATTAAATAATTCTACGTCTTGTGTTAAGACTGTGATGACAAATTTCTTCAGGGATAAATTTATACCACATATTTATTTTAGTTTTCCGCATAGTCTTTTTTTTTACTTTAATTATTGAAACAAATGAAATATTGATTTTTATTTTTGTTATATTTTATCATCGCATTTTCCTTAAGTAATAAAAAAAAAATAATTGAATTTAACCAAATCTTAAATCTAATTTACTTTTCATGCGCGAGGACCAAGCACCCTGTAAGGTTGCATGTTGGCAACGGGACAATCGGATGATCGAACAAACAAGAAAGTACAAGCAACAACAACTCACAAGTAGTCACGTAGGCCACGCGCTGCTTGCTCAAAGTAAAGCAAACGGAAAAATACAAACAACAACAAACTACAAGCAGTCACTAGGCCACGCGTTGCTTGTTCTTGCAACAAGAGAACGAACAAGCACAAGAACCGAGGGTATAAAAGGGTATAAAAAAGGGAGAACACAGAAAGTTTTTGGACAGTTGGTGAATATCAGAGATCCAGGCAACAGCTAAAGTGCGCCGCGGATTTAAGTCGAAAACTTAAGAAAAGGACATCAGGATTAAAATATCGACAGCGCTGCCAGGAACACAAAGTTGGAGCAGACATCAGCAGGATCAGGATTATCGACAGTGCTGCTCACAGGGATACGAACAGCGCAGCCAACAGGGACGTCAGCAGAGACGTTGGCATCGAAAGCGCTGCCATCAGGAACGTCAGCGGCGACGTCGACAGCGCAGCCAACAGGGACGTCAGCAGAGACGTTGGCATCGACAAAGCAGAGTCATCGACAGCGCAGCCAACAGGGAACGTCAGCAGAGACGCCGGCAGAGAACGATACAGAAAACCGCCTTTTGTCCTTCAAGAAAGACGCAGTGACGTGAGGTAAGTGCGCATAGCATTGTCCTAGTAAAACCTCGTTAGTTTTCGCTTATTTATCGGTGTTCGAGTTTCCACTGCGCCGATAAATAAGAATCCTTGGTCTTACACAGACATATCCTTGATAGATTTGTTTTTTTTTAAGTTTACATCTTTTATTTTATTATTAGTTAGTTTTTCGCTTGTTTATCGGTGTTCGAGTTTCCACTGCGCTGATAAATAAGTTTCCTTGGTCTTACACAGACATATCCTTGATAGTTTTTTTGTAGTTTATATTTTTTTTGTTCGCTTGTTTATCGGTGTTCGAGTTTCCACTGCGCTGATAAATAAGTTTCCTTGGTCTTACACAGACATATCCTTGATAGATTTGTTTTTTTTAGTTTATATCTTTTATTTTATTATTAGTTAGTTTTTCGCTTGTTTATCGGTGTTCGAGGTTCCACTGCGCCGATAAATAAGTTTCCTTGGTCTTACACAGACATATCCTTGATAGTTTTATGGAGTTTTTATTTTATTATTAAATAGTCATTTGCTTGTTTATCGGTGTCCGAGTTTCCACTGCGCCGATAATTAAGTTCCTTGGTCTTACACAGACATACCTATGATCCTTGATAGTTTTAAGTATATATATTTTATTTTTTTTTATTTTTTTTTTTATTATTCGCTTGTTTATCGGTGTTCGAGTTTCCACTGCGCCGATAAAGAAGAATCCCTGGTCTTGCATAGACATATCAGTTATCCTTTAGGTTAATAGTTCATTAGTCATTTGCTTGTTTATCGGTGTCCGAGTTTCCACTGCGCCGATAATTAAGTTTCCTTGGTCTTACACAGACATACCTATGATCCTTGATAGTTTTAAGTATATAAATTTTATTTTTTTTTATTTTTTTTATTATTCGCTTGTTTATCGGTGTTCGAGTTTCCACTGCGCCGATAAAGAAGAATCCTTGGTCTTGCATAGACATATCAGTTATCCTTTAGGTTAATAGTTCATTAGTCATTTGCTTGTTTATCGGTGTCCGAGTTTCCACTGCGCCGATAACACGGTGTAACAGTGAAAATAAACTCGGCTCGAGACATAGAAGAGGTTGTAGGTCTAGTTGAACATAAGATAACTGCATACTTAGTTTTTTGAATATACCCTCAAAATCGGGATTTGTGGTCAAAAAACCGATTTTAGGTAGGTGCATGTATAGTTTGTTATGTAACTCCGTTATATATAGCTCAATTTTAAAAATTTAAACATTGATAAAAAGAAGAAAAATATACCCTTAATATAATATATAGACCGTTTTTTTACAAAAGGAATTGACAAAGTTACAGGTAAAATCATTTGAAAATTTCTCATTTCTTTTTAATTTTTTCAACTTTAACAACGCTTTGTTAACAAATTTTATTTTTTGGCACTATAAGTTTTAGCAGGATTCTGAAAGCCTGTTAAATTTTACGTTCAATAAGCTATCATTTACTTCAATTGGCTGAAATACAAATGCACTATCGAATTTTTAGTATTCGTAATAAAATACAAGAAATTTCAATTTTTTTTTTTTTCCAAAAATGTTTATTTGACCTTTTTCGTTTCTATATATTATAATCGATTTCACGTTTTAGGGACCAGCAGTAGTCTGCCAGCATGTTTATGGAATTTTTTTCCTGAAAGCCGGTTTCTATAGCTTCCATCTCCTGGTGGAACCTTTCTCCTTGTTCATCACTAAACTGCCCAAGGCTATTCGGGAAAAAGTTTTTATGGGAGTGCAAAAAATGTATTTTGATTGACATATTGCAGCCCATTTCTTCGTAGGCACTTAAAAATTCATTTACAACATCTAAGTAATTTCGACTCTTCTTCTTGCCGAGGAAATAAATGCATAACGAAATACATATAACTATTCCAAGCTCTTTTTTTCAACTTGATTTAATTTAGAAACGAAATCAGTGTCCAAGAAAATTTTCCGAATTTGTGGGCCCACAAATAAACCTTAGAATAACCGAAATGAATAAATAACTTTTATAAAAGATTTGAACGTGCAGGAGACTTTCTTTGATTTTGGCCTCACTTAACCTAGGAAACGCTGCAATCAGATTTTTTTTTTTTTTTTAGCTTTGAACCAAGGATTTCAGGTGGAATACCTATTCAGTCAAGTCTACCTTGGTTCGAAAATGGGATGATAGATTAGTAGGAAGGAAAGGGCAATCAAGTGAAACACGTGTAGGATGTTCTAAGCGTGGTGGAAAGCCAAAGAAAGATATGAATTTGAATCAGACGCAAGTGTTATGCCTTTACCTCAGTCAATTTAAGTTATAAGTCAATCTCATCCACAAACTTCTCTACCATCAACTACAACTTCATGTCGTAAATATTGATGAATTTTTAATTTCAGTTAATTAGAAATGAGGATAGAAAATTAAGAAAGGTAAAAAGCGAAGGACCATGGCCTGGCCAGGAATCGAACACGGGACCTCTGGGGTGGCAGTCGAGCACGCTACCAACTCGACTACCGAGGCCGCGGTAGGATTACATTTTCAGGTCGCACTAGTGGAGTATTCAAAACATATTTTTTGCCAACTTGAAATGAAGCACGCAGTGGATACTCCTTTTGCTTATATTTATTAGTCGCACGACTATCCCATTCGCAAATAATGCTTGGTATATCCACCTTGCATTAAAAACAGTATTGTTAGAGCCTTTAAGTCGGCGACATACATATATCAGTATTTAACATATCAAGAATCACACAAAAAGTTTTTAAATAAATCATACTCTTGCAAGATCCCTCAATAAACAAACGCCATTCATTCGGAGCGTGTTTGTTGTTGAAAACTGCAAACTTTTCCGTCACATCCGGGCAATACACCAGCCTTATGATAATATATATAAACGAAAAAGGTAAAAAAAACATTTTTAGAAAAAAAAAAAATTTTTTTGTATTTTATTACGAATACTAAAAATTCGATACCGCTTTTGTATTTCAGCCAATGGAAGTAAATGATAGCTTGTTGAACGTAAAATTTAACAGGCTTTCAGAATCCTGCTAAAACTAATAGTGCCACAAAACAAAATTTGTTAACAAAACGTTGTTGAAGTTGAAAAAATTAAAAAAAATGAGAAATTTTCAAATGAATTTACCTATAACTTTGTCAATTCTTTTTGTAAAAAAACGGTCTAGGTATTATATTAAGGGTATATTTTTCTTCTTTTTATCAATGTTTAAATTTTTAAAATTGAGCTAGATATAACGGATTTACATAACAAACTATACATGCACCTACCTAAAATCGGTTTTTTGACCACAAATCCCGATTTTGAGGGTATATTAAAAAAACTAAGTATGCAGTTATCTTATGTTCAACCAGGCCTACTACCACTTCTATGTCTCGAGGCAAGTTTTTTGATTTGTTTTCATTTTGTAACACCGTGTAATTAAGTTTCCTTGGTCTTACACAGACATACCTATGATCCTTGATAGTTTTAAGTATATATATTTTATTTTTTTTTTATTTTTTTTATTATTCGCTTGTTTATCGGTGTTCGAGTTTCCACTGCGCCGATAAAGAAGAATTCTTGGTCTTTCATAGACATATCAGTTATCCTTAGTAGTTTTCGGTTAATAGTTCATTAGTATTCGCTTGTTTATCGGTGTTCGAGTTTCCACTGCGCCGATAAAGGAGTATCATCAGTCTTTCACAGACACATTAGCAGTAACCTTTAGGCAAAGTATAGCCGTACTAGAAATCCGCACGTCACGGTGTCACGAAGGGACAGTGAAGGCATTGAAGATACAGGGGAGCTGAGGCAAAGGCGAATACTCCGAACCAGGAATCCAGGATCCAAGAGTAACATCATATCTTAAGTTTATATAATTTCATACTGAATATATATATAATACAATTTATAACGTTTACAAGAGAAAATAAACATAAACATAAAACCAAATCAGTGTCTCAAATCAATAAATAATTGTACGACCCTGGACACTCGCTGATCTATCCCAGCTATAGATCCTGGGAAACAGGAAGTCGTTACAATGGCGCCCGAGCAGGGACACTGATTGAGTCACTATTTTTCCATCTATCTAAGGTTTCAATATTGTTTTCTCTTGTAAACATTTTTTTATTTTTTTTTTTTTTTTTTTATAATTATTTAATAACTCACAGAAGAGTAGACCGTCTACACTTATTCATAACCTATAAGTGGAAAACTATTTTTTTTATTGGTTTACACAATACGGAGTCTGGTCCTTTTTTTTTAAACGTAGAAATTTACTCGGAAAGTTAATTTTTTTTAACATCTTACCTATTTTTGAGAACCAGGAAATTTATTTTCACGACCGAACAATTTCATTTTTAAAAAAAAAAAAAAAATTAGGTAAAATGGTCAAAACGTCGTGGATTTATGGACTCCGCAAGGAAGAGCTCGTTGCATATGCAAATGAATTTGGATTTGATAGTGAAGGATCAGTAGAGGAGTTAAGAAAACGATTCTCTGGTTTTGTCGCTGAGGTTGATGCAACCACAGTATATGCAACGATTACAGGAGTTAGAGGCAAGACATGCTGAGAAGAGGCCCACGTCACCACGACATCTCCAGGTGCCACAAGCGCCCGTCGTCCAGGATCGGACAAGCAATCTTGTTGAAGTAAGAACATCAAATGTTGGATCAAATTGCGGTAGACATAATGATAATGTACCTTATTCAAATGTTATCGATCAAGTACGAAAGTGGTCGGTTAGATTCGATGGAAAACGTGATCCATTGAGTTTTATAGAGAGGGTGGAGGAGCTTGCCATCGCTTATGGTATAAGCAAAGATTTCTTATTGCGTACAATGCCGGAACTCTTGACGGATCGTGCCTTAACATGGTGGCGCAACAATAATCATCAATGGAATAACTGGCAGAGTTTTAAGAAGAATTTACTGTCGTTCTTTTTGCCATCGAGGTTCTTCGAACAATTGGAAGATCAGATCAGAGGACGCATACAGTATTCGAGGGAGAGTTTCAAGGACTACGTGCTAAGTATGCAGGATTTGATGCGCTATACCAACTTTACGGAGGAACAGAAGCTAGAACGCGTATTTCGAAATTGTCAACAGGATTACCAATTATACATCAAACGGAAGGATTTTGCGTGTCTCGATGAACTAATTGCTTTAGCAGATGATTTCGAACAAATTAAGGGAGGCAACAATAATTTAAGAGTCCCACCGATAGAACAAAATCGGGCATCGAGAAATCATCGAGAAGAGCAAAATCGAATGGTAACTCACACTATTGACGCCCCAATAAATCCTCAGACTGGCTGTCGAAATTGTGGACAAAACGGTCATTTTTGGCGAGGGTGCAGAAATGCAAAAGTATACTTTTGTTGGGATTGTCGTGCTAAAGAAAGAAGAACCATTGAATGTTGTCGGCAAGGACGATCGGAAAACGCTTGGGGCCCTGGCCAAAATCCAGGAGTGTCAGGGCCAAGTCAAAAGAACCGTCAACAAAATTAAAGATTTTGCAATACGATACCACCAAAATTTTTGCAAACGTTGAAATCAATAATCATCGGATTGAAGGAATATTGGATACAGGAGCAACCAGTAGCTTTGCGAGCCAATCACTCGCTCAGGAACTAAGAACACAGGAAAACAGGCAGGTAATCAGTGCAAATGTTCGCATGGCTGACGGAACGGTAAGGAGTGTCACCGAGTCACTGCTCGTTGAGATAAGATTAGGCTCCACCAAATGTAAAATCTCTCTCCTAGTTCTTCCGGATGTCACAGAGGAATTGATACTAGGTATGGACTTCTTAATCGGAGCTGGGGCATGCTTCGGCTGTGGTGGTGAAATGATAGAGCTACGTAAAAATTATACAGGAACCCAGAGTTTACCAACATGCACGGTTATACGAGAGTCACAGGGGATATCCCAACAGGAAATAGATAATTTTTTGACTAAGGAGTTTGAACTTTTCAATGAACTGCAAGGTCCCACTAATATAACAAAACACAAAATTGTAATGACCGATGACAGACCCTTAAAACAACGATATTTTCCGAGGAATCCAGCAACGCAGGATATAATAAATAAAGAAGTAGATGAGCTCCTGGCGAAAGGGTGCATTGAACCGTCAACCAGCTGCCATAGTGCACCAATAGTTCTGGTGAAGAAGAAAACGGGTGGCTGGAGACTATGCGTAGACTATCGCCAACTAAATGCGAAGTCGGTTCCAGATGCCTACCCGCTTCCAAGGATCCAGCACATTTTAGATAGGCTACGAAATGCAAAATACATAAGCAGCTTAGACTTGAAAAATGGATACTGGCAGATCCCAATGGAGGAGGCGAGTAAACAATACACTGCTTTTACCGTCCCCGGACGTGGTCTATACCAATGGCGCGTCATGCCCTTCGGGTTACATTCAGCACCGGCTACATTCCAAAGGGCGCTAGACAGAGTTATTACCCCGGAACTTGAGCCATATGCGTTTGCTTATCTGGATGATATCATAGTCACAGGAAGTTCAAAGCAGGAACACATGGCAAAGCTAGCAGAGGTTTTCCAGTGATTACGGGCTGCCAACCTAAAACTAAATGTGGAAAAGTGTGAGTTCTTTAAAACAGAAACAAAGTACTTGGGACACGTAGTTAGTGGCAAAGGAATTCACACTGATCCTGATAAGATAGCAGCCATCGAAATGTTGAAACCACCCGAAAATCTACGCGAATTACGCAGATGTCTAGGTATCGCTTCGTGGTACCGCCGATTCGTCCCTGAATTCTCAAACATCGTACACCCTATGACCACTCTTCTTAAAAAGGGTAAACATTGGAAATGGACAGGCGAACAACAAGAAGCGTTCGACACTTTAAAAAAGAAACTCACAGAAGCTCCCATTCTTGCGTGTCCAGATTTCACCAAGAAATTTATCCTACAAACTGATGCAAGTGATTTTGGACTAGGAGCTGTGCTGACCCAGGAGATAGACGGAATAGAAAGGGTAATCGCTTATGCCAGTCGACATCTTGTCCAAGCGGAGAAAAACTACTCCACCACGGAAAAGGAATGCCTAGCAATCATTTGGGGTATCCGGAAAATGCGCTGCTACTTGGAGGGCTACCAGTTTACAGTGATCACTGATCACTTATCCCTCAAATGGCTCAATTCCATCGAGAATCCATCAGGCCGGATTGCAAGGTGGGCTTTAGAACTCCAGTAGTTTAAGTTTGATATACAATACAGGAAAGGTAAGTTGAATATTGTCGCTGACGCGTTGTCACGCCAACCACTAGAAACCCTACGGCAAACTACGGTAGAAGCTACAAAATCACAGACGTGTCAATGGCTGGAAAAGAAGAAAGTCGAAGTTCGAGAGGATCCAGCAAAGTATCCAGATTTTCTAGAAGAAAACGGACAATTATATAGACATATACCCAGGCAACCAGGAGACGAAGATAATGCCCCTTGGAAACTATGCGTCCCTTCATTCCTTCGTAGTAGAGTCCTGCAGGAAAACCACGATCAACCAAGTGCTGGTCACCTTGGGGTCAGGAAAACAACTTTACGTGTGACTAGTCGTTACTATTGGCCTGGAATGTTTCGGGACATAAGTAAGTATGTCCGTCAATGCGAATTATGTCAAAAGTATAAAGTTAGCCAGCAGCAAATAGCAGGAAAGATGCTCAGCAAAATCGCAGATGAACCCTTTTCTGTGGTATGTGCAGATTTTGTAGAGCCGCTTCCACGATCTAAGCATGGTAATACTACACTCTAAAAAGTTTTGGTGTAAAAAGTAAACCAAAATGGAATTCATACAGATCCACACCAAATTTGGTTTAAAATTTATTCTTTTCTTGGCATGAATCGGTGTATACCAATTTGTTTACATTTAATAGTCATAACTTATATAAACAAACTAAACCATTTCAGTATAAATTTTATAGAAAGATTGAATAAAAGTTTTTTAAACCATTTTTTTATAAGTTTTATATTTACAGCATATAAGCCACTTTAATAATATTTCAGAATAAAATGGGTTATGTTATAAATTGTGTTTATACTTACGTTGTATTAATTTTATTCCATTAAAGTATTTACTACTCGAATTATATTTTGATTTATAATGTTTTATTCCAATAATTACTTACAAAATATGAACATATTAAATACTGCTTGTAAGTACATATTTTTTGTTGTCTTTACGAGAAATTAACATTTCATACGACTTAAAATAACTAAATTGTTTAAGTTCAAAACATATAAATTTATTAGTTGAAACAATTTGGAATGAATTATGGAAAATGCTAAAACAAACTGTTTTAAAAACTTTGCACAAAAAAAAAATGTCATTCTTATTACAAATAATATGTTCTATCTCATAAATTTTTTCATTTTCAATAATTTCGTTCTTTCTGGGAGCCAAAACTAACAAACCATTGCGAAAATAAGCAAAATATTCGATCCAATGGGTTTTCTTTGTGGTCATAAAAGGTGTGAAATTTTCGTACTTCGAAAAATCTATACCACTTTCTAATTCATACAGTCTTCCCATCTTAGGTTGCCGTTGAAAATCATAGTTTTCCCAAACATGAACAAACTTTTGTTGATGTCGATTTGATAAAGTTTTACATACATTTTTAAAATTTTTTAATTTAGTCATTAGTTGCTTAAAGTACTGATGCTTAGACTCATATCTCAATGTTGAAAATTGACTTACCGGTCCCATTTGTTTTATTATTCTAGGGTAATGTATTAAAATGTGATGTTTTGGAAGTAGCCGAGCATTACACTCAATAGATACATTTTTTTAATGATTAGCTATATAGTGAGTCAGCTTTTCAACATCAATTGATTTCAAAGAAGTAGAGAACACAATTCCTAAAATCTGCAAAACTGAAGAAATTACGTCAAACTTGGATAAAAAGGAAGTGTCATTCAATAAATCTCCAAAAATAAATGGTACATGAATAGCGAGGCACCAAGTTTGACAAGCAGAAAGACCTATATTATCTTTAGTTACGTATGAAGATGTTGGTAAAGATTTTCTATAAAGAAACCCATAATTAAAAGATCGAATTCTTTCATTAATTTCATAAAATTACATATTCTTTCTTTTACCAAGAAGTTGAAAAAAAGTTTTAAAGCAAAAGGAACAATGCCTTCAAGTAAATCGTGCATTGGGTCGACTGTTCCGTGTTCATAAACATTATAGTATTTTAGATCATTTAAAATGCAATAAAACTTTACACCTTTTGAAGAACTCAAATCATTTTGTTGAAAAGCAATTTCTGATCGGCATGCTACTGAGCGGATAGTAACCTGATTTTCAAAGAAAATATTTTGAATATCTTTTTTATGAACCTCACAAAATCGACAAAAAAAATTGGCATTAAGTCCTCCGGAAAATCCAAGCAAGCTATTTGCACCTAAATTATCATGTGTTATACTTGTGAGTGAACCACAAATTATTTCGTTATTCTGAAGAGTTATCCCAACGATTTCTAAAGTTTTTAAATCGTTTACTATTGGGGTCAAAATTTTATTATATTCTTCTGAAACCACGTCACCAGCATGAAATAAAGCTACAAGATGAATATTTTCTAATTGTGATAAGTACTTTTTTGGAATGTTTCTTATTGTGAAGTATATTGCTCCAATTTTGTGAATTGTGCGTCTACTGCCAAGAGGATTTGTGAGTTCAAAATCGTCGTAAAATAGTTGCAGCTGAATATTTTTGCTATTTTTGAAAAAATCTGTGCGATTACTTATTTGGCCACAACAAAAACTATTAAGCATTTCCGTAGAGCATATATGATCTTTTTCATAAAAAGCATCACGAAAGCTTTTATTTTTGAAAAGAGATTCAATAGTTTTACAAATTGGTACACTGAAAAAAAAATGTTTTAAAATTGACGACAATTGTTATTAATTTGACGATATTTGTGTTTAAAAAATAGCTTGCAACAAATTTCGTCAAAGTAAGAGCAAATGTATTTAAAAATTTTGAAAAACATATGAAAAAAAAGTCAAATTAACAACACATTTTGTGAACACATTGTGTTTAATTTTAAGCTAACTTTTTTTTTTCAGTGTATGTATTGAAAAGTGTTTTGTATGATATGTTTTTTGTATTGTTGCGTTTTAAAAGAAAATTTTCTTTCCCACCTTGTTTTAATAACAACTTCTACAGGCTTTACGAAAAATGGAGATTCAGAAAAATGTGTATTACGTCTATATTTGGAAGATAACTTCTTAAATAAATCAATATTTTGATCTCTTAAATACACTATTTTCTGTGCTGATTTCGGTTCTAAGGTATGTACAAAGCTATTCGTAAAATTTTCAATTAATTGCATACCAAAAGAAGCTATCTCATTTATGGTTCCATCTGGCAGTCCTAATGAATTAAGATTATTTATATAATTTGATACATAACATTTTGTAAAGAAACTCGCTGGATTTTGCGAAACTATTTGTTTATTTTGTAAGGGCTCCCTATAAGGGGTATCTTTGCTTATATCGTGACAAGAAATGGGCTTATCACTTTGTACTACGTTTTCTGGATGAATTTTACATTTTAAACAATGTTTTTTTAACCCAGAGTAGGTTGAATATGTAAAGGGACAACTTTTATTTGCAAGGCAAGAAAGTTTCAAAAATTTTGAGTTTGGCAACAAAAAATGTTCTAATTTTAAATGCTGGAATATAAGTGAAATATTCTCACTCTTTTTGTTGCACATAAAGCAAAAGTAGTTCATTTTAACTTAAATTTTGAAAGTTACTTATTTTTAAATTTTAAATAGATCTCCTTTACAGTGTTGCTTGTTTCACAGTTTATATTGAAAATGTATTTTTGAATGAATTTCCAAAAAAGACGTAAGTTTGGGTCAAACTCAATGTTAAAAATAAAATATATTTTAAATACTAAGTCGATTGCTTTAAGAAAAGTGTAATTACTTGCTAATGCCATTAAGTGACTATCGACAACAACAAAATATTGACCAACATTTGATTTTTGTTTTCCAGTTGCTATGATGAAGGGCGCCTTTTGATTTGAATTTTTTAAATACTCAGAAATGGTAAGTCCTTCCTGAAATTATTGTATTAAGATGCGATGAAAATATGTTTGCACTAATTGTAAATATAATTTAACCTTTTGAAATACAATAAGATTTTCAGTAGCTTGCTCGACAGTAAGACGGCTTAATTTCTTTTTTCCGTTTGGTGCAGGTGGTAAAAGCCTGATTAAATTTAAAACCGATAAAGTGCATGTATCGAAATCTATGAAAGAAAAGAAATGTTGAATTAGAATAATAAATAAATATAAATATTATTAAATAGAATAATAATAAATATATAATATAACAAAAAAATTGAAATTAGAATAAAAAATAATAAATAAAGAGAATGTATCAGATACCATTTTCTCTCTCTGCTTCTGTATATAGTATCGATTTTCCTGCCGCCTTTACTATGGAGAAAATTTTTGCTTGAAATTCCGGCCAACGTTTATCAAAACAAATGTTGTCCGGACTGTTTGATAGATTGAAGTCATAAATAATCTAAATAACAAAATTAAATTTTAATGCTTAGTAATAACTTATGTATATAAAAAATATATACAAAAGATGCAATCTTACTAGGTCGGGACAGTAAAAGAAAAATGGATAATTTTCAAATATATTTTTGTTTTCAACGTTGATTTTTCTTCGATAGTCTAAAGTATCCTTAAGAATATCTTTGACTAAATTTTCTTCTTCTGGTAAAGCAAGTGATTTCAGTTTTTCGAGTTTAAGTTGTATTTCATCTTCTCCAAATACATTTTGAAGTCTTTCTTCTATATCACTTTTCTCTGTCTGAAAGTTAACTTCTATTTTCCTCCTCTTTACCCTGTCGTTTTTTAATTTAACCTGAAGGAACCCAGTATTCGCTTTATTGAAAAGCAAGTCCTGTTTTAAAAAAATTGGTAACTCCTAAAGATTTGTATAATGTGCATGAAACAAGCGTCTTACCAATCCTTCTTCAGTTTCAGATCTAAGGCTTGGAAATAGAACCACGCAAGCTCTAGCAACTGCTTTCAAATCAAAATTTTTAGGAGAATGTCCAAAGCTCTCTTCAATGTATTTTACAGCATAACTTATCACCTCTCAACGATTTTTTGGTGTTAAATTTTGAGTTTGATTATAAATATCCAGCAATCTGTCCCCTCCGTTGTGCCGCCTTATATATGATTCTAAATTCTATAATTTTTAAATTAAAATTAAAGGAAAAATGGCTTAAGTATATTTAGTTTGTTAACACAGCGAAACATACATTTACTTATGACACAAAAATAATAGATTTTACCTCTGAAGTTATTTGGTAATCTGAGTGCCGATTTGTTTTATTTTGCTGAGGTGTTTCCAAAATGTTATTTTGATTGATATCATTAATTCTAAAACTTTTACGTTTAAGCTTAAGTAAAAAGCTTGGATGGGTATGTTGTTGAGCAACAAATTCTAAAAACACGTCTTCTCCAATTTCAACATTGTTGATATTAGCAAAAAAATCAAAATCATCTAAAGGGATGTCTGTATTTTCTAACGCTAAATTTGTAAAATAACACAGTATAAGATCCCAAAAAGCTATTTATGTTTTAAACAGAAATTTATTACCAGATAATATAAAGTCAGAATATTCAAATCCTCCCAAATCTTCATTAAACTTTTTGATTTTGACACATTTGGACCGTTTTCCATCATATTCCATTGGTATAATAATTGAAGCGAGCATTGAATGAGAGTTTTGAAGTTCCACTAAAGGAGTTTAAATATTTGGTTATAAATATTTAAAAGAAAATTTTTGGAACAATGAGAATAGTTTTCTTACAGGTCGTTGTTCTGAGATGTTCAAAGAACTTTTTTTCCGCGAATTTAGATTCTTAAACAACATAACTTAATATACGTTGCATGTAAGTAATCATTAAATCAAACCCCAAACTACTAAAGAAGAAGTATATGGTGGGATTTTTTAAGAAAAATTAACCAAATACTTTTCTTATGAAGTACGCGAGTCGGTCGCTGAAGCAGCAAGAAGTCACGTAAAAAAAATCAGAGCCCACGACCCGGCGAACGAAGCTTCTCATGAGTGCTTCAATAGTGTCGCTTCAAAAATGTCCAAGTGTATAGTCCGTCGTACTCTTAGTGATTTCCATAAATGTAAGTCCATCGTACTATGAGTGATTTCCAGTTATTTGGTTCTTTAACTTTAAGTCTTAAAATTAAAATTTTGTACTTACTTTTTTAAAGTTATGTTAAGCAATCCACAACTGCGACTCCACCTCCGAACTGCAAAAGTGCCACAACAGTAAAATATATTTCTTCTTTTTGCTTGTAATCACTTCAACTCTCTTTTTATTCACAATAAATCAATAAATAATATTATTATATTACTTATTGTTTTATAGACACATTCAATAATTGATAAAATTCACTTCGCTTGCTGTTCACAATTTTACACAAATGATTGCATAATTTAATAGGTTTTTAATATGAAATTTATACTATTTTTGTATATATCTGTTTTTACCTTAGCTTTAGATAAAATTAATCCTTTTCTGGAATAAATTATTGCATTTTCATAATATTATTTGTATAGAATTAATGTAAATTTTGTATACAATTCATATCAATACGAAAATAGTATAAATTTTAGCTATTTTTGGTTTGGAAAAGCTTTATAACAAAAATTTGTATACATAAGTTTATACTTTATCCCAAAACTTTTTGCCGTGTATGATACTGGTTTTCTTCGATAAGTTTTCAAAGTGGACTGAGGCCATCCCACTTCGTAAAGCAACGAGCGAAAATTTGCAAAAGGGATTCAGGGAACGTATTTTAACACGGTTCGGGGTCCCAAAGGTACTTATCACAGACAATGGTACCCAATTCACTAGTAAAGCTTTTAAGAATTACCTAAGTCTGATTGGCACAAGACTGCAACTTACTGCTCCATATACCCCACAGGAAAATCCCACAGAAAGGGTCAACAGGACCTTAAAAACCATGATTGCTCAATATGCAGACAACCAACATCGCGTGTGGGATGAGTTTTTACCAGAAATCACATTGGCAATTAATTCAAGCAAGTCAGAAACAACTGGATACAGCCCAGCCTTTTTAATTCAGGGACGCGAACTACGACTTCCAGGTGCACTCTTCGATGAGATAACGACGGGAACAGGTCAGGGACTTCAAACAGCAGCACAAAAGTCCATCAGGCTTAGAGAAGTATTCGACATTGTAAGAACAAAAATGTGTCAAGCATCACAGGATCAGGCTCGCCACTATAATCTGCGTCATCGTCACTGGAAACCAAAGATTGGTCAAATGGTCCTTCTCAAGCAACATCACCTATCCAAGGCCGTTGATAACTTCGCGGCAAAGTTGGCTCCCAGATACGATGGTCCTTACAAAGTTACTTCGTTTACGTCTCCGGTTATCGTACAACTCAGCAAAGAAGGCGACAAGAGGGTTCACACTGCTCATGTAAGTGAATTAAAGGAGTTCCACGGCAGAGATGACGAGAGGGCGAGAAGTCTGAATTATTGATGAGCGTGAAATAATTATATGTAAATATATATAAAAAAAAAAAAATGCATTAATTAAATTGAACTACTGACCCAAGAACCGACTTCTTCATATAATACTAAAATTTATATTATAATATATACATGGTTATTATAAAACTGAATATAATAAATATAAGCCAAATAATATAATAAATATAAAACAAAAGAATATAAAAAAAAAAAACCAAATAAAACCACAAAAAAAAAATAAATAAAATAAAATCCTAACATTTTAAAATGTTGCATTGCGTACGGTATTTCTGCATGAAGAATGCAGGTAGGTGAATAATTGCAGAGCCACAAGACAAAAGGTCAGTTGCATGATGACACCCATGCGTAACAGGTCGTAATTAATTTTAACTTTAATTTTATTAACGTCATCAGCAACAGTCAACATCAGTCAGCGTTCACAGTCAGCGTCAGCGTTCACAGTCAGCATCTACGCCAAAGTCAGCATCAGCTTTGACAGTCAGCATCAGCATTCGCAGTCAGCATCAGCGTTCACAGTCAGCATCAGCATTCGCAGTCAGCATCAGCGTTCACAGTCAGCATCAGCATTCGCAGTCAGCATCAGCGTTCACAGTCAGCATCAGCGTTCGCAGTCAGCATCAGCGTTCACAGTAAGCATCAGCGTTTGTAGTCAGCATCTACGTCCGAAGTTTAGCGCCAGCAGCGGAAATAAGCGTCAGCAGCGAAAATAAGAGCCAGCAGTTGTGTGTGAAACCAAAGAGAAGCCACTGCGCCATCAAAAAAAAAAAAGGATGAATAGCCAACAACCACCACCACCAGCAAAACGGCCAGCACAAGGATATCATGTTATCAATGAAGAGGTGCTCGAGCCGAAACTTCGACGAGTCCATGCAGACAAACCAGGCGAGCCAGTACAAAGCATGACGAGTGTTACATCCTGTGATAATGGAGCCGACACCTGCGAGACACTCAGCTCAGATGAGGAATCGTCTACGGCACTGGTAGTATATCCACCAGGAAACGGAGGTATCGCATTGTACAGGGAAGATTACGAGAGGATATCGGCTGGTCGATTCCTAAATGATACATTGATAGATTTCTACCTCAAATGGATGATGAGACAGAAGTCACCAACGGCACAAAACAAGGTACATGTGTTCAGCTCACAGTTCTTCGAGCAGTTAAAAAAGACCACTACGCAAGGATATTCTAGGATTCGTAAGTGGACAAAGAACACGAAACTAGCTGAAAAGGACGTTATTGTGGTTCCAATAAACGAAAATTGGCACTGGTACCTAGCAATTGTGACACTGTCAAGAGAACTTAGGCATACAGCAAATCTTGGAGAGATATGGTTGCTAGACTCATTCGCTAACGAACCAAGAGCTCACGTGGCACCAGTACTGCGCGAATACCTTCATCAAGAGCTTAGTCTCCCCGCCGATAAAAACACTATGCCCGCCCGTTGCCTTCCAGTACCACAACAGCCCAATTCAACGGACTGTGGAGTCTTTTTATTACACATGGCAGAATTGTTCTTAAGAAATCCACCTCAAGACCTCCAAAACGCTGACCTGAGCGAGTGGTTCAGACCGAGCGAAGCTATGGCAAAACGACACAAGCTAGCAGTCTTGGTTCAAATGCTGGTCAGCAAGGAACAACGTGATGTCCTTCCACGCCTATACCTACCCATGATCCCAACCCCGAAGTACGAGCAGGAAACGCCAAAAAAGGACACGAATAACACTCTGGAAACTTCTCTAGTCCCGACAGCCAGTCATCCAGATCAACAGTCCAGTTCTGAGTCCAACTCCGAATCCAGTTCCGAGACAAGCTCTGAGTCTAACCCTCATTCCAGCTCAACATCTGCATCATCAAGCACCACAGGACACAGCATACTTTTACCAGACGTAGTAAATTCTATCCTAAATGGTAAAACCAACAATAAATCGCCAAACACACCGTTGGAGTGTACTCTACGAAACGTGGATGACAACGAGGACTGCTTATCACTAACAGCAAGTTGCTCCATGGACACAGAACAACCAGTTGGAAAGGACAACAAAGCCGAAGAGACGAAGGAAACCTGGCCAGCACAGCTTACCCAAGAAATAGACGATCTCAGGCGGCGCAATCGTATCCCCGGCACACCAATGCGCTTCCGCCGAGTCATACACGGTCACCATTATAGGGTTAATATAACTCGACGTGGCGAAGTCATTATTTTTCATCTGACGGGAAGAAAGGAGGAGATGTGATGACAAATTTCTTCAGGGATAAATTTATACCACATATTTATTTTAGTTTTCCGCATAGTCTTTTTTTTACTTTAATTATTGAAACAAATGAAATATTGATTTTTATTTTTGTTATATTTTATCATCGCATTTTCCTTAAGTAATAAAAAAAAAATAATTGAATTTAACCAAATCTTAAATCTAATTTACTTTTCATGCGCGAGGACCAAGCACCCTGTAAGGTTGCATGTTGGCAACGGGACAATCGGATGATCGAACAAACAAGAAAGTACAAGCAACAACAACTCACAAGTAGTCACGTAGGCCACGCGCTGCTTGCTCAAAGTAAAGCAAACGGAAAAATACAAACAACAACAAACTACAAGCAGTCACTAGGCCACGCGTTGCTTGTTCTTGCAACAAGAGAACGAACAAGCACAAGAACCGAGGGTATAAAAGGGAGAACACAGAAAGTTTTTGGACAGTTGGTGAATATCAGAGATCCAGGCAACAGCTAAAGTGCGCCGCGGATTTAAGTCGAAAACTTAAGAAAAGGACATCAGGATTAAAACATCGACAGCGCTGCCAGGAACACAAAGTTGGAGCAGACATCAGCAGGATCAGGATTATCGACAGTGCTGCTCACAGGGATACGAACAGCGCAGCCAACAGGGACGTCAGCAGAGACGTTGGCATCGACAAAGCAGAGTCATCGACAGCGCAGCCAACAGGGAACGTCAGCAGAGACGCCGGCAGAGAACGATACAGAAAACCGCCTTTTGTCCTTCAAGAAAGACGCAGTGACGTGAGGTAAGTGCGCATAGCATTGTCCTAGTAAAACCTCGTTAGTTTTCGCTTATTTATCGGTGTTCGAGTTTCCACTGCGCCGATAAATAAGAATCCTTGGTCTTACACAGACATATCCTTGATAGATTTGTTTTTTTTTTAAGTTTACATCTTTTATTTTATTATTAGTTAGTTTTTCGCTTGTTTATCGGTGTTCGAGTTTCCACTGCGCTGATAAATAAGTTTCCTTGGTCTTACACAGACATATCCTTGATAGTTTTTTTGTAGTTTATATTTTTTTTGTTCGCTTGTTTATCGGTGTTCGAGTTTCCACTGCGCTGATAAATAAGTTTCCTTGGTCTTACACAGACATATCCTTGATAGATTTGTTTTTTTTAGTTTATATCTTTTATTTTATTATTAGTTAGTTTTTCGCTTGTTTATCGGTGTTCGAGGTTCCACTGCGCCGATAAATAAGTTTCCTTGGTCTTACACAGACATATCCTTGATAGTTTTATGGAGTTTTTATTTTATTATTAAATAGTCATTTGCTTGTTTATCGGTGTCCGAGTTTCCACTGCGCCGATAATTAAGTTCCTTGGTCTTACACAGACATACCTATGATCCTTGATAGTTTTAAGTATATATATTTTATTTTTTTTTATTTTTTTTTTTATTATTCGCTTGTTTATCGGTGTTCGAGTTTCCACTGCGCCGATAAAGAAGAATCCCTGGTCTTGCATAGACATATCAGTTATCCTTTAGGTTAATAGTTCATTAGTCATTTGCTTGTTTATCGGTGTCCGAGTTTCCACTGCGCCGATAATTAAGTTTCCTTGGTCTTACACAGACATACCTATGATCCTTGATAGTTTTAAGTATATAAATTTTATTTTTTTTTATTTTTTTTATTATTCGCTTGTTTATCGGTGTTCGAGTTTCCACTGCGCCGATAAAGAAGAATCCTTGGTCTTGCATAGACATATCAGTTATCCTTTAGGTTAATAGTTCATTAGTCATTTGCTTGTTTATCGGTGTCCGAGTTTCCACTGCGCCGATAACACGGTGTAACAGTGAAAATAAACTCGGCTCGAGACATAGAAGAGGTTGTAGGTCTAGTTGAACATAAGATAACTGCATACTTAGTTTTTTGAATATACCCTCAAAATCGGGATTTGTGGTCAAAAAACCGATTTTAGGTAGGTGCATGTATAGTTTGTTATGTAACTCCGTTATATATAGCTCAATTTTAAAAATTTAAACATTGATAAAAAGAAGAAAAATATACCCTTAATATAATATATAGACCGTTTTTTTACAAAAGGAATTGACAAAGTTACAGGTAAAATCATTTGAAAATTTCTCATTTCTTTTTAATTTTTTCAACTTTAACAACGCTTTGTTAACAAATTTTATTTTTTGGCACTATAAGTTTTAGCAGGATTCTGAAAGCCTGTTAAATTTTACGTTCAATAAGCTATCATTTACTTCAATTGGCTGAAATACAAATGCACTATCGAATTTTTAGTATTCGTAATAAAATACAAGAAATTTCAATTTTTTTTTTTTTCCAAAAATGTTTATTTGACCTTTTTCGTTTCTATATATTATAATCGATTTCACGTTTTAGGGACCAGCAGTAGTCTGCCAGCATGTTTATGGAATTTTTTTCCTGAAAGCCGGTTTCTATAGCTTCCATCTCCTGGTGGAACCTTTCTCCTTGTTCATCACTAAACTGCCCAAGGCTATTCGGGAAAAAGTTTTTATGGGAGTGCAAAAAATGTATTTTGATTGACATATTGCAGCCCATTTCTTCGTAGGCACTTAAAAATTCATTTACAACATCTAAGTAATTTCGACTCTTCTTCTTGCCGAGGAAATAAATGCATAACGAAATACATATAACTATTCCAAGCTCTTTTTTTCAACTTGATTTAATTTAGAAACGAAATCAGTGTCCAAGAAAATTTTCCGAATTTGTGGGCCCACAAATAAACCTTAGAATAACCGAAATGAATAAATAACTTTTATAAAAGATTTGAACGTGCAGGAGACTTTCTTTGATTTTGGCCTCACTTAACCTAGGAAACGCTGCAATCAGATTTTTTTTTTTTTTTTAGCTTTGAACCAAGGATTTCAGGTGGAATACCTATTCAGTCAAGTCTACCTTGGTTCGAAAATGGGATGATAGATTAGTAGGAAGGAAAGGGCAATCAAGTGAAACACGTGTAGGATGTTCTAAGCGTGGTGGAAAGCCAAAGAAAGATATGAATTTGAATCAGACGCAAGTGTTATGCCTTTACCTCAGTCAATTTAAGTTATAAGTCAATCTCATCCACAAACTTCTCTACCATCAACTACAACTTCATGTCGTAAATATTGATGAATTTTTAATTTCAGTTAATTAGAAATGAGGATAGAAAATTAAGAAAGGTAAAAAGCGAAGGACCATGGCCTGGCCAGGAATCGAACACGGGACCTCTGGGGTGGCAGTCGAGCACGCTACCAACTCGACTACCGAGGCCGCGGTAGGATTACATTTTCAGGTCGCACTAGTGGAGTATTCAAAACATATTTTTTGCCAACTTGAAATGAAGCACGCAGTGGATACTCCTTTTGCTTATATTTATTAGTCGCACGACTATCCCATTCGCAAATAATGCTTGGTATATCCACCTTGCATTAAAAACAGTATTGTTAGAGCCTTTAAGTCGGCGACATACATATATCAGTATTTAACATATCAAGAATCACACAAAAAGTTTTTAAATAAATCATACTCTTGCAAGATCCCTCAATAAACAAACGCCATTCATTCGGAGCGTGTTTGTTGTTGAAAACTGCAAACTGTTCCGTCACATCCGGGCAATACACCAGCCTTATGATAATATATATAAACGAAAAAGGTAAAAAAAACATTTTTAGAAAAAAAAAAAATTTTTTTGTATTTTATTACGAATACTAAAAATTCGATACCGCTTTTGTATTTCAGCCAATGGAAGTAAATGATAGCTTGTTGAACGTAAAATTTAACAGGCTTTCAGAATCCTGCTAAAACTAATAGTGCCACAAAACAAAATTTGTTAACAAAACGTTGTTGAAGTTGAAAAAATTAAAAAAAATGAGAAATTTTCAAATGAATTTACCTATAACTTTGTCAATTCTTTTTGTAAAAAAACGGTCTAGGTATTATATTAAGGGTATATTTTTCTTCTTTTTATCAATGTTTAAATTTTTAAAATTGAGCTAGATATAACGGATTTACATAACAAACTATACATGCACCTACCTAAAATCGGTTTTTTGACCACAAATCCCGATTTTGAGGGTATATTAAAAAAACTAAGTATGCAGTTATCTTATGTTCAACCAGGCCTACTACCACTTCTATGTCTCGAGGCAAGTTTTTTGATTTGTTTTCATTTTGTAACACCGTGTAATTAAGTTTCCTTGGTCTTACACAGACATACCTATGATCCTTGATAGTTTTAAGTATATATATTTTATTTTTTTTTTATTTTTTTTATTATTCGCTTGTTTATCGGTGTTCGAGTTTCCACTGCGCCGATAAAGAAGAATTCTTGGTCTTTCATAGACATATCAGTTATCCTTAGTAGTTTTCGGTTAATAGTTCATTAGTATTCGCTTGTTTATCGGTGTTCGAGTTTCCACTGCGCCGATAAAGGAGTATCATCAGTCTTTCACAGACACATTAGCAGTAGCCTTTAGGCAAAGTATAGCCGTACTAGAAATCCGCACGTCACGGTGTCACGAAGGGACAGTGAAGGCATTGAAGATACAGGGGAGCTGAGGCAAAGGCGAATACTCCGAACCAGGAATCCAGGATCCAAGAGTAACATCATATCTTAAGTTTATATAATTTCATACTGAATATATATATAATACAATTTATAACGTTTACAAGAGAAAATAAACATAAACATAAAACCAAATCAGTGTCTCAAATCAATAAATAATTGTACGACCCTGGACACTCGCTGATCTATCCCAGCTATAGATCCTGGGAAACAGGAAGTCGTTACAAGACATAGTCGAAACTACTGTATTTTTTTTTTCATGGATTGTTGTTGAACTAAAAAAAAAGTAATAATGTACTTTTATATAAAAAAACATGAACTTTGCTAAAAAAATAGTGCCTTATTTAAAATGTTTGAGGAAAGCTCTTAAAATTAAGTTTCAAAACTGAAATCGAAGTTTAATGCCCTTGCCCCCATTTTTAAATTTTTTCTCATATTTTGTTTGAAAAGCTGAGAAAATTTAATATAGATTGCGTACATTTTGGAGATAGGATCTATGTAAACACAGCCAGAATAAATAAAAGAATAAAAAAGCATAAATTTTATATAGATTGCGTACATTTTGGAGATGGGATCTATGTAAACACAGCCAGAATAAATAAAAGAATAAAAAAGCACGGTTTTAAATGTTCCTTTTTTTCTTACGTAGAAGCGACAATGAAACAAGCAATAGAAATTACAACAACAGCATAGATATTCAAATAAGGGTTTATTGTTTTTTATTATTTTGCAGTAACTACAACGCAAATCAGCTACAATGAAAATACTTGTGCTACAGAAAAGGTTGGCGAATTCGACACAGGCTTATAAATTACCGCTCCCAAATTATTTAAAATTGGTGAAATTGAATGCAATAATTCGGTACCCTTAATGGTCTTTGAATTAAGAGATCGTTGCTCGATATTATTCTTTGAGTTGAGATAGTCAATATTTTCTAAAAACTCAAAAGTAATATTCTTGAAATTTGTTGAAGCCCATTGATATAAGTCACGTGGTGTCAGTATTTGCGATTTTGTACCCATTTGCAATGAAGCTTTTCTGGCTAGTCTTTTTATTGTACAGTGTAATCTCGATAATCCGGACAATTAGAAACCAGGCAGTGTCCGAAATACCGAATTGTCCGGATTACCAAGACTTTAAAAAAAAAAATCGAAATAATACAATTAAATATAGGTTAAAGTGATTTTTATTGAATAGCAATATTTGTATAAATATTTTTGTTCTTGTAAAGTCATTAACTTCTTTAAGTGTTTTGAAAAAAGTTTGTAATTTTTATTTGGTGAAGTTTTAATCCATTTTTCTCTTTGTGTGCAACATCTCTTAGACTTATAAGTTTTAAAATATCTCCAGCAGCAAAGTCCTGCTCCTCTGCATATTTTATACATGTATTAAACGCAGATATGGCCTCAGAGTGCATTGTTTTTGGAACACCGTTTTCATCTTCATCGCGACTGCAGTCATCGATATCGTCTTCTTCAACCTCATCATCAGATATTTCAGTATCATCATTCAACCACTCATTTATTTCAGAGTTTTCATACACATCCGGAGATATATCGACAAGTAAGTCAACAATTTCAGTAGAATCACTGGAGCGTAGAGTCGCAAGAGGCAGATCAGAGGCAGATATATCGACAAGTAAGTCAACACTTTCAGTAGAATCACTGGAGCATAGAGTCGCAAGAGGCAGATCATCATCCGGGCTCCATTCTTCATCATATAGAATTTTATTGAAGCATTTCTTTAGAACTTTTTCATCAACAATATTCCAAGCATTTGATGTAAGAAACGCAACGTCTTTTTAAGAAAAGTTTTTTAAAGTATCCATTATACTTGTTGTACTGGATAAAAGAAGGGATAAAAAACTTTTGCGATAATTAATTTTTAAAATTCGAATGGCATTTTGGTCCATAGGTTGGATAAGAGCCGTGCAGTTTGGTGGCAAAAACATAACGCATATATCCTTATCAATGTCTGTTAATGATTTTGGGTGACAAATCGCATTATCTACCAGTAAAAGTGCTTTGGATGACAAATTATTATCTTTTTGGTATCGTCTTACTTGTTTTACGAATGATGTTTTAAAACAGTTTTTAAACATTAGCTCAGTCATCCATGCATTCTTGCTGTTAGCATAATCTAATGGCAGATTTACTTTTTTAAATGCTCTTGGGTTTTTAGCTTTTCCGATCATTAGAAGTTTTAGTTTATGATCTCCCGTAGCATTGCAGCAGACCAGAAGGGTAACTCTTTCCTTACCAATTTTACGCCCTGGTGCGGATTTCTCTGAATGCAGAGCAAGTGTTTTTTCTGGCAGCTTTCTCCAAAATAATGCAGTCTCATCAGCATTATATACTTGAGAAAATGTTATGCCCATTTCAGCAACTTTTGCGTGTAGCATCTCAATAAATGGTTGAACAGATGTTGGATCATTCGATAGCTTTTCGCCAGATATTTTTAGAAATTTTATTCCATATCGTTGACGAAAATTGTTAAACCAACCGTTACTGGCCTTAAATTCAGCGCTTGGCCCATAAATGTCTGCACAAAGTTGCTTTGCCTTCTCTTAAATGATGTTAGACGATATTGGCGCGTTATGTTTCCTCTTATTTATAAACCAATTATACAAGCGATCTTCCATCAGTTGGTAATCAGCAGTTTGCATTGTTTTACGTTTACCAAGGCCATTTTCTGATTTATTTATGTATCTGAATAAAAATAAATTTTGTGAATTATGAAAATCATAATGTTTTAGAAAACTTACGTATCAATCTTTACTCTATTTAATTTAATGTCTGAAATTGTTGATTTTCCAACATTGTACTCCACTGCTAGTTGTCGTAATGTCTTCCCTTGTGCCAATTTTGTTAAAATTTCTTTTTTTTTATCAATCGTTAAGAAAGTGTGTTTTTGTTTAACTATTGGTGCCATTATTAATTTGCAATGTAGTTTACATAAACAAAAGTTTAATAGATAATTAACACGCAAATTTTCCACGCAAATTTATGTAACATTCAACTTCACAACTGAAAAAGTGACTGACATCTGTTTGAATATTAACCAGTATGAGACATCAATTTTATTCAGTTACCATTTGATTCATAGGAAATATAACCGAAATTTGAGAGAGTTGTTGTCAAGTGCAACATTTAACCTGCAATATTGAGAGCAGTGTTAATTTACGCTCTCGTATATTAGAGGCTAGCGCAAGACGAAGTATGTGTATTTGTATGTGTATGTATTTGGTAGGAATAGGCATGCGAAAGCAATTCTCGGTAAAAAAAAGAACAAACACAGCTCTTAATATGCTCTTATTTTTCTATAGATAGCAATAAGTCGATCAAACAGCAAAAACAAGACACTAAAAAAAGTGTCCGAATTTAAGAGGTAAAAAATACAAGTACTGTCCGGATTACAGTGTCGACAGTGTAAGATTTGAACTGTCCGGATTTCCACGATGTCCGAATTAGCAGGTGTCCGGATTAACGAGATTACCAGCTAAACCATCACAAGGGCCCTTGCCATGGGAGGTTGCAAAAAAATTCCATTCAGCAACTATATCAAAGTCATATTGATAATAGCACAAATTTGTGAATGCTTTCTTATTTTTGAAGTGTTGCGGTGCTCCATCAGAAAAATAATGAATTTTCTTTACGTGTTGAAATTTTCTCTTTAAAAACATAATTAATTTTTTTTTGAAACAAGTGAACTGTCACAAAATCATGCTTGAGGCAATTGGAAATTCCAACAAAGCTGCAATGCTTTGTTTCCCTGTTTTCACGATAATAAATAACCATTGGTAATATTGTAGCTTGGTTATTGTTATAATGGAATGCTTGTACAGCTTCTTGAACCACAAATGCATAATTCTCTGCAAAATCCAGAATAACAATTAGCTCGTCTTCTTTCAATTGATTTTTAAATTAACAAAATATCGACTCTGTGATTTTGCTATGTAATCATGGTTCAAAAGAAGTCCCAGTTGTTCAACCAATGCGTCCACAAATCTATCAGCTGTATCAATGACATCAATAATGGTAATTTTTATATCTGATATAATCAGAACCGTGATCTTCAAAAAGCTCTTGCAAGCACTGAGTCATTTTAAAAGTATCTGAACACTTGTGTTAGCGTTCGTATTTCGCTTGTTCGTTTGTTCGTATTTCGTTCGCTTTTACTTAAGAAAAAAAGGAACATTTAAAACCGTGCTTTTTTATTCTTTTATTTATTCTGGCTGTGTTCCAAATCCCATTCCAAATCCCATCTCCAAAATGTACGCAATCTATATAAAATTTTTTCAGCTTTTCAAAAAAAATATGAGAAAAAATTTAAAAATGGGGGCAAGGGCATTACACTTCGATTTCAGTTTTGAAACTTAATTTTAAGAGCTTTCCTCAAACATTTTAAATAAGGCACTATTTTTTTCGAAAAGTTCATGTTTTTTATATAAAAGTACATTATTACTTTTTTTTTAGTCCAACAACAATCCATGAAAAAAAATAAATCATGACTAAAGCAACTTATTAAAGAAATTTTTTTTTATACAATTTCCACCATTCTCTTCAAATTAGAAAAGTTACAAAAAATTCTAGATGGTGAGCTCCACAGTTGGCCGATAACACAGATCTGCACAAAAAATTTTTTTTAGCTGCATGAGATATTTTTGCTGAATTATATGTTTTAAGGTACTCTGATTTCAAAAATAAATTCCATTACTCTCCATCACATATAGTTTTTTTGCAAAATAAAAACACAATAATGAGAAAAATCAACTGTTCAACCTTTTTTTTTTGTTATGTTAATTTAAACAAAACTTTCTGTTTATTATTTTTCCTTGTGACACCTTTTCTTCTTTTCTTTGATGCTCCTTCGAACTCGTTTCTGGTTTCCTTCTTTGGTTTCTCGCTTAAGCATCCAATAGTAGTCTGCTAACATACTGACATCCCATCTTCCTTGGTAACGTCTCTCGATATCACGTATATCCTGGTGAAATCTTTCACCTTGTTCTTTACTGTAGGCACCCAAGTTTTCAGGAAAATATTCAATATGGGAGTGTAAGAAGTGAACTTTTAAGCTCATCTTGCACCCTTGAGTTTTATATGCTGTCAGCATGCGCTGTACATAGTTTTATATTCGGGATCCTTACATTTTTGAATCCCATGCTTTTTTTTCGATTTCTCCCATTGATGCAGGAAATAGGGGATCAGACAAAAGCTTTTTTTTCGATTTCTCCCATTGATGCAGGAAATAGGGGATCAGACAAAAGCTTTCTTATGTCGGGGCCAGTGAAAACTCCTTCTTTTAACTTTGCTTCAGACAATTTCGGGAACTTGGAACATATATATCTAAAACAATCCCCATCTTTTTGTAATGATTTTACAAACTGCTTAGTTAGCCCCAATTTAATATGAAGAGGTGGCAGTAAAACCTTTTCTGGTGGAACCACAGTGGTATTGATAACGTTTTTCTCGCCAGGAGTTAAACCGTGTCGTGGTGGCCAGTCAGTTGTTGTCCAGTGTAGCTCTCTGGCTCTACTATCCCACAAACATAGAAAACAAGGGAATTTCGTATAACCTGACTGTTGACCCAATAACATTGTTAGTATTTTAAAATCTCCACAAACCATACATTGATGTTCTGGATATTTGATTTCCTCAAGAATTGTCGCTAAGTTATTGTACTTTTCTTCCATATGAACTGAGTGTCCCATTGGAAGTGATGCAAATACATTTCCATTATGCAGCAAGACTGATTTGAGGCTAGTTTTGTATGAATCAATAAATAAGCGCCATTCTGATGAATAATATTCTATTTCAAAGCATTTCATGAGCCCACGAACATCATTACAATAAACCAGACTTCCCTCTTTAGTGAAATACTGAGTAAATTCTCTCTCTCGATGTCTGTGCCAGGAAAATGATTACCAGATGATAAAAGGTTTCTGGTTTTTAGCCTTGAACCTAGCAATTCGGGTGCATCTTTTGAAATACCCAAGTCTCTGGTTAGGTCATTGAGCTCAATCTGAGAAAAAAGTTGAGGTCCCTCGTGGCGTCCGTGGCGTAGTTGGTTAAAGTGCGTGGCCGCTATGTCAACGAACCTGGAAGCCCGGGTTCGATCCCCAGCAGCGACAGAAATTTGAATTAAAATAATTTTTCTGTACGGCCACCACCTCTCTGCAGACAATGGCAAACCTCAGAGAGTAATCAAAATGCCATGTAAAGCTTCTTGAGAATAATAACATTTCGTTCATCGCCGTTCGGAGTCGGCGTTAAGCCTGTAGGTCCATTTCTCGGTCAATTGTGTACAAACTTAATAACACGCACAACACAATTGATCATAAGAAGCTAGGTCAAATTCCTTTCAAGGGCTGAAATGGCCAGTTATATATTTTCTTTTTATTTTTTTCCCTCGTCAACTGAAAAATTTGAGATAGATTCATTCTGGGGAGCAAACGTTTCGGAGTCCTCTGCATCACTCAAGATGTCATCTAAATTAGGAGGTGGGTGCGGAACTAGAATTTCAGAGCTATGGGACACCGGACGAATAGCTGAATCAAGGTTAGGGTAAGATATTTTCTTCTAATTTTTCGTGTTAAATTCTTTCACGTCTACCGAACAGAAATAGCAGTCGGTTATGTGATTTTTCTGTTTACGCCATATCATAGAAATGCCAAAACGATATGCAGTTTTCTTACCCTTAAATCACAAGCGCAGATCTTCCTCACATCTTCTGCACACCTTATGAGGAGCCCATGCTTTGTCTTGATCACCAAGTATTAATTTTAAGTAAGCAAAATAAACCTTCTTCACAAAATCACTTATATTTCTTTGTTGACTTTTCACTATATATTCACCACAAATATAACAGAAGCTGTCCGGAGCAATTACACAACCTCTATGAGCCAGAACACATATATAAAAAAAAGAGCACAGTAGCGTTTGAATGCTGGATGTCAACTGGGTGTGGCAAGTTAGGGTCAGCTAAACAATGAACTTAGCCTGTTTGAACACGATTAATCCAACTGTAATACGCTGAAACATGTTCAATCGTACTGTTCCTTCTACTGTTCAATCTAACTTAACCTGTTTAGACACGATAATGAATCCATCTGCCTAACACCAGAAATTATTATCCACCTATTTCACTAAATTATTTACGTCCATTATTTTTTCTTTATTCCCAGATAAATATATTATTAAAATTATGGTAAGAAATTTTAATTTTAATTAAATTTGAAGCTTAAGAAATAAAATACAAAATTCTAATTAAATCAGGATTTTACACAAAATAAAAATATAAAATTTAGTATTGTAAAAAAATTGATGAGATGGAATTTTTTAAATATTTTTTTCGGTTTTACGACATCAAAATCTATAAGGAACTGTATAAAAAACCTATGCAGTTTTTTACTCGCAGACCTGTGTAATTGATGGAATCGCTCATATACAAAAAACAAAACGCTGTCTGTGTGATGGTTGGAAACTTCAAAACTACTGAGCCGATAGAGCTGAAATTTTGGCAGTACGTTTTTTTCAAGTACGAGATGGCTTAAATTTCTGTCACACCCCCTTTTACCGCCCACAAATCAATAAAAATGCTATATTTCCTACGGTTTTCGTCGATTTGGCTACATTTTGGTAATTTAGTTTGTATGCTCACTGTCGGCAACTGTACTAAAACTGGGTAATGTCCATCTACTAGAAAACTGGGCATTATATAAGTGGGTGTGGCTCCGCACACACAATTAAAATTTGTATTTTCGAAGAGCTTTGAAAGTTAAAGTAGCAGTACTTACATACAAACTCAAAATGGAGTTACTATTTGGTGATCTCCTGCTACTGGGAAACTGTAACGGGCAGTAGAAAATGACAGTGGTGTCAAACTATGAGTCCAAAAAAAGTTTTGAATGCACCTATTATGTTCCCATATAGTTGCAGGGTGCAGCAACGCGCGCCGGGAAAAAGCTAGTTACTGTATAAAAAGGAATTTTACGTCTACACTTCCGATACTATCGAAACTGTGGGTTTTTAAATTAAAACTGTGCGGTGTTTGGATATACATATTTTATCCAAAAAATGCGGTGTTTTTGTTATTTCAGATTGAGATTGTATGCAGTGGCGTTCCTAGGCTTGGTGACACCCTTGGCGGATACTCATGGTGTCACCCCTATAAAAAATTTCTAAATGCAAAAAGAAACCAATTCGATGAGATTAAGTATTTTTATTATTATCTTTATGTTTTCCGAAAAAAAACAAACAACATATGACAAACAATAAGAATTTGTAAAAACCCAGCAAAACATTTTTCAAATTTTGTAATACCTTTTACCTTATATTCGCTTATTTAATGCATTACATAATTCCTAAGGCCCAAAATGCTATTAGTTTTTGTTTAACGAAATGCAGACTGTAATGCCTCATAACATTTGTTTATCTTTGTTCTTTGTAAGAATCAAGTAAAGCCAACAGTAAAGAGAAATTTAAGGCATATTGCTACTTGGCGCGCTCGTTATTCGAGTGAAAAATTACAATTTTTTTAAAGGAAAGCGGTAAAAGATAATGAAAAAATTTTTTGGGGTGAATAAATACACGAAAAAATGATTTACAAAAACTTTTTTTGATTAATTAATATTTCTTATGTATGAAACTTTAATTTGAAGTTGACGTGTCGATATCGGAAAGAGCTGATGGTTACCATAATAACTAAAGTTTGGCAGCACCTAGAAAATAAATAAAAATTGTTCATAAATAATATGAGTATGGTTACGTATGAACTAAAATTTTTAAGTTTGGCAAAAAAATAAAAATGTTTGCAATATTTTAGTTCACACGGAAACTGCACATGTGGAAGAAGATAATCGGACTAGATAATAACTGTTAAAATTTGAAGATAATCGGTCAAGATAATTTTGTGTAACGATTGTAACCAGGTATAAAAATGTTCACATTAAAGAAAAAAAACTGTTTGTTAGAATTTGTTTGAGTGTATTAATTCACCCCAAAAAAAATATCCATTATCTCTTACCGTTTTCCTGTAAAGAAATTTTAAATTTTCACTCGAATACCGAGCGCGCCAAGTAGGAAAATGCCTTAAAAAATGTTGAATTTTTGGAAGACTAAAAAAATTAATAGTAAGTAAGTGAGTAAGTATCAATTATAAAATGACTTGAGCATAAGATATTATTAAACAGCGTATAATATGCATTTATATAAGTGCTTCTCTAGTATAAGAAATTGCAATCGCCTATCGCCAATGACATGCCCATTAGAGTGTCCCTTATTTTGCGATTTTTGGAAATGTCAAGGGGCTGAAAGGTTTTTTATGCGTTTTTAAATGCTAAGAACAAAACCAAAACAAATTTTTTTTTCGACAACGTTTACCCGTGCCAATCGGGCCCCAAAGTTTCGAAAAAATGTTTATATTAGACCATATTTGCACAACTTAAAAATAACAATCTTTTCTGTGCTTTTTATAAATATTTTGCATTTTTTGGAACACATACATAAGAAATATGATAACTAAAAAGTTTTTTTATGGTGGGCGTGGTTACCGCCTCTGCTTCGTCGAAATGTCTCCCTCAGCCTTTTCCCACTTTTTCATTAGGTATTAAAATGAACAATAAATAAATACATTTTTATTATGCTTTTTGTCAAAAGTTTGTCAAAATCTCAGGCAATAAAATTTCATAGGTAACATTTCAGACTCATTTTCATGAACGTGCATATTAATTAATATCTTTGTTTTTTTAAAATAAATGTGCGTAAATGTATGTGTAAAAGTTAAACACAACACTCAATTACTATTACTACTTAAATTACTATGTTAACATAATAATTCAATTTTATAATAATTTGATTTTTTACATGCTAAATTGCGACTTTAGACCACTGTAGGTCGTTTTTTTTTTTTTTTAGGCCGTTTCAAAAATACCGTTTCGCATACTTATCCATCGTAACAGCAAAACAAGCTCTGGTGCTTTTAAGAATAAAAAAATTGGGTTTTGGCCGATAAATTTTGCTACTAAGGGGTTAGTTTTTCTTGAACAAAAAATTCAAAACAATCTTCTACAAAGAAAGTAAGTTTTCAATGTGCTGCCTAAACCCATGTGATTTTTTTTTTTTTTAAGTATTCCAATTTTAAACTATTGAATAATTAAAGCATTTGAGTAAAGCGAAAAGCGTACTTATATATTTTATTTTGATGCACCAGTAGCATAATAGCAATTTCATGCAAAATCGCTATTCCAGTGGTCTTTTCTGGCGTAGTAGTCTTTAGTTGAAGGAGGCTATCTTTCACAACTAATTCAAATTTCCTATAACTTTTCTTGAGACATCTGTATCAGGTATTAAGCCCAATGCTGTGCACCGATGGTATCTTGATAGTGCTCATATTATCATTATTGATGAAGCAAGGTGAATCTTAAGTTTTGCGATATTATCAGATATATCGTAAACTGTTTTTTGACAGGAAAGTTGTTGCATTTTCTTGTGATTTCAAGGAAACAGTTCCAGTAATCCCTCATTCCGGACGCGCTATAATAAAAGAACATTGAAAGTCATTTATGTGGTCTTACGTAAAAACGATAAGGCTTAAAAAACATGCAAGTAGACGATAGCTAAAACGAATTTGCAAGTTATGGGCTAAAAGTTGGCAGTGTCACGATACCTAAAGATACATAGTACCGGATATTTAATTCTTGATCAGTGCCTTTTAGGTCACTGATTGTCGATGTGTTTTACTTTTAATGATCTACAAAACGATATAAACAGTGATGGCATACAAGAAAAAAACTGTTCTTGCACCAACAAACGACGTATGGTTCCAAAATTAATTTGTTGGTTATTGAACTACTATCTTATTTAGAGGTTTTGTATAAAAGGCCATTAGGGCCTATCGAATTACAATTTTTTCGAATTTCACATTCTAAGAGGTCTCAATAGTTGCATTGGGTTGTCAAGATCACACAAAAAAAATTTTAGGGGAAAAAAAGGATGTCTTTCTGTCCCGCAAGGACAAAGTTGTATTTTGAGGAAAACAGTACAAAATAACGATCTTAAAATGCCTTGTTTTTTATAAAAAAAAACTACGAATGTCTTAAAGCAAAAGTAAGTATGGGCTTAAACTAACAATATATTGCTAAACATTTTTTCGATTAACTAACGATTTTTATCCACAGAGTCCTGTGTGAAAGATATTCGAAGCTAAAGTTGTAATCGAGATAGCACAGTACTTTTGATTGTTAGCCAATAGTCTAAATTTTGGTGGTATTAATTAAAGTGTTAACGTATTCCTTAAGTTTAGCGAATTTATAATTATCATAATTTCTGCATATGCATTTTCCTATTTTTGAGAAATGTATACTTGAATGCAATTTTTTAACTTTTTCAAAAAAATGAATATAAGCTTTTTTATCTCGGGTATCAGAAATGGTACAGACGGTAGTTTTCTCAATTTGGATTCTTTAAATATTTCTGAATAACACACTGTCTAAAAGTATTTATTTAAAATACCAGCTTAGGTCACGATTTTATTTTCTGCTTTGATATTTATACCCCCACGTTTAAAAAACCTAAATGGGGGTATATTAATTTTGTCACTCCGTTTGTAACGCCCATAAGAAGCCGTGGTAGGTATAGAAAAGTATATATTTTCTTAATCAGCATCACCACCCGAGTTGATTTAGTCATGTCCGTGTGTCCATCTGTCCGTCTGTTTGTGATCACGATCAGAGCAGTAATTTTAAAGCTATAATTTAATTAATAATTTTTATTATAATTATTTTTTATATAATAATAAGTATATAAAGTGAATATTTCTAAAGTGTGTGTTTTGTTTGTTGTGATGTTGGTGTTTGTATGTGGTGGTATTGAGGCACCACATATATATTACACATGAGTACGTTTTAACTTCGGCTAACCAAACTTCATACATTCTTTACTAATAGGGGTTTCTTTTAGAAATTTGAATTGAAATAGAATACTGAGATTACATAATTTCAAATGACTTAACCTATGATGAAAGGATTAAATTAAATTAAAGTGTTTAATAAAAGAAAAACATTTCTTCCGCCATGCCCACCTCCCCCAAAAAATTTTTCACTCCACTTGTTTTTCAAATTTTAAACTTTAAGGTGATATAGCATCTAAACCGTTAAAATAAGATGTTATATATTGTAAGACAATGATATAAGTTATTTTGTAAGACAATGAAAAAAAAATTTTCAAAATAAAGATTCCCGTTTCGCTATTATATAAAAATATTTGAATGAACCTTTTGCATTCTGCAACAAATTAATAATTATTGCATAAGCGACGATGGCAACTTTAAAAATTTACTTGAGTATACTTTTAGGGATAATGTAAAACCTGCTATCAATCTTCATATCCGTAGTTCATGTTGCAGTTTTTTATGCGTATAAACCAGTGATGCTCACTATATGGTTTCCCATTGCCCGCGGGCATCGTGTGTTGTTGAGCTTTTGCACACGAAGTAGCAATCGGCTCGCTGTGTTTGTACACTGCGTAAAAGTTTGTTTTTTCTGCTGTGCTTTCAGTGTTGCCAGGAAAAAAATTTCGCATCGTTACTTTTACTTTCAGCCCGTCGGATTTTCGTCGCGTTTGTCGGAAGGAAGACAAATAAAATACAAATAGATGTATGGACCGGCTCTCCGCAAAATCGCCCAAAGAAAAATCGCCCAAAAAAAATAATGAAAAATCACCCAATTTTTTTCCATACGAATTTGGGTGATTTTTCATATGAAAAGACACCCAAAAAAATTGGGCGATTTTGCATTTTTGTTGGGTAAAATTTCGTTTTTTGCTTTTGGGCGAAATTTCACCCAAATATATTGGGCGAAATTTCACTTTTCGTTGTTGGGTGATTTTTCGTTTTCTTTGAGTGATCTTTCGTTTTCAATATTAAACCTTAAATGCACAAGGACCCTGATTTTTACCGAAAAAATATATTTTATGTAAAATTGAGTAAAAATAAAAACTGCGTTTTTAGTTTTGAAAATTTTTTTTAGTTTTCTGTTTAGATCGAAAATTCTTTTAGTTTTAGATCGAAATTTTTTCGATCACTAAAGGACATGTTTTGAAAGCAGTCAGTACTTTTTCCTAATCAAAATTATTCAGTATTAAATTATAATCAGTATTTTTCCCTTGTACGAAATGTTTTTATAGATTTTTAAGTATGAGATTATATAAAATTAAAATGAATTAAATTTTTAAATTTAACGCACTTCCTACATAAATAGTATTATAATATAATATCCACATAAAAAGTATTTATATCATCAAATGATTGAATTAAAATAGACTTAAAAAAAAAATACTGGCCTTGAAAATGCTCATTTCGTACAAGGGAATTTCGTATATCGTGTGGGAACACAATGTAAAATATTGGGCGATTTTTCATTTTTTTGGGTGAATTTTCGTGTTTGTTTTTGGGTAATTTTTCCAAAAATTTTTGGGCTTTTTTTCGTTTTCTTGGGTAAAATTTCGTTTTTTCGTTTTGGGCGATTTTTCATAAATTTTTGGGTCATTTTTCATTTGGGTGATTTTTCCTTTTTTTTTTGGGCGATTTTTTTTTGGGCGATTTTGCGGAGAGCCGTATGGACCACATTTCAGGTTTATTTATTTAAATAAACTACTTTTTTTACATAATCTATTTGCAATTTAATCTATTAAGCAACTTAATACTACCTACAAACATACAAAATTAGATAATTTGCTCTGCAGAATTTGAGCTAGAAGACCACAACTTATACCGTAACAGAATAGTAAAAATTATTAAACTCGTGCATTTATTTTGCAACAATAATTAACTAGTTTTTTATCTTTTTTAATCAGAAATTTATTCAAATCCAAATATAAGATGTATTTTTATCCACGACGCAGTTTAGCACAAACATCACAATAAATAATTCAAACACAAAGAAAAGTTTTGAAAGCAATGCAGCGAAAGCAATTGTCATTCCTTAGTATGTTAAATTCGTGATAAGAAGTGCTGCCAATGATTTTTAATTAAAAATAATGCTTCAAAGTTGCGACCATTATTTTATTTTAAATTTTTTTCATTTCGTATACATAAAGAAATATATGTGAAATCGGACGTCGGATCTATTTTTCCTGCAATCATAACATTCTGAGGAATTTTGGCCGAATCCGATATATCGGACCATCTGGCAACACTGGCACTGTGCTTTACATTTCAAATGAGTATGCTTTGAGCGTTTGTGTGGTGTGGTGGTCGCTCGCTGTGTTATTTATGAATGTACTTAAATATTTTGCAATATGTAAGAAAAATATTAATACATTCTATTCTTCATTTTTACCTTTTTTAATGTTTTCTATGTTAAAATGGTTGAAAACAAATGATTGTATTGAAAATCCAAAACTCGCCAAGATTATGTTGCACCGAATGTTGTGAAAGCTTTTAACAACTTTTTGTTTGAGTGTAAAGCTGTGTACTCGGAAAGCTCTCTTTGTTGTTGCTTGAACCGTGTTTTGATCACCTCTGGTATAAACACATGCTAATCTTTCAGATCGATTTTCATCTTTTTTGTTAGTTTTTTACAGTCGCAAAAAAATATAATTAGTAACATAAAAAACACAACCAAAAAGCAGTCGGTGACGAAACCATAAGCAAACTTACCAACAAGAAGTTGTACGTGGTCGCATGCGCTATATTTACAAACAACGACAAAAATAAACAACAACAAACACACGCTGTATTGTTGCGGTGCAGCTGCGCCTGTGAACGATTCGGCGAATTACAACAATCATAGAAATATTGTAATAAGTTATTGTAATAGAGTGGAAAGAGTTAGGCGATGGCAATCGCTGCTTTAAATGGTCAAGTCAGTGCAATATGGCTGGTACCATAATAAACAAGATAAAGTATGTCACACTTTTGAACGAAGAGTTTCGCTTAACAAGCCAAGCCTGAAAGTATACTAAGGATAATTGCTAAAGAGATTGCTAAGCCTTGAGACTGAGCAACTGTATATTTTTCTCAAAACGGTTTTAGTTTTTGTCATATTTTGTGAAAAAAGCTCAAAAGAGCTCACTTTTATTATTTGAAACATTTGCGTAAAAGTTCAATAAATACATTTTGAAAGATTTTTCGGCGCAACTTGGAGCTCACAAAGTAACATTCTGCTAAAAAATAAATGTACGTTTTTTTTCATATCCACGTTAAAATTGAGTTTTTTTTTAAAAAATAGAGGTAAACAATATATTTCAAATACGCTGAACTGTTTTTGAACATTTTCTTAAATAAATAAAAAAAACAGGAGGGGAATACCTCTTCCCGTTTTTTGTGTAGTAACTCTGTAAAAATATCAACTTTTTACCAGGGACCGTAAATAACAGTTATGGTCTCATTTTTTAAGGGAAAACCACAAGTAGTTTGAATAGTCGGACGACATTTTGGATGACACCATTATGATCCCCCGACATCCCCTTGTTAGTCCTGGGTTGTGTTTTAAATTTCAACTTTAAAAGTAAAAGTTTAAAAATACCAGTTAAATTTTGAACTTTTATTTTTTCGCACAAAAAATAACAGTTATTTTTTGTGGGATATTTTTTTCCACAAAATATCCCACAAATCACTGTATCTACAAAACTGTGCATGCTAGGGTCATGAAATTTGACTGGTAAAAATAAGAATGCAAGATCTACCATATTACAAAAAATGGGCGGAACACGACCCTTTTTTACATTCTATGATTTTATCTACAAGTCGGAAGATTGCACAAATATTCGTATTTGTTCTTTGCAACTTTTTACTTACCAACTTATTAAGTTCTAAAAAAAGTCTTCGGTTGAAATGTAGAGATTTAGAAATTTTAATTAATACAATAAAGAATATTTAAACGATAAGTTAGGAAATATTGTAGGTGTCTTCATCCAAACGTTGAGTGATGTATTGTGTATCATTGCTGTTGAAATACGCAGAATATTTGTGTGCAATTCACAATATTATTCACTTTTTCTAAATTTGCTTTTTAGTGGTATATTATAACAAAATGTCAATATTTGGATTAGCAGCAACAGTTGCGACGCTAAATCTGCATTTATTTTAATTTTCATATTTTTGTGGGTTAGGCCACTTTTGCTCTCATCGCCTCAAATATCTCCGGCTATGCGACAGACTTGCCATGTTTTCATCTTTCAAATTTTATGACCCTATAATAAGCAGTTTCTTAGATATAGCGTTTTGTGGGATATTTTGTGGGAAAAAATATCCCACATATAATAACAGTTATTTTTTGTGCGAAAAAATAGAAGTTAAAAAAATCTGGTTAATTCTTGTTCAATATAATAAAACACAAAAAATAACTAAAACTTTCAACTTTTTTAGAAAAATGGTTTAACGGTTACGGTCCCTGCTTTTTACATAATTTTTCTAGTTTTTTTTTTTTGCATTGTTCGAGTTTGAGGGCCTCTAGACAAAAAACCAATGAATATTATTCAAAAATATTAAGGATTTATGCTAATTGAACAATTAAAAAACTGTTAAAAAGAGAACATAAATTTTGATATTTATTTCCACCTTTCAACCACTGTGCGTTGGTGTGGCGAACTGTATGACGTCTTTGCGGTTGCATATTATCATTAAGAGTATGTGTGGTATGTACAGATTGTAATTCCTTATTATTGAAAAAGCAGACACCTGCCATATAGGCTTAATTCCACGTTGCCCCATTGCAATGTGGTCGATGTTCATGGAATTGATGCCCAGCAGATAAATCTTCAGGACGTTTGTGCCATGCTAATATAATACAACGTCCGTCATACCTCTACTGGGCGTCACTTCCATGACTCCAGACGCGACCAACACCCTATCATAGTAGTTTCAACGCCGGTTACATACCATACTTAAGTGTATATATAAATTAATAAATATACTGTATGGATAGCAACCAATGCTGGAAAGCAACAGTACCAATTATGTATGATTAGTTGGGTCACCATCCATATTTATTGGTGGAAATCGAGACCCATCTAACATATCTAACAATGGGGGGCATTGTCGCCCGGTTGATTAGCGCAACTCCACTCCGATGAAAGACCTATTCGCGACATTCAACTACCACAGCCAGCACGATACTCCCCGAAGGGCCAGCCCAAAAATAGCCTCCCCGGCAAAAGGGATTTACCTCGACACGCACCAACACACACTGACACATCTGCACCGTCGCACAGTGCACTTTTTAGAGCAGTTATCTCTCCGAAAATAAATAAAATTTGACAAAAAAAACATGCTTAGAATTATATATTTTTTTTTTTTTTAATTGCACTTTGAATTTTCCATAGATTTTTAATCTGGTTCTTATTTGTATCTACCTTGTATCGTTTAAAAGATATAGGGTGTCAAATATGTAACTTTTCCAAAATTTTACAAAATTGTCGAAAGAGAAATTTTCTTCGATTTTGAAACCAGCTCGGGGGAAATTGTTTAGAATATCGAAAATATTAAACAAAATCACCGTAGCTTTTATGATAAATTTACAAAAATTACGAATGAAAAAGCATTTTTTTTGTATGAATTTTCAAATTTAGATAGGCTTTTGTTAGTCGGAATCCATAGGAATCTAGAATGACATACACCATAAGAAACCCTGATGTCTCTAGTGCCATGTGCCATATGATTTTGAGCCGGCCTTTTCCGGCCCTTGAACAAAGTTTTGAATTTTATCTAAAAACACAGTGATTTTAGCGATTTTTCTGTATTTATTTGATGTTTCCTTTAACTGTTTCACCTTATTCTTCCTCAAAATTTCAGTTGATCTCGTCCCTTTGCCGGTGTCGGTATAGTTATTTGTGTTGCAGTGTTAAGTGTTAACTTTGTGCTAAATTAGTGATTATATTTTTCAAAAAATTTTTATTACTGTGAACGTTAAGTATATTAATGTTTATCATTTTAATTTTTGCATGTTTTTCATATAAATATTTTGTGTTTAATTTGAAAAATAATTATAATTACTTGTTTAAAATAGTCAACTTGTGCTTGCTTGGCTGCATAATTGTTGTTGTGTTCTTTTTTTGTATTCCTCTTTGTGCGGTGTTTGTTTATTTAAAGCTTAGTGAACGTCTCTATTGTTGTTGTTAACAAACTGTTTCGCTCACTGCATTGTGTTGAACCAACCCTAGAAGCACTTTTTGAACGCTTTTTCTTGCTCACATAAAATAAAATTTAAGTTCAATGGATTATTTTTCTGTTGATACCATTGCTGCTTGTTCTTTGAACGAGCAGTGTAAAAGCCAGAATATTCTGTACCTTATGTTCAGTTGTTCTGGTCCCTGTGAGCAAATGTTTCATGCTTCTTGTGTTGGCATATCAAAACCGTGCGTTGATAGTTTAATGTCCGTCCGATCAGGGCTTCGTTGGTACTGTACCTCATGTAGAGCCCTTTCTCCTGACGAAATCTTTTCAAAAATTAAGACTTTTGGAGAAAGTCTTAACTTGCTAAATAATGATTTTAGAAGAATTCTGTCATTTTTTAGCGAAGTTAGTGCCGCATCAACAAACAGTATTACTAATGAAAGTTCTATACCGGAAAATATTGAAACTCTCTCTTCTGAGAATGCTTTTTCCGGTACTCTGACTGTTTCATTAGAAAAAGGCCCAACAAACACTAAGGCACAAAGGAAAATCAAAAAGAAAAATAATAGGCGCCGAAAGGCGTCCTCTAGACAATCCGAGGTAAAGCAGCCCTCAGCAACGCCTCTAACTCCCCAGCAACCCGAAAAGAACAATTCGGTAATTTCTTCTACACCTTCTTCTATTCCTCCATTGTGTAGTAGCTCAAATGCGATTTCAACTGCGCCCAATAGTCATTTGACTTTAAAAGCTGTGTCGAGGACCCAAAACATTTTTGTTTCACGTCTACAGCCCGACACAACTTCTGAAAATATAGTGACGTTTGTTAGACAAAACAACTTGGTTGCTTCAAATGCGTTCTGTTCTTGCAAGAAAATAGGTAATAAGCCTTCCCACGCCTCTTTTATACTTGCAGTTGCAGCTGAAGACTTTGCAACTGTTCTTAATTCAAAAATGTGGGCTGATAATATTCTCGTTACTGAGTTTAAACCTAAAAATAAGTCTCGGAGAACGACTCCAGCCAACCGTCAGACTCAAAAAAACTAAATAGGCTATCCCTTTACTATCAAAATGTAAGGGGACTGCGCTCTAAGACGCAAAACATTTTTATGTCGTCTCAGAATTGCTCTGAGGATATTATTGCATTAACTGAAACGTGGCTGAATAGAAGCATTACTGACTTGGAAGTGTTTGACAATAGTTTTCAAGTATTTAGAAGAGACAGATTCACTGACAATAGTTCTTCTGTCGGTGGTGGTGTCCTCTTAGCTGTTAGGAACTGCTTTGTGAGTTCCATTGTTGATATTCCCTACTTATCTAACATAGAACTAATATGCGTTAAAGTTATATATTGTAACTCCAATGTATATGTTATAAATGCGTATGTTCCTCCAACGAGTAGTGCAGAGGTCTATGCAAGCCTTGCAAATTGCTTTGACTACGTTATAAACAAACTTGACGTTAATGACGACATTTTATTATTGGGCGATTTTAATCTGCCTAACTTAAAATGGCATTCTTCTGACGATGATACATATTATTGTGCATCAAATTCGAAGACCCGCCAAAAACATATATTTGTTGACAATATAAGTTCTGACTTACAACAAGTTAGTTGTATTTATAATAGTCTTGGAAGACTTCTAGACCTGGTCTTAACTACAGACAGTAACAATGTCATTGTTAAGAGGGCTATCCATGCTCTTACTCCTATTGATGAATACCATCCACCATTGAGCATTTGGTATAAATCGGACAGAGAGAGCATAGTAAATTCAAGTTCAATGGACAAGGTTTATGAATTCAATTTTAAAAAAGCTGACTTTTTGAAGCTGAATCATTTACTCGATTGTATTCTGAATTATATTTTAGAATACATTAATGGACATATCCTTGATGAATCCATTAATTTTTTTTATTGTGAACTCTTTGCTATAATTTCTCAGTCTGTGCCATTTAGCCTCAAATTTGCGAAAAACTCAGCATACCCCTGGTACACAAGGGAATTAAAAAAGCTTCGCAACTATAGGAACAGGGCCTGGAAGAAACATGTCTGTAGCTTGGACTCAAATGACCTGGAAACCTACAAACGTTTGTTTCTGGAATTGGAAAATCAGTTATCTATATTATACCACGAGTATTTAGATAATATTAAGTTGAGAATCCGTGGCGTCCGTGGCGTAGTTGGTTAAAGTGCGTGGCCGCTATGTCAACGAACCTGGAAACCCGGGTTCGAATCCCAGCAGCGACAGAAAATTATTTGAATTAAAATAATTTTTCTGTACGGCCGCCACCTCTCTGCAGACAATGGCAAACCTCAGAGAGTAATAAAAAATGCCATGTAAAGCTTCTTGAGAATAAGAACATTTCGTTCATCGCCGTTCGGAGTCGGCGTTAAGCCTGTAGGTCCATTTCTCGGTCAATTGTGTACAAACTTAATAACACGCACAACACAATTGATCCTAAGAAGCTAGGTCAAAGTCCTTTCAAGGGCTGAAATGGCCAGTTATTTATTTTTTATTTATTTATATTGTCTGATCCAAAGAGATTCTGGGGATTCATATATTAAGAAGAAATCTGATGGGTTTCCTTCATCTTTCAGGACCCAAAATGGATTTACAGACGATCCTGTCATAATAAGTGGCCTATTTGCCAATCTTTTTAAAGAATCATTTTGTTAAGATTCTTTTCATCCAGATATGGAGTATTTTGAATATATGAATTCTACACCCAGAGTTTCTTTGGACTCTTTATCCTTTACCCCAGAGGATATTTTAAAATATATTGGTTCGATCGATGAAGATTTTAGCGCTGGACCTGATGGAATTCCTGCCGCAGTGTTAACACAATGCGGTTGTTATTTAATAAATCTATAAACGAAAGTTATTTTCGCCTGTTTTGGAAAAAATCATTTATTAGTCCTATTTATAAAAAAGGTTGCAGGAATGATGTTATTAATTACAGGCCCATTGCTAAACTGTCATCGATTCCAAAACTTTTTGAGCGAATCGTTTATGATCGGGTAAAAATTCACTGCCGTGAAGTCATAACAACTCGTCAGCATGGTTTTGTTAATGGCAGATCTACGGTATGTAATCTAGTCGATTTTATAACATATTGCTTAAACACCATTGAATCTGGTTGCCAGGTCGACTGCATCCACACTGATTTTAGCAAGGCATTTGATAAGTTACCACACAATTTAATTGTTTTTAAACTGAAGTCCATTGGATTTCCACAATATTTTGTAAACTGGATAAAATCGTATTTGACAGACCGATCTTATCAAATACGATTCCGAGTGGTTTTGTCTGCTGAGTTTATTGCGTTATCAGGTGTTCTTCAAGGAAGTCACCTTGGTCCACTTCTGTTTATTATAGCTATTAATGATGTAACCCATATCATTGAAAACTCTCATCTGCTTATTTATGCGGATGATATGAAAATATACAGAAAACTAAATTCTCAAGACAATTCAGCCCTACTCCAGTCCGATCTGAAATCTTTTGAAGTTTGGTGTTCTAAAAATAATATGTTTCTTAATGCAGATAAATGCCAAACTATGACCTTTTCGCGAAAAAGGAATAATTTAGTTTATGATTATAAAATAAAAGATACTGCTTTATGTCGTGTGGATGTCGTTAAAGATCTGGGAATATGCATGGATTCTAAGCTTTCGTTTAACATGCATATTGATAACATCTGTAAAAAAGCATCTTCTATGCTTGGATTTATTAAACTCTGGGCCAAAGAATTCAATAGCATGATTACGACTACAACGTTGTATTATGCAATAGTGCGTCTTCACTTGGAGTACGCAAGTCAAGTTTGGTCTCCAAGTTACAATGTGCATGTTGATCGAATAGAGAGAATCCAAAAATCCTTTGTTCGGTTTGCCCTAAGAGGCTTAAGTGGATTTGACATTTTAAACCTTCCTCCTTATGAGGATCGCTTAAAACTTTTAAAAATGCAATCATTGAGTGAGCGAAGGAAGTCTGCAGATATCGTCTATGTGCACCAACTCATCACCGGTGTATTCGATTTTCCAGAACTTCTTTCTCTTATAAATTTTAACTCTAATCGTAGAAGCAGTAGAAATGCTAGCAATTTAATTTACTTACCATTTAGTAGAACAAATTACATGTTAACTGCTCCATTAAATCGTATGAGTAAATCAGTTAACAATTGTAGCTTTTTTGATGTTAACTTGTCTAAAGGTCAACTCAAAAGTAGATTAAAAACTATTGTGTAATTGCATGGTTATGTCTTTGCATGGTTAGTCGTGACGTCTTGTGTTGTCCTTGAGCCCAACCATATTTTGGTGGGTAAATTTTTCTCGCATTAACTTATTTTGGGCCACTAGTATCAATATCGTTGAAAATTTCAAAGATTTTTGGGGTGCGGCTTTAAATGAGTTAATGCTGAGAATGTGCGAAAAAGCTGTATTAGCTAAACTCTATTGTTATTGCATGTAATTAAAAAAATATATTTACAAAAATCCTTTATTTAAAGGATATTTTATAAAAAGATATTGATTATTGTTAATAATAAACAAATCTTTTGGTTTACTTTTGTTAGTACTCCAAGTTGTTATATATGATTATGAAAAATTGGCAAAAAAGAAAGAAGTCGTTACAGCAATTGATATAAATTGCCAAGTCTTCACTATAGAAGAAGCAATTGCATTATATATGGACCTCGGGATGACATACCGGCAATATAAAATATTGAGATCGTCTTTAATTAAGAATCATTATCATGGGCTCCATACTCTTGAAGATTTGAGAGTCGGAAAACAATCTTGCGTCCTGAAAAAATGTCAGTGGATAATATATCTGCGAAAATTCCTTTGCAATGCATTTTGAACCACACTGCCAAACGAATTTTAGATTAAATTAATTTTAGATTCAAAGGCAGAAAATATTTACATAGATAAACATTGCTTTATTAAAAATTAAATTAAAAGCTTAACCCTTCGTTGCATGGGCTTGCACATATGCAATGTTGACTTCTAAGAGATATAGCAAACACACGATGTGAATATACCTAACGGAATTTTATATAAAAATAAATTTAGACATTTTTTATTAGTTGTTGTCTTCTGCCAAATTGGGGATTTAATTTGTCCAAAATATTGATTCGAACAAGGTCTGTCTTATACGTAGAAAAAATTAGTGAATATTTTAATAATTATACGAGAAATACCAAAAAACCGTTCAAATGTAAGTTATGTTCCATAATATAAGTTAATTTTCTTTATTCTTACTAATTTTTTTGTGCACTATAACTTTAATCTCATGAAATAAATGTCTTAATTGCAAATATGCAATATCATGCATTTGAGACATTTTGAAGTTACATTGCAGATATGAGGTTATATTGCAGATGTGCAATTCCATGCACTTAACTATATTTAAAACTAAAATTAAAAATAAATTAATTTTACAAATAAATTACTTGGGCCACGAAAACAGCCCCTGTCTTCGTCACCACGAAGAAAATCATCTTAAAAATAAAAAAATAAATAAATAACTGGCCATTTCAGCCCTTGAAAGGACTTTGACCTAGCTTCTTATGATCAATTAAGTTGTGCGTGTTATTAAGTTTGTACACAATTGACCTAGAAATGGACCTACAGGCTTAACGCCGACTCCGAACGGCGATGAACGGAATGTTCTTATTCTTAAGAAGCCTTACATGGCATTTTGATTACTCTCTGGGGCTTGTGTAAATATTGTTTTAAAAGAGTTTTACGGGAAGTACTTCTCTTATGAATTACAAAGTTTTTTTATGATAATCATTATATGAACACTACCACTTATGATTGAACTAGCCCAAAGGGGTATTTATTGGGTACAATCCATCGGAACAGAATTCCGAACTCAAAACTACCGAGTGTTCTCATATTAATGAAGACATCTCGAGGAATGTGTATCTTACCATGATGATGTTAACGTACATTTGATTTCATGGAGAGATAATAAAATTGCTAATTTGATGTCAAACCATTGTGGTAAAAGTCCTGAACCCATAGCTGAACGATTTGATAAGAAGTTATGTAAAAAAATATCCATGAGTGTCCGAATATTGTTTCACAATACAATAAATTTATGGGGGAAGTCAATTTGTTCCACTCATTTATTGGAAGCTACAAGATAAAAATACGCTATACGATAATATTAGTAAATGCATTGTTATTGTATAAGCGTGCATAACAATAAAGCGGTAATCATGAAAACATAATATTTGTCAATTTTCGTTTGTAAGTGGTAGAAAGTCTTCACAAAGTAGAAAAAATATCCACAAAAAGTGGAAGACCTTCCGAATTATCAAAAAACCTTGCAAAAAATTACGAAACATTCGAGAAGTTTTCCACTTTCTCAAACAGAATTCGATTGGACCATTTCTCTGGCCACAATGGGGGAACAAGTGTTTACCATGTAAATTACCAAGGTGCAATGGATAAAATAACATGAGTGTAGACGCTCAATAGTTTATACAAGAGTATGTTTTAACAATATATCAAAATAGAATCAAAATAGAAATTGTTTTAAACAATTTCGAAATGAATAATGTTTTATGTACTTATTTAATGAATTCTTATACAATGAGCTTCAAATTAAGAAACAAAACCCTTGTGTCCTTGCAAATAAGTGTTTTTTATTTTCCTTTGTTTAAAATTGTCAATTTCAATTGACTATATAAAAAACTGGGAAATACTTATATCTTAGTTTGAGGTATTAAAAGCATATAATTCCATTTCAAAAATGTAAAATAGAAATTAAGAAAAATTAATATAGAAACCATCATATACTAATTTTTATTGTTTGCCTGCATGAAATTGTACATATGCAATGTTGCGTAACTTCGCTCCTATTCATTGCAGAGCATCTCTCCAATCACAAATAAAGACATACAACGTTGTTATACACAGGGAGAAAAAATCATGTAACGAAGGGTTAAAGAATAAGGAGTATCTATGCAAAAATGGAAAAAGAGTGGAAATAAATCACGATTTAAAGTTAAAAATGGTTGATGGAAAAGTTGCACAGGCAATATCAGGTAAATTTTAAATACTAAATAAGCAAATAATGCATTTTTTTAAAAATATAGTGTTATTAAATTTTTATTAGGAAATAAATCAACCAAATCCTGTACCGTTTGCCATGCCACTCAAAAGCAATTTAATAATATCGATGAATTGGTTTTTGAAGATATTGAAAGTATGTATGAAATGGGACTTTCACCTCTACATGCAAGAATACGGTTCATGAAGCATTGTTAAAAGATTGCATATGAAATTGAATTTAAAAAATTTAAACAGAACAATTCTGAATTTGAAAATAAGAATGCCCATGATAGGGGAATCATTAGAAATGAGTTCATGGCTAAAGAAAAAAAAAAAAGAAAGAATTCAAGAGGAGTTTCGAAATATTAGTGGTATACGGGTTGATTTTCCTAAGCAAGGATTTGGAGATTCCTTGAAGATGTTGAAACAACAGCAGCAATAACTAAAATTAATGCCGATCTTTTGTACGGGTTCAAAAAAATGTTATGTGCCTATGATGAAAAATTTGGAAAATTGGGTTAAGGGATCCAAACTTTATACAAAAAATTATATAATTTTAGAGATCTTATCCCAACTCTTCATAAGGTATTTTGCCATGGGAAAGAAATAATTAAATACCATTTCTTCCCAATTGGCGAGTTATCGGAAAAGGCACAAGAAGCCAGAAACAAAGACTATAAAAATTATAGGCTAAGCCATGCAAGAAAAAATAATAGAGAAAATCAAAATACGGATTTAATGATGATGCTTTTGATATCTTCGGACCCATAACGTCATGACGACATCACGAGGTAAAAAATAAAAGAAAAACAGTGTCGATGATAATAAAGACATTAAAGATTTATTAGTTGAAAACTAAAAGCAAAAGAGATCAGAATTTCTTTATACTTTTTTGAAATTGTGTCGAGTATCTTGATTTTTTTTTGTTCATGTTGATAGTCACTTTTTAAAATAATTATGGTATAATTATTAATTTACATTTTATTTACAAAAAATACTTAAATCAACTTTATTTAAAATTTTAAAAAGTTTAAAAAATACCAAATGTTCTACAGCACATGTTTTAAAAACGGCTTTGTTTATTTTTAACCGACTTCAAAAAGGAGGAGGTTCTCAAGTTCGTTGGTTTGTCCGCTTTTTTTTTTTTTTTTTTTTTTTTTAAATGTATGTACATCGATAACTCCTAAAGCACTTGTCCGATTGGCGTAATTTGTTGTCAACAGATAGATACCACGAACGCGGAGGTCCTTTTTTTTGGGCGTGCCAATATAAGAAAAACACTGTATTTCACTTAATATTGACACTAGGGTACTGAAATGTACAGTAAAAATACTGGGTTATTACAAATTACGATCAATAAAGTGGGCGTTATTTGACAAAGGGGTGTGGTCATATTAAAAAAACACTGTACCTCAAATAGTATTGACACTAGGGTACTGAAATTTAGTACAGGGGTAGACACAATTTTACCTGCTGAGCTCTTCAAGAATGGAGGCGAAGCTCTATTTAAATGCATTCATGAGCTTCTATGCAGAATATGGTCGGAAGAATGCATTCCAAACGATTGGAACCTCAGTGTGCTCTGCCCAATCCACAAGAAAGGCGATCCCACAATTTGCGCCAACTACCGTGGGATAAGCCTTCTGAATATCGCATATAAGGTCCTGTCGAGCGTACTATGTGAAAGACTGAAGCCCATCGTAAACCAGCTGATTGGACCTTATCAGTGTGGCTTCAGACCTGGCAAATCCACCATAGACCAGATATTTACGCTGCGACAAATCTTGGAGAAGACCCTAGAAAAAAAAATCGACACACACCATCTTTTTGTCGATTACAAAGCCGCCTTCGACAGTCCAATAAGGAATCATCTATATTCCACCATGTCTGAATTTGGTATTCCTGCAAAGCTCATCCGCCTTTGCAGAATGACACTGAGCAACACCAGCAGCACAGTTAAAATTGGAAAGGACCTCACTCCTCCATTCGATACCAAACGAGGTTTCAGACAAGGTGATTCCTTATCGTGCGACTTTTTCAACCTAATGATGGAGAAGATCATCCGAGCTGCTGATTTGAGACACAGCGGCACGATATTCTACAAAAGTATTATGCTGCTGGCGTATGCTGATGATATCGATATCATTGGCCATAATACGCGCGAAGTCAGCGCAGCATTCTCCAGGTTAGCGAAAGAGTCGAGTCGAATGGGTCTTGTAGTGAACGCAGATAAGACGAAATACCTAGTGTCAACAAATAAACAGTCCCAGCGTCTTGGAAACCACGTCACTGTTGACAACATCTTCTTCGAGGTTGTTAAGGACTTCGTCTACCTGGGATCCAGCGTAAACTCTTTCAACGATGTCAGTATTGAGATAAAGCGAAGGATAACTCTTGCCAACAGGTGTTACTTTGGGCTGAGTAGGCAATTGAGAAGCAGAGCCCTCTCTCGACGAACAAAACTCACGCTCTATAAGTCACTAATCATGCCCGTCCTATTATATGCAGCACAAACTTGGACGTTGAGCAGTTCTGATGAAAAGACTTTGGGAGCCTTCGAGAGAAAGATCCTTCGTAAGATCTTCGGTCCAATCTGCGTCAATGGCGAGTACCGAATTCGATGGAACCACGAGCTGTATGAGCTGTACGCTGACATCGACATAGTTAAGCGTATTAAAATCGAGCGGCTCCGTTGGCTAGGTCATGTTGAGCGAATGGAAAACGACGCTCCAGCGAAAAAAATATTCGATTCGGTGCCCGGTGGTGGTCAACGCAGAAGAGGACGCCCACATATTCGTTGGAAGGATCAGGTGTTGGATAACCTGACTACACTTGGTGTTTCCAACTGGCGCCAGCAAGCGCAGAACAGAAATGGCTGGCGCAATTTCTTATACGAGGCAAAAACCGACTTACGGTTGTAAGCGCCAGATAAGTAAGTAAGTAAGACACAATTTTTAAAAATTACTGTAAAGAAAGTGGGCGTTATTCGACAAAGGGGTGTGGCAATATTAGAAACACACTATATATCGAATAATATTGACACTTGGATGCTGAAATTTAGTGCATGTGTAGGCATAGTTATTACAAAAACAGTCAATAAAGTGGGCGTTATTTGACAAAGGGGTGTGTCAATATTGGAAATACACTGTATCTCGAATAATATTGACACTAGGGTACTGAAATTTAGTACAGGGGTAGACACAATTTTTAAAAATTACTGTAAAGAAAGTGGGCGTTATTCAACAAATGGGTGTGGCAATATTATAAAAATACTATATCTTAGTTAATATTGAGACTAGCGACTAATATTTGGTATGCAGGTAGGTGGGTAGGTGGAATCATTAAAAAAGTGAGCGGGATTGTACACAGGTACTTTAAGAAAAGTACTATATTACGGTTATTATTGATACTTGGAAACTGAAATTTGGCACATGGCTAGGTAGAATCATTATAAGGTACGGTAAATAAAGTGGGCGGGATCAGATAAAGGGCGTGGCACTACAAATTGTAAAGAAGCAGAAATGGAAAATACCCAACAAACTTTCAGGAATAAATAAATCAAATTTGTTAAGAACAAAATTTCATGTTTGAAATTTTCCTCAAGAATAAATAATATTACATAAAATATTTCATATTTTCTAAAAAGGAAGAAATAAAAACTTTTTAACAAAAAATAAACCGACTTCAAAATCACTACAAAGTAAAAAATAATTTTAAATAACTTTTCCCATTCATTTCTTGGTCATATTTTAAAAGCTATTTATATGTACAAGTATTATAATATTGGAAATCTTATAATTTTCATTTTTTTTCTTTTGTTTTATTATCATCAATATATTAATTGCTTTTTGAACATAAAAGCTTTGAAGTCGGCGCTCATCTTTGACACACAATCATGATCTTTAACCATCCGTGCACTATTTGGTGCCTTGGTGACACTGCAGTAATTTTAAAAGCTTTGTTCACATTAAAATTTTCACTAAACTGAGCTTGTAGGGTGAGCTTGTAAAGCTCATATTGAATATGACATAGTGTGTAACAGCTGCACAAATAATGCATGTAACACATTGGATACATTCAGCGTACTCAAAAATTGCCAACTGAAAGAAAACAAATCGCTAAGAAGCTTTTATATTCATAAAGTTAATAATATTTTTATGATAAAACAAATTAGAAAAAAATTAAAATAAAAAGATTTCGACATAGTAAGATAAGCGCCGACTTCAAAGCTTTTATGTACATATAAAGCAATTAATATATTGATGATAATAAAACAAAATAGAAAAAATTAAAATGATAAGTTTTCCAATATTAGAATACATATAAATAGCTTTTAAAATATGACCAAGAAAGGAATGGGAAAAGTTATTTAAAATTATTGTTTACTTTGTAGTGATTTTGAAGTCGGTTTTTTTTTTTTGTTAAAAAGTTTTTATTGAACAATCTATATTATTATTACGCAAGCGCTTTTTTTGTGATGACCATCAAATCTATACCGTAAATGCGATTTTTATGAATAAGGTATCAACAGAAAGGTCTTGGTATGCAGATGTGCAATAGGGTCTTAATTTTTCTAAAGTATTGTGTGTTTAAACAACAAAACCAAAACAATATTCTGCAAAGAAAGTAAGTTTTCTATGGGATGCCTAAAAGTATGTGATATTTTTTTTCTGAAATTTTCCAATATCATTCTTTTATATAATTAAAGCAGTTGAGCAAAGTGAAAAACATTCAAATAAATGTTATATTTATGTACCAGCCGAGCAAGTTCATGCAAAATCGCTATTACAGTAGCCTTTACTGGCATCGCCGCTAGCTTCGTTGAATGAAGACGTACCTTGCACAGACAATTCAAACTTACTAGACCTCTTCTTGAGATACCTCTGTATCGGCTTAACGCCTGAAGCCCAATTTTGAGCACGGAATCTACTTTGATTATGCCCATCTTAGCATTATTGATGAAGCAAGTATGATTCCTGCAGTAGCACTGACAGTAATTGATCGTATGTTTTGCGATATTACCAGACATTCGTAAACTCTTTTTTGAAAAGTTGTACTTTCTGGTGATTTTAAGGAAACAGTTGCAGAAATCTCTTATTCTGGACACGTTGTAACAATAGAAAATTGTGATTTTACGTAAAAACAATGAAGCTTGAATAAAACATGCAATTAGACAAAGCCGAAAAGGAATTTTCAAGTTATTTGCGACAAGTTGGCTGTGACACACTACGTAGATATAGTACCGGACAATTAATTCTTGATCAACTACTTTTAGATCACGGATTGTGGATTGATTTTTTTAATGATGATCTACAAAACGACATAAACAGTGATATCATTCAAGAAAACGCTATTCTTGCACCAATAGACGAAGTAAGGTTTAAAATAAATTTATTAGTAATTGAACTATTATATTATCTAGAAGTTTTGTTTAAAAGCGTTTGCACAACCTTTTCTGATGAAGTGCCTCACAAATAAACTTCCCAACGGAGTTCCTTAATAGCACTAAAGTAGGTAAGTGGTTTGGTGGTTCACAATATATCGGTTGTGGTTGGCACAAAATATTTTATTTGTTAAATTTTATTTTTTACAATTTTATTTAACAAAACATGTTTTAGTTGAACAAATTTTTATTCTGAATTTTCAAAATGAAAATTTTTGAAATACAAAATTTTTTATAACATTTTTAAAATTCGAAAACTTAAATATAAGGTAGGATAAATTATAGTATTTAATATATATATATATACACTACAAATACTCCCCCTCCAATTAAACATTTATACTATGTTAAAGGTTACTTTTTTTTGAATGGGTGTATTTGAATGAGTTATGTCGGGTATCTGTGATTTGTTATTAGTGTATGCTGGTTTGAGATGATCAATAGAGATAGATTTTATTGTGTTGCCATATTGAATTTGAAATGTTTTCTCGTGTCTGGAAATAACTTTAAAAGGACCTTCAAATGGTTGTTGAAGTCCCGATGAACGATTGATTTTTACAAAAACATATTCACAAGTACTAAGCGATTTTGGAACATAACTATGATCTTTATTATGATGCACAATTTTCGAACGGATGTGCGAAAAATGTTCTCTTAACTTTCGAAGGGTAAGATCCATATTTATGGTATCATTATTTGGAACAACTAATTCTCCCGGTAACTTTAAAGTCTGACCGTAAACCAATTCTGCGGAAGAACAATTCAAATCTTCTTTGATTGCGGTTCGTAGACCGAGAAGTATCCAAGGCAAAAGTTCTGACCAATGTGTTGAATCATCTGAGGATATAATTGACGTCTTGAGTTGTCGATGAAAACGTTCAACCATCCCGTTTGATTGTAGATGATAAGGTGAAGTGTGAATTTTATGAGCACCTAATAAATTTGTTAGTTCTTTAAATAATTTTGATGTGAATTGTGTGCCTTGATCCATTGTAATTTTGAGAGGAACGCCAAAACGTGGAACATAATTTTTTACGAAAGTGTTTGCTACTGTGTCAGCCGAAGTATTTTTTAGAGGGTATACTTCTGGCCAACGTGTATGTCTATCGATGATCGTTAGCATATATCGAAAATCATTTGATACAGGTAGTGATCCCACCAGATCCATGTGAATATGTTCGAACCTGCCTGGTGGAATTTCGATTTTTTGGATGGGTGTTTTCGTGTACACATTAATTTTAGATTTTTGACAATTGATACAACTTGATGACCAATTATTTATTTCTTTTAGCATATTTGGCCAAAAGTATTTTGATTGTATCAATCGTCTAGTGGCTCGTACGCCAGGATGAGATAATGAATGGATTTTGTCAAATATGCTTCTTCGCATGGAAATTGGAACAAAAGGTCGAAAATTTTTATTAGCAATGTCGCACCAAATTTTAATATTTAGGATAGGGATTAGAATTTCTTTTAGATTGTATTTGGAATTTGAAGATTCAATGAGAGATTTTAGCGTTTTATCATCTTGCTGTTCTTTGTATAGTGTTTGAAAATTAATGTCTTGTGTAGATATAGCATCGATTTCTGGAATGCGTGAAAGAGTGTCTGCAACTATTTTTTGTTTTCCGGAAATGTATTGTATGTTGTTTGTAAATTGTGCTATATATTCTAAGTGTCGTGTTTGACGGGGTGATCTGTCTGTTTTTGAATTTATGATAAATGTTAAAGGTTTGTGGTCTGTATAGATAACAAATTGTCTTCCTTCTAAGAAGTGTCTAAAATGTTTGACCGCGCGATATACTCCTAAAAGTTCTCTGTCGAACGTAGAATATTTTATTTCTGTTGGACTAAGTTTTTGAGAAAAATATGCTAAAGGTTCCCAACTATCTTTTATGGATTGTTGTAGAACTGCTCCAATAGCGACGTTTGATGCATCTACTGCTAGAGACAATTGTGCATGTTTATTAAAATGTATGAGAAGAGTATTTTTAGCAAAAAGTGAACGAACTTTCTCAAATGCAGTGATTGATTTCTTAGTCCAACTTAACTGTTTGGATTTACATTTAGATGCAGATGTTAACATGTCGTGCAGATAACTAAGTTTTGCAGCTAACATCGGAATGTAACGATGGTAGTAATTAACCATTCCAATAAATTTTTGTAACTTATTTATGGAAGTTGGTCTTTCGAAATTTGTAATTAGATGAACTCTATCTTTAGAGGGCTGTATTCCATTGGAAGAAATTTCATAGCTAAGAAAATCTAGTGAAGGTACACCAAATATACATTTCGAAGGTTTAACATTAAGTCCGTATTGTTGTAGTCGAGTAAAAATTATTTTTAAATGTTCCAAATGTTGACTCTCATTTTCACTTGCAATTAAAATGTCATCCACGTATGTAAAAACGAAGTCCAAACCAAAAAATACTTCATTGATGAAGCGTTGGAAGGTTTGAGCACTATTTCGTAGACCGAATGGCATGCGTAGAAATTCGAACATTCCAAATGGTGTAGTTATTGCAGTTTTATGAACATCTTCTTCAGCCATTGGAATCTGGTGGTATGCACGAACGAGATCAATTTTTTAAAATATGGTTTTGTTTTTAAGTTCGATACTTAAATCATGAATGTGTGGAAGTGGATAACGATCGGGTATGGTTATACAGTTGAGCATTCTGTAATCTCCACATGGTCGCCAATCATTTTGTTCTTTTTTAGGGACTAAATGAAGGGCAGACGCAAAAGGAGAGTTGGAAGGTTTACATATACCAACTTTGACAAGATATTCGAATTCAGCTTTAGCAATTTTCATTTTGATTGGATCTAAACGACGTGGTCTTGTAAATGGAATAGTTCCTTTTGTTTCTATCCTATGAACCGTATTGTGCTTCACTGGTTTAGTGTAGTCTGGTTCAGAGGTAAGTGAAGGGAATTCCTTGAGTAAATTAGAAAATTTATTTTCATTGAGAGGTAGTTTAAGAGAATAAATATCACAAAAACCAGAAGTTCCATTTCCTTTTAATTTGGTAGTTAGATCAATTAATTGTTTATTTTTCATATCAACTATTATTCCAAATTTTTCTAAAAAATTAGCTCCAATAATAGGGGTGGAAATGTTAGCCAATAAAAATGGGAATTCAAAAACACGACGAAAACCTAAGTCAATTTTAAAGAGTTTTGATCCGAAAGTTTCTATTGATGATCCATTTGCAGCTATTAAATTAATGTCAGAATTTCTCTTGAATGATTTGAATTTTGAAGATGGTACAACTGAAACTACTGCACCAGTATCAATTAAAAAAGTTTAAATTATTGTTTTTATCTAAAACGAAAAGGCGGCGAGTGGGTTATATTTGGGTTCCATTATCTGCCACCGTCATAATAGAATGATTCAGTTTAAATTTTCGTTGAAATTATTGTCATTGTTTTTATTAATAAAAGCACATGGTTTTATACATTTAATTGCGTTTTTATTAAATTTTCTATGATACCAACAAATATTATCACGAGAATTTGAATATCGCCGTCTGAAATTGTTCCTAAATCTTGAATTGTTTCGATCTTGGGATCTGGATCTTATCTTGAGTTCTGCCAGATCCATGGAAATTTGATTTAAATTTTGACAAAGTGTTGCAGTAATTTGGGTTAAGTTCTGCATACATTGTTCAATTGAATTTTGATTGATGCTTGAAATTGTTAAATTTTGTGGTTTGTTAGTAACTTCTTATATTTTATCAGCAAGGTTTATTCTTTCATCAACACTTTTATCACTACAAGACGTCAAATGTATCTGTAAATGTTGTGGTAATTTTCGTTGCCACAACTTATACAACAATTCGCGACCGACGATTGAATTAGAACCGGCCAAGGACTTCATGTCTCGAAAAAATTCAGAGGGTTTACGGTCACCCAATTGAGTATTGGAAAAAAGTTCTTCCAATCTCTTCTCTTCGCTAAGAGAAAATCTTTCACACAATGCGTTTTTAATGCATTGGTACTTGTGAATAGTTGGGGGTGGATGAATAACGTCTAAAATTTTTGTGATCACATGTTGTGGAAGTGCAATAAGAATTAATTGAAATTTTAAATTATCATCCGTGATATTATGTAAGGTGAATTGTACTTCTGCTTGTAAAAACCAAGCATCGGGACATTCAAGCCAAAATGATGGTAATTTTATAGAATTTTGTGTGATTGTGGTGAGAGGGGTATGTGTGTTTTGGTTTTGGGAAGTTGTGTGATTGTTTTCCATTGTTATGTTTTGATTTGATGTATTAGGTGGTGGATTTTGAAAAGTGTTTTGATTTGGTGAGATTTGTAGTGGTGTTGATGTGTTAGATGGAGAAATGTTAATGTTATCTTCAGTAGTGTGATGATTAGTGTTAATTGGTAGTGGGTTTGTTTGCAATGGATTAGTTCTAGAAAAGGATCTAGTTAATACCATTATTAAAGTTAATAAAATTATTAAATAAGGTGTTTAATTGGAGAGAAGTTTACAGTATACAGTATTACAGTATATTTTACATAAATTGAATTTAAATGAAATATTTATTGAATAATAATAAGAATGAATAATAATTATTTAAAATAGTTATAATAAAAATAATAAATCTTAATAATGAAAAATTATAATGAAAATGTCAACTTATCTTGTTTTGTTGTTGTTAATATTGTTGTTGTTGTTGTTAATACTATTGTTGCTGTTGTTGTTTCTCTGCTGTTGTTGTTTTTAATGTTGCTGCTATTGTTATTGCTGTTGCTGCTGTTGTTGTTGTTGTTGTTGTTGTTGTTGTTGTTGTTGTTGTTGTTGTTGTTGTTGTTGTTGTTGTTGTTGAGGCGACGAGGTTTGTTGATATTTTAATAAGCTGTGGTTGTATGATGGTATTGATTGTAGATTGTTTTATTGTTGCTGCTGTTGACTAAGATGCGAGAAGTAGTGGGCTGTTTTAGAGGCCGCTGTAGATGCAGGTGATTGTGGCTGAAATGTCGATGTTCTCAGCAATGTCCTCGTCGTTAATTGAAAATTGTTGATTTTGTGAGTTTCTCGCGTAGCATTAATTTTGGACAAATTGCATGGAATATCTCTTAGATTTTGGTTATTCCAGATTTGCAGGATCGTTTGCAGGATCGCCAACTTTTGGTGGTTCACAATATATCGGTTGTGGTTGGCACAAAATATTTTATTTGTTAAATTTTATTTTTTACAATTTTATTTAACAAAACATGTTTTAGTTGAACAAATTTTTATTCTGAATTTTCAAAATGAAAATTTTTGAAATACAAAATTTTTTATAACATTTTTAAAATTCGAAAACTTAAATATAAGGTAGGATAAATTATAGTATTTAATATATATATATATATATACACTACAGTGGTCTTTCGTGACACCACTTAACGCTTAAAACAGATGCAATTGTTATGCTGATGAGTAATCTTAATACAGTGAAAGGACTTATCAATAGAACCCGACTGCAGATTTGTAATCCTTACAATAATGCTTTGGAATGCATTTTACTAACCGGTGCAAGCATTGGTCAGCGAATTTTTATACCAAACATTAAGCTCAGCCCATCGGAAACATTTTTTTTTTCTATTTTTTATGACTATTAATAAGAGCCTTAGACAGACGTTGAGAAAAGTTGCAAAGTTGCAAGCCCCAGAATTCGCACACGGATAATAATATTTGACATTAAGTCGAATTAGCTCTTTTGATGTCGTGAAAATTTTTAGTAAAAAAAAGAGTATGCAGCTCATCATCATACCCAACAGTGAAAGTTTCGCAACATCAAATGGTAGTTTACAAAGAAATATGTTAAAAAATGATAACAGTGCTAATAATAAAAACAAAACAATCTTAAACTAGATTTTATTCTCATTTTGGCGTTTTAACGCCATACGGGTTTACTACTTTTAATTATTGGAGTCATTAGACCTAAAAAATTAAAAAAACTTAATTAAATATTGAAAAATAACGATTTTTATCCACTTTTCTGATCAGTGAAGTCAGCGAAAATTTTACCATTACTTGCATGTGTTTATATTCACCCTGTAAAATCATCGTAAGACTTATGATTCTTTTAATTGTAATTATAGTTAGTTTAAGAATTAAATATTACAATAAAAAAAACTGCATTCAAAAATATTGACTGGTTTAAAAGTTATAGATTTTTGGACACGAAACTGCTCTAAAAGGCGCACTGTGCGTCGGCGTTGACTGTGATGGCAAAGCCACCACTATTGGACATCTATAAGACTAATGGCAATGTGACGGTGGAAATTAGAACAGTACGTCTGTCGAGCGCAACGACTATCCCCGTGTTAGCAAATTTTAAGGATCATTGCTATTCCTTCGTAGGCATACACTACCGTTGATCTAGTCAAACGGTCCACCTACTCCCCAGATTGGTCGACCAACTCCAGGATCTAGGTAGTTCCTCTACATTTACACAGGATAGAGCGAACCCGTTGGATGCGACCATCCTTCTTTATCCTGGTATTGGATAGGCTGCTCGTGGGAACAGGCGGCATTATCTGCAGTCGGTAAATACTGCAACCATACTGCGGATTAAATGTTGAGAGCGCCCTAGGCAAGCACATCATTGGCGCCTCTTTTATAATAAAAAAAAGTTATGAATTATGTATTTATTTATTAAAAATTTGGCATTCAATGACAATTGTTGAACAAAATTTTTAAATTTCTGCGTCTTTATTTTTGTTTTGCGAAATCGTCAATGATATCTTCGTAGTTTAACGATAGCAATAAGTTTGAATTGATGGTAAGTATTGCTATCTAATTTAATCTCTTATCAATGATAAGTTATCAATCATGAACGGGTATGAGCACCACTACATTTTGTTTTGCTACATGAGCCTTTGCTCTCAATTGTTACTCTCAACGCTCTAAGAGCCCTCTCTGCCCATAGCTGATCATGAATCATGATCGAGCGAAGATATTTTTTTACTCTCTTTAGATAGAAAAAACTCCGCTCACTACTGCAATTGCTGGCTGGCGTCGATACCAGAGATCTGCAACGAATCGCATTTTTGCATCAATGAGCCGCTCACTCAAAACTAAGTATGAATAAGTATAAGTAGTTTCCAAATCAGAGCTCGGATGTTATTGATTCAAAACAAAGTGAATCAAATTTTTGAATCATGAGCCGCTCACTCAAAACTAAGTATGAATAAGTATAAGTAGTTTCCAAATCATAACTCGGATGTGATTGATTCAAAACAAAGTGAATCAAATTTTTAAATCATGAGCCGCTCACTCAAAAATGAGTATGAATAAGTATAAGTAGTTTAAAAAGTAGTATTCATATTTGATTCATTCAAAATAGCTCAAAGCTCATTTACTATTCGATTTTTTTTATATTTCGATTTCGAGTATTCATAATATGTTCAAGTACTTAGAGTATTGGAATCATCGTTGAATCTAATTGATTTCGAATCTGATATCAGAATTTTAAAATTTATGCTGGTTGATAGGGTTGCCAACTAATTTTTTCTAATTTTTACGAATTTGGTGCTGGGGTGAACACTAGGAAAAATAGGTCGCTGAATCCGAATCCGTTGTCAGAATTTCGAAATTGTGAAATTTTTTAAAAAAAGAGGGTTGCCACCTAAAAATTTGTCTTTTTACGAGTTTTAAACATTGTCTTACAGTTTTGGGGGGTTGCTGATTTCGAATCTGATGTCAGAATTTTAAAATTCAAGATGGCTGATAGGGTTGCCACCTATTTTTTTTTCATTTTTACGAATTCGATGCTGGGGCGAACACTAGGTAAAAATGGGTCGCTGAATCCGAATCCGTTGTCAGAATTTCAAAATTATGAAATTTTTAATCCTATAGGGTTGCCACCTAAAAATATGCTTTTTTAAAACTTTTAATCACTATTCTACAGTTTTAGGGGGTCGCTGATTTCGAATCTGAAGTCAGAATTTTAAAATTCAAGATGGCTGATAGGGTTGCCACCTATTTTTTTTTCATTTTTACGAATTCGATGCTGGGGCGAACACTAGGTAAAAATGGGTCGCTGAATCCGAATCCGTTGTCAGAATTTCAAAATTATGAAATTTTTAATCCTATAGGGTTGCCACCTAAAAATATGCTTTTTTAAAACTTTTAATCACTATTCTACAGTTTTAGGGGGTCGCTGATTTCGAATCTGAAGTCAGAATTTTAAAATTCAAGATGGCTGATAGGGTTGCCACCTATTTTTTTTTCATTTTTACGAATTCGATGCTGGGGCGAACACTAGGTAAAAATGGGTCGCTGAATCCGAATCCGTTGTCAGAATTTCAAAATTATGAAATTTTTAATCCTATAGGGTTGCCACCTAAAAATATGCTTTTTTAAAACTTTTAATCACTATTCTACAGTTTTAGGGGGTCGCTGATTTCGAATCTGAAGTCAGAATTTTAAAATTCAAGATGGCTGATAGGGTTGCCACCTATTTTTTTTTCATTTTTACGAATTCGATGCTGGGGCGAACACTAGGTAAAAATGGGTCGCTGAATCCGAATCCGTTGTCAGAATTTCAAAATTATGAAATTTTTAATCCTATAGGGTTGCCACCTAAAAATTTTGAAATTCTGACAACGGATTCGGATTCAGCGACCCATTTTTACCTAGTGTTCGCCCCAGCATCGAATTCGTAAAAATGAAAAAAAAATAGGTGGCAACCCTATCAGCCATCTTGAATTTTAAAATTCTGACTTCAGATTCGAAATCAGCGACCCCCTAAAACTGTAGAATAGTGATTAAAAGTTTTAAAAAAGCATATTTTTAGGTGGCAACCCTATAGGATTAAAAATTTCATAATTTTGAAATTCTGACAACGGATTCGGATTCAGCGACCCATTTTTACCTAGTGTTCGCCCCAGCATCGAATTCGTAAAAATGAAAAAAAAATAGGTGGCAACCCTATCAGCCATCTTGAATTTTAAAATTCTGACTTCAGATTCGAAATCAGCGACCCCCTAAAACTGTAGAATAGTGATTAAAAGTTTTAAAAAAGCATATTTTTAGGTGGCAACCCTATAGGATTAAAAATTTCATAATTTTGAAATTCTGACAACGGATTCGGATTCAGCGACCCATTTTTACCTAGTGTTCGCCCCAGCATCGAATTCGTAAAAATGAAAAAAAAATAGGTGGCAACCCTATCAGCCATCTTGAATTTTAAAATTCTGACTTCAGATTCGAAATCAGCGACCCCCTAAAACTGTAGAATAGTGATTAAAAGTTTTAAAAAAGCATATTTTTAGGTGGCAACCCTATAGGATTAAAAATTTCATAATTTTGAAATTCTGACAGCGGATTCGGATTCAGCGACCCATTTTTACCTAGTGTTCGCCCCAGCATCGAATTCGTAAAAATGAAAAAAAAATAGGTGGCAACCCTATCAGCCATCTTGAATTTTAAAATTCTGACTTCAGATTCGAAATCAGCAACCCCCCAAAACTGTAAGACAATGTTTAAAACTCGTAAAAAGACAAATTTTTAGGTGGCAACCCTCTTTTTTTAAAAAATTTCACAATTTCGAAATTCTGACAACGGATTCGGATTCAGCGACCTATTTTTCCTAGTGTTCACCCCAGCACCAAATTCGTAAAAATTAGAAAAAATTAGTTGGCAACCCTATCAACCAGCATAAATTTTAAAATTCTGATATCAGATTCGAAATCAATTAGATTCAACGATGATTCCAATACTCTAAGTACTTGAACATATTATGAATACTCGAAATCGAAATATAAAAAAAATCGAATAGTAAATGAGCTTTGAGCTATTTTGAATGAATCAAATATGAATACTACTTTTTAAACTACTTATACTTATTCATACTCATTTTTGAGTGAGCGGTTCATGATTTAAAAATTTGATTCACTTTGTTTTGAATCAATCACATCCGAGTTATGATTTGGAAACTACTTATACTTATTCATACTTAGTTTTGAGTGAGCGGCTCATTACTCAATAACGTGATTCATTGAAAATTTTTGATTCGAATCACTGAGCTGCGAACGAATAGTACTCGAGTACTACTTATTTTTAAGTATTCGTTGCAGTTCTCTGGTCGATACGCACATTCTTAAAGCTATGTCAATGTTGGGGTAAATTGTCCCAAGTTCTTTATTTCGCGATCTAAAATCGCGTTGGTTGTTTGAGGCAGTACTTCGTCTCGAGCTATCATCGACTTTTCTGCACTTTTCTAAATCATCAGAATACATTTTTACTAACTTGCTCTATTTTGAACTTCTTCGTTGTTTAAATTGATCAAATTGCTGTAAGACAAAAATTTGCTGTTAAAATTGCTGTATGTTTTTCGTCTCTTTTCAAATTCAGTTTGCCTAAAATTACTAGATATTCATCTCCTGTGATATTCCTCTTCCGTATCCTCTTTGTGTCCTTCTCATGTTCTTTGACAAATGAGAGTTCTAAAGCTTGCTGCTCATATTTATTAAAATGTTCCTTTTCTGCAGAAATTATGTGAATCAGACTGTCATACATTTGAAAAACTGTACATATATCAATAAAATTTCATTCATATGAACGAAAACAAAACTCCAAAACACGATCATGAAAGCAGTTTCTAGTCGTTCTAATTCCAACCTTATGCCTTTATCTTCACATACAGCAGAACGTTTATGCTCAGGATTGCTCTCAATAACAACCAAAGCATTGTGAATTTCTGGAAATGACTCTTCAAAACTTTTATAAACATCTGCTCGAGCAGTTAATTATTTAAAAGAATTTCTGTCTCACACATGCGATAAAGAAAGAAAGCAAGACCAAAAGCTTGTGTGACACAGAAAGTATGTTTTTTTTTGTTTAAAATCTTTCGCGCGCGCCCCTTCGTAACCTCGCGCCCCTAGGCACGTGCCTAGTTTGCCTTATGGATAATCCGCCACTGACTGCAACCCTGAAACTACCGACTACCATCTTTTTCAAAGTCAAAAGGAGTCGAAAAACGTCGATGACCTTTCCGATCGTGGTTCAACAGGGGACGTGACCAAGAAGGACGTAAAAATGATCGTGAGTTTTCTAGCGGAATTCTAGTCTAAGCTTGCGTTGAGTACAAGCAAAATTAGGGCAAAAAGGTCTACATATATATCGCACGTAACTATTCGTAACCATTTGCGCAAATAATTTAAAATGGCGAAGCACAATGAAGAAAACAACTGTTGTCCGAAAAGCACGTTACTTACCACGAAAACATCTGGGCTACAGAAAACATTGATAGCGATTGGAGTAACGTACTTTTCTCCGATGAATCTTCTTTTTGACGTTGTTCGATCGTACCACGAGCTTGGTCTTTCTCCTCAAGTAATTTATTTATTTATTTATTTATTTATTTATTTATTTATTATAAGCTTAATACAAGCAGATACTTAACATTAATTTCTTAATAAAGGGTGTTTTTTTTAGAGGTATAGAACTTCGAATTGAAATAAAACACAAGAAAATCGTTTTAATGTCCATCAATTTGGCTTTATTGGAAGGATAATTTTATGCCATTAATGTTTAAATATGATTTCGGGCATGTGGCCGCCGCGGCTGGCTCGAATAAAGCCAATTCTACACGTCCAATTTTCAACCACTTTTTCGAGCATATGGGGCCGTATGTCGGCAATAACGCCACGAATGTTGGCCTCCAAGTCCCCTAACGTTTCTGGTTTGTTGGCGTAGACGAGCGACTTCACATATCCCCAAAGAAAATAATCCAATGGTATCAAATCACACGATCTTGGTGGCCAATTGACAGGTCCATTCCGCGAAATTATACGCTCATCGAATGTTTCCTTCAATAAATCGATTGTGACGTGCGCTGTGTGGCATGTAGCGCCGTCTTGTTGGAACCACAACTCATCCACATTCATGCCATCCAATTTGGGAACAAAATAGTCGGTTATCATGGCTCTATACCGGTCTCCATTAACGGTAACTGACTCTCCAGCATTATTTCGGAAGAAGTATGGCCCAATGACTCCACCAGCACATAGAGCACACCAAACAGTAAGTTTTTGTGGATGTAATGGCGTCTCAAGGATCTCATGTGGATTCTCTTCACTCCAAATGCGGCAATTTTGCTTGTTGACGTAGCCATTCAACCAAAAATGAGCCTCATCACTGAACAAAATTTTGCGATGAAAATCAGCATCGAGATCAATCTCATTTTCGGCCCATTTGCAAGCGTTGTTCTTGTGTCAACCTGTTCATGATGAAATGGCAAACCAAACTGAACATAAATTACATTAGAGTTGCCAGATTTGACCACAAAATGCCAGTTTTATCTCTATTCGAAAAACAAACCCCTAAAAAAACCACCCTTTACTAGGGTATTTTTTTTTTTTTTTATTTGTAAGGTAGGGAATTTACATTTACGTGGGCTATAGTCTGCCCACAAGACGTATGAGAAAAAGATATCACAATTTAATTAAGAGGGAGGAAGGGGGTTTGAGTTAAGAAGGATATTGCGGAGTTCGGATCTGCTGAGATGGAAGTCGAATTCATTGATCAAATTGTTGGTCAGCATCCTAGTTATAGGTTCGCCACATCCATAGACGGTGCGATGAAAGTTGAGGTGGAAGAGAGGTACAGACCTTAGGTTGCGTGGGTTGGTATTAAGGGATATGAATTGGAGGAGTGTAGGGCAGTTAATGGTGCCGTCTAGTAGTTGATGGATGAAGAGGACATCGGCAACCACCCTGCGTTTTTCAAGAGATTGCATGTTAATCAACATCAAACGATCAGCATAAGGAGGTAGATTGAAACTGTCGGAACCAGGGAGGCGGCGTAACGCGAATCGAAGAAATCTACGCTGTACAGCTTCAATACGCAACGATTGAGAAACATAGAGCGGTGACCAAACTTGACTAGCATATTCGAGTATCGGCCTCACAAAGGTTAGGTAGAGAGATTTTGTAACATATGGGTTAGAGAATTCCCTGGACCAATGTTTTACAAAACCAAGAGTAGAGTTGGCTCTACTAATGATATTATCGATATGGGATCGAAAATTAAGTTCTTTATCGCAAATTATACCCAAGTCTCGCAAAGAACTGACTAAGGGAATCGGCTCGCCAAATATGTAATAAGTTCGCGATGGAGATTGGGGTCTCTTACGCGAGTATGTCATAGCTTGGCATTTGTTGATGTTGAGTTACAGGAAGTTTTTTTGGGACCAAGTAGAAAAACAGATTAGATCATTTTGAAGGCGGGTTGAGTCAGCATTAGTATGTATGCGTTGATAGATTTTCATGTCATCAGCATAAACAGAAAGATTTGAGTATTTGATGACCTCATTGACACTGGTTATTGTTAAGACGAATAACAAAGGACCAACGTGGCTGCCTTGAGGGACTCCAGAAGTTGCTGTAAAAAACTCGGATTTTGAAAACCTAAAGATGACATTATATCGACGTTCTTCAAGGTAAGATTTAATCCAAGCAATAAACGAGGGTTGAAAGCCGAAAGTTTTTAGCTTACGAAGGATGACTGTGTGCGAGATTTTATCGAATGCTTTGCTAAAGTCAGTTGAGACAACGTCAACTTCATAACCACTTTCCAAAGAACATAGGGTATTCGAGACGAATTCTGTGAGGTTGGTAGTAGTGGATCTTCCCTTCAGAAAGCCATGTTGGTTAGGGGAGAAGATAGACTTACAGTGAAAAAACATAATGTCGTAGAGTATATTTGTCTTTCAAATATTTTGGGTGTGCATGATAGTTTTTCAATGGGTCTATAGTTTGCGATATAATTTTTAGGCCCTTTTTTGTGCAGAGGTATAATGTACGAATTCTTCCAAAACTTAGGAAAAATTGATTGAGAGATAGAAAGCTGGAAAAGACCTAAAAGGGGATGAGCTAAAGTGTTTGAAAGTTTTTTTAAAACAATAGCAGGCAAGCCATCGGGTCCAGGAGAGTAATCGTCCTTTAAATTTCGTAATTTTTCGTTCACATTAGCTAGTGTAATATTAACCGAAACTAAAGACGTTTGGGCACAATTTTTTAAAGAAGAGAAGTATTCAGAGTCCAGTACATCATTATGATTGGTAAATGACTGACTGAAAAAACTTGCAAAAAGATTTGCAATTATTTCAGGGTCGTCCGAAGATTTGTCTGACAATTTAAGGGTGGACGGGTAATTATCTGATTTTCTCTTGATATTAATGAACTGGAAGAACTTTTTTGGATCAGTGATAAGTTTGGTTTGGATATGGTTTAGATAGGATTCGTAAAGAACATCACAAAGATAAGAAAAATGGTTGTAAACGTTAAGGTATCTCGTAAAGTCAGCAGAAGATCTAGATATTAAATATGTACGCCAAAGTGGCGACCGTGGCGTAGTTGGTTAAAGTGCGTGGCCGCTTTTGTCAACGAACTTTGGAGACCCAGGTTCGAACCCCAGCAGCGACAGAAAATTATTTGAATTAAAATAATTTTTCTGTACGGCCGTCACCTCTCTGCAGACAATGGCAAACCTCAGAGAGTAATCAAATGCCATGTAAAGCTTCTTGAGAATAAGAACATTACGTTCATCGCCGTTCGGAGTCGGCGTTAAACATGTAGGTCCCTTTCTCGGTCAATTGTGTACAAACTTAATAACACGCACAACACAATTGATCATAAGAAGCTAGGTCAAAGTCCTTTCAAGGGCTGAAATGGCCAGTTATTTATTTATTTTACGCCAAAGTTTGTTTCTTTTATTCCGAAGTGAACGTAGCTCTTTATTATACCAGGGAGGCGAAGACGAAAAGCTCTTCTGCCTTGTAAAGGGAACAGATTGTGTGAAGCAGTTAAACATTATGCCATAGAAAAAGCCGACAGCATTGTCGATATCTTCATTAGCATTTTCAAGAACGTAAGGAAAATCAATGCCACCAAGAAGTGATTCTAGTTTTTCAAAATCCGTTTTCCGAAAGTTAAAACTGTACAAGTGCTCGGAGTGTGTGTTTATGTTAGTATTATTGTAGGAAAAGGTAATTGAAAGAGGTGGATGGTACTGATCTAGTGTAGAGAGTAGGTGGTTGCTTGCAGAAACTGCACAGTTTTCAACTTCTGATGAAAAAACAATAAATAACAATTAAATAATTTTGTCAAGCGCACCGTTGAACACTCAATAATAATTCATCTTTGGAGATGCTTCTCAAAAAGAGCACCTCTTTACTGAGAACCTTAATGCTGCCAGAATGGTCAAAATTTATAAGAAAGCTTTATTACTGACTGCCAAATGTCAATTTATCATCAAAAACGAGGACTGGATTCTGCAGGAGGACAATGACCCCAAACACCGCAGCCGCCTCTACACCGACTGGAAACTCGAAAAGGCATCGTTACATTAGATTGGCCTGCACAATTGCCTAATGCTAATCCCATCGAAAACATCCGGGCCTACATCAAGCGGACGTTTCGAGGGAGATCCACTTATACCTTAAAACAGCTTTTCCGAGAAATCCGACGCGTGGAATATGTCGAAAATTTTGTGGAAAGTATGCCGCGGAGATGCTAAACTAATATGGACGCTGGTGGTGATTGGAAATCTTATTGATATGATGTCGTTATGTATTATATGTTATATGTTATGCAAAGAAATATTTTCTTAAATAAATTTTTGGATAAATTATGCCGTACACACTCTTCCTTAACAGACTGTAAAAGGTTAATCTAATTAGTTGCTCGGATGGATGATTATGTCCAAAACTGGACGTAGCGCACGGTAACATTCCCGAACTGAACCACGATTTTCGGAATTAATGTGCACAATTTGGCGTTAGTCTCATTATTAAAAAATTGACTTCCAAACTGATCACAAATGATAACAGATTTGCCAGATCTGACCACCGCATGACAATTTATAACATATTGAAAAATGGAACCTTTAAAAAAATACCATAAAGTGTTATAAATTTATTTTTTCTTTCTAGTTTTCCCACATAGTGAACAAGGGGATTATAATTGTTTATCATATGGAATTATTTATTTATTTATTTACCAAGTGAGGAATATTTTGTTTTTGTTTTTTTTTCTTATGCTAGGGGTTGCAGTTTTATTGAACTCACTTAGTTCACTTGAGCCCGGTGATACACAAAACAAACAATATTAAAGATTTATTTTGGAGCCACCTTTGTTTCTTATCCCTAGCTTTGTTCTTCGTCCTAATATTAAAGTTTCGACTTGTTTTTTTGAGAGTTTTTTTGTGAGATTTTCCAACGCGATTTTGGTGTTGTTTTTCTCAACCATGAAACACATACAAGTTGACGGATCGACTTAGATTTTAATAATCATTCGATTACATGGAATATGAGTCCGATAAACAAAAAAGCGACTGCAAACTTGGAATCAACACATAAGGGACATATTCGAACATATGAGCTGTTTTATTAAACATAAAAGCAGCATGTGCTGGAGAATATTTGTTTGGATTCGTTTATTTATTTAGTTCAGTATAAGGTAAATATTTTCAATGTATTAATCAAGGTATGACAAACGATTCTTCGTCCTTTTCTTTGTTTTCACCGAATAGCATTTTATTTGGTCACAATTTCGATGCGGTTGAGAGACAAGATTGTTGTTAACTTTGAATTGCGCGCTTGAAGATTGTGGGAGCTCATAAGGGGTGAACATATGTTAATAGGAAAATATTATGACTTATGATGTTGTTTCATTCAGTGAAGTGTACTCATAGATTGTATAGATATAAGCGTTCTGATGACTTCATTATTTTGTTTGCACTCTCATGAACTTTATATCATAAAGATGTGTATGATTAGCCACGAACTTACTGCAAAAGAAGATATATTAACTTTGTCACGAAGGCCATACCGGCCATGGAGGCGAGGCAGGTATAGAAGAGAATAAAGATTAAATATAAGATCAAAATATTTAAGATCAGCCTAGTCGATTTAATCATTTTCGTTTGAAATACAAGCTGAAAAAAATCTAATGTATACATGTTTCTTTGTAAAAATTAACTTATCGGAAATATATTATTCTCGGCTATATTATGCGAAATTATAAAGGCTTAATAATTTTGATGACGTCAGTTTTGTATGGGAGGTGGGCGTGGTTTTCATTCGATGTTGGCAAATGTACACGAAGAGTGCGTAATTGGAATCAAAGCTAACTTGCTTTAAAATTTTTGTGTACTTCTTTAAGATTTTACCATTTTTATATAGTCACTTTGCATGGGAGGTAGACGTTTCATTCGATTTGGGTCATTTCTGAACTTGGTCTTCTTTTTTTTTAATAAGCTTAAAGTTATATCAATTTCATAATGATTGTGTCAAACTTGACTGTCTAGCTAGTAACGTAAGTATTTAGTATACTTGACTGCCACCCTAGAGGTTCCGGGTTCGAATCCCAGCTAGGTTATGGTACTACTCTTTAACCTTTCTGCATTTCTTTCCTCATTTCTAATCAACTGGAATCGAAACTCTGCAATATTTACGACTTGAAGTAGTAGTTGGTGGTAGAGAAGTTTGTAGGTGAAATCTCTTTATAACTTGAATTGACTCAGGCAATGGCATTACACTTGCCTCAGATTCAAATTCACAATATAAATTATTGAAGTCGATAGTCAAACCGTTCGGACGTGTTTTTAATAAGCTCCGCAAAATTTACTTTTTTCCCTGACCTTCCTCAACAACCTAATTTCACAACTAAAAATATAAGCGTGCCACAAACTTGAAAAAACAAAAACTACTATAAAGTGCTAACGCTGCAGATTACCCACTATAGCAAGTACAGTGAACTCCATGAACAGCAAAAACAATAAAATAGTGCTTACCCAATTGGTTAACAATAAAATAAAATAAAAAAAATTAAAACAACCCAATTTTGCAACCGCAAACATAAGCGTGCCGTAAAAAAAAAAAAAAAAGAACAATTACAACTATTTGTGCCAAAGTTAAAAAAATAAAAATATAACAATGGAATCATCCTGTGGTAACCAAACCTGTATCATTGTAGACAAAACAATCCCTATTATCACCTGCAAGGGTATTTGCGGGAAGTCTTTTCATGATTGTTGTGTAGGGCTATCGAGAAGATGCCTCACGTATACACATGAACTAAGTATCTCTTTCCGACGTAATGCTTGCCATAAAATGCATAAGTGACTCTTTGAATGCGGTTTCGTTAGAAAACAAATCCTTCTTCAAGAAAACCACAAAGCAGCTCACAAGGCCCGATAGCGGCATTCAGATAGGCGAAGAAATCATCGAGGCCATAGATTCAGCTAAAAAATCAACTGAATCGAAACTTAAGTCGATGTCGGAAAACCTTAAGGCAATAAGAGATACGGCGAACAAAGATTGCAAATGTACTGCAATTGGATCCGACATTAGAAAAATGTACATGGAGATAACAGAAAAGATCAAGGATATTACAACCTATGAACCTGATCGTCAACTCCATGACAATATGATTGCAATACGGAATGATCTTGATGCCTTGTTGCAAATTACATCCAATAAAGCAGATGATCCACACACCTTATTTGATTCCTCCCTAGTCGATATGTTATTCTCTAGAATGAGCGACATCAGCTACGAACTCAGAGCTTTCCGCTCCACACTAGAGGAGATTGTAAACGTTGTGAGGCAACAACCACTCAGAGTTAATGAAGGTATAGACCTACAGCGTTCCCATCTCTATAGCTCTTCCATCTTCGAAGAATTGTTGGAAGCTTCAAAAATTTCAATGGAAGCTCCGGTCACACCACCTCCCATAATACCTACTTCCACCTCATCTATCGCAGCTTCTCCACCGGCAATCGAACGTTTCGGAACAATTTGGACCAATTCGGAATGGGAAAAAAGGATACAACGTCTTAAAGAGTGCAATGATGAAAGCAGCACTGTTCTTTTCGTTAAAGGATTTCCACTGAAGGCTAACGAAAGTTGGGTACAAAACTACTTCAAAAAGCACCACATTAACATTCACGATTGCCAGAGGACCTCTTCTATAAAAGCTAAGAAAGTGAGCAGCTTTAAAGTGAGTATACCCACGAAATACAGTTGGATGTTCCTGACCGGATCTCGTAGAGTACTTAAAGATGAAAACATACGGATATCTGAGTGGTCTAATAGGAAGTTTCAAACTAATCACCCTAAGCCTAGGAGTAATAGAATTAAGACCAATAGAAATAAACAGGCTTCTAAAATAAGTAAAACAGATTCCCAGGATCCTAATTGGAACCTGAAAACAAATATCTTTCCCTCATTTTCCCTCTCAAAATATAATCCTTCACATCCATTAAAGACTAATATGCCATCACAGCCTTTACATCCTAAAAATAAACGTGTCTCATTCAACTTATCACCATCAACTACCCCACAGAACAATCACTCATCCGTTCGATATCCAAATTTTATTCGCTCACATGTACTAAATCCCTCTTTACCAAAAATCACCCTTAATAAGAATGCAGCAACCTTCACTCCAGGCAAGACACCTGTTCCCCCCGTTGCTACTACCAGTATTTCTTTCATACTTACGCCTCCCATAGCAATAAATACCGCTGATCCTCTTACAATCACACAGTCCCCTGTTTCAACCACACTTTCAGTAGTTAAGCCTATCAGGACACCATCATTTCTTGATCCTCTCCTTCCACCTATAGCCAAATTAACAAAAAATCTCGCTGAAACTAGCACTGAAGGGCGCTTTGTCATGTCTCGGCTTAGAGACCGGAGGCTATATGATAACGTGCGTCTCTACTTGGCATACCTACATAACAATCTGACTCCACTTGTATCGATGGTTCAACTAGAACAAGCGTTATGGTATTGATACAACAGGAAGGGCTTCCAACCGAACCAGCAGAACTTAAAAAAATTTACATTCAGTACCATGAGAGCTTTAATATCTCGCCAGCTGAAATAGAAAAAGACTTATCAGCTTATGCCTCACACACCACTTCAAAGCGTCTATGGCATTTGAACAAATCGCGTTCAGACTTCAAAAACTATTACTGCTCCTAATAATACTCTCCTAGATTTTCTTCTAAAAACAATAGCATAAACATTTTTTATCACAATTGTGGTGGTATGCGTGGCAAACTTAATAAACTTTTCGTTGAGGCAAAGTCATGCCACTATAATGTTTTGGTATTCACAGAAACGTGGCTAAATGACTCTTTCAAAAACGAAGAAATTCTCGACAACAATTGGACCCTCTACCGGAAAGATCGAGATTATACCTTCACCGGTCAATCCCGTGGTGTTCTAATGGCCATACATAACTCCCTACCTAGTCAATTTGTCGAAACCACCTCTCACACACAAAGGTTTGTATAAAGTCATTAAATCCACCATTAATGTAACCAATGAATTGAGAACAAAGTATGAAGAGTTGTCACAAGATTTTTCTATAAAATCCAAACAAGCCTTTAATCTTTATATTAATCTCATTGGAGAAAGAATTACTGTACAGCCAAAGAAATTCTTTGAACATGTAAATATCAAACGCAAATAGCTCGAATTAGTTCTCACGATCATCAATTTATCTATATTGGTGTTATTTATATTCCTCCTAATTCAACAGAAACTACCTATAGTGATTTGTGCGAAAATATTTCATCACTCAATACGACATTGAAAGAGGAAGATACAATCATTATCTATGGTGACTTTAATCGTCCAAATATTTCCTTTGTCACTGATGAGAATGACAACTTCCTCCTTCCTGTTGACCTCTCCAACTCGATTGATTATACTTTACTCAGTACTTTCTATGTTAACGACCTGCAGCAAGTTAACAGGTTTCCAAACCAAAATGGTAAATGGCTGGACCTAGTCTTTACCAATACCTATGATGAAATAAACGTTGTTCCAACCCCTGCAGCTGAACACTTATTTTCTAACAGCTTTCACCACTTAGCCCTATCTACAGAACTCTTTTCCACCAATATAACATTTGTATACTCATATAATAACTCAATAGTATACGATTTTCTTAATGCTGACTACGATAGCATAAAAATTTGTCTCGATTCTATTGATTGGAACGATTTATCAGCACTTGAGCTCGATAGTGCAGTTACACTATTTTATCAGCGTGTCCTCACAATTGTTGATAAACATGTCCCAAAAATAAAGAAAAAGGCTAAGCTTTCGGAACCATGGCTAGATAAAAATCTCAGAAATCTTAGAAATCAGAGAAATAAATTGTATAAAGTCATTAAATCCACCATTAATGTAACCAATAAATTGAGAACAAAGTATGAAGAGTTGTCACAAGATTTTTCTATAAAATCCAAACAAGCCTTTAATCTTTATATTAATCTCATTGGAGATAGAATTACTGTACAGCCAAAGAAATTCTTTGAACATGTAAATATCAAACGCAAATCAAACGGATACCCTTCTTCCATGTTCAAAGGCAGTGCTACATCCTCTAACACTCAAGAGATTTGCAATCTTTTCGCAGATCATTTCAAGGAAGTTTTCTGTGTTTCTACAAACACATCTCACATCCCCCCTTCTATCACTAATTTATCACCTCAAATCAATCACATCAAACTAACACGTGATGAAATATACACAGCTATAATCGAGCTAGATCCAAAGAAAGGACCAGGCCCTGATCTAATTCCCCCAAATTTACCTATTCAATGCGTAGATTACATTTTGTAAACAAACTTATTTATTTCTTTTTATTTTTTTTTTTGTAAATTTATAAAGTAAAAACTGAAAGTAGAAAGGTTGCAAACAAATTTGGGGCAGGTTTTCAGTCAAAATTTGTTAAAATAAAATGTTTTAAGTAGCAACGCAGGTCTGCATTGCGAAAATCTTAGTTGCACTCAGTACCGACTAAAATCAATGTTGCTTGCTTAGTGATTTCAAATAAAAGGATTTTATAACTACTCGTTAATATTTAGCATATAATGTAGAGGCCGGTTTTGAGTGTGCATTTTTTACTTAAAAATTTTTAACAAAAAAGTATTTTTTTTAAGCAAAAATAAAAATCAAAATTTGCCCCATATTTTTTGAGCACAAAATAACCGGTAAATTTTGATTTTTTGTTTTTAAGGCAGATATAAAAATGAAAGTTAAGTATCGTTCTTTCAGAGGGTTCTCAAAGGATGTAAGAGCAGAAAAAGATATAGAGCAAAAAAATGTATATAGATTATTGGCTATAACTTTTGATTGATGAGAAATACTGAGATAGTTTTCTAATAAATTGGTTTTTTAAGCTTGTATATTTATTCAAAGAGAGTTGAAAATTTGCAAATTTGAATTTGAATTATTTTAACAACAGAAACAAGTTGTCTGCCCTTTTGTGTGCAAAACTCCAATAATTCAGATTTTTTTTTTTTTGAAAAAAATAGCGGATGTTTTGCAATAAGGTTTTCAGAGTAATTCGATGAAGCTTTAAGATAAAAAAAATTTAACAAAATTTATTTAAAAACAGCGGAGATATTTGAATTGAAAGTCACAAAATTGAATTTCTGATTGTTTTTTTCTAAATTTTGAGCAACGATAGTGCATTAAATATATCGTTGTACTAAAATTTTTCATAGTTTTCAAGATATGTTCATATTTTTGGTGTCAAATTGACGACCATTTTTTATGTTAAACGTAAAATCTTTATTCATCAAATCTTGGTACCCACCGGTTTTGCCAAGGGAAAGATCTCGCTTCTAAGATTTCATTGCAATCGCAGTATTGCAGATATGTCAGTGTTTTTGGTATCAAAATAACGGAAATTTTTTTAATTTTACTAAATTTGAGAAACATTTTATGTATTGTAAATATTTGCATATCGTCGTTGCGCATACAAAAAAGGCTATGTGTAAAATTTCGATTTTTTTTTTATTTTACCATTTAATAGCCATATGTATGCCCCATCTATTCACTAAATGGTTTCTTGATATTCTTATTGGTTCAGAAGTAAACAAATGTGAAAGTTAGCCAGTTATGTGAAAATAGTATTGAAATTGTTAAAAAACAAAAATGTTTTTTTCGTCTCCTGAAAAATTGTTCAAAAACACATGACCTTTTTTGTATGCGCAACGACGATATGTAACCTAAAAAAAAAAAACAACAAAAAATATGCCTATTGTAGGCACATTGAAGTTTTAGGCGATTTTGTAAAAAATGTGAACTACAGCGCCATCTGGTGTCCAAGGTGGATCGAAAAAGATAGTGCTGAAAATCTCACCGTACCTGAAAACTACTATATACCAATTTTCATTCTAATCACATGAGCGGTTTGCAAGTTTTAGGTGGTTTTGCAAAAAATTTGTACTACAGCGCCATGGTGTCCAAGGTGGATAACAATTGATAGCCCACAAACACGCACTGTACCAAAAAACTTCTATATACAAATTTTCATGCTAATCGGATGAGTAGTTTAGGAGTCTATTGCATAGTTACACAAAAACTTCTTTTTTGTATATACATATAGATAGACTAGAGGACCCGGCAAACTTCGTCCCGCCCTAAATTAATTTTTTTATTGAAATAAAATCGTGCAATCACGATTCCACCCGAAATTAATTTTTTATCAAACATTTTCGATCGATAACAAATGGTGCCAATCGAATTTCAATTATTGATTGGATGAATTTTTTACCAAATTTTAGTCTAATATTCCCAAAACCGTCTGAAATATAGTTTTTATTGATTTATGGGCGGTAAAAGGGGTTGTGGCAACCAAGTTTTAGTATAGTTGCCGAAAGTAAGTCTACAAACTAAATAACCAAATTTCAGTCTAATACGACTAAAATCGTCTGACTTTTTAGTAAAGTTGTCCACACTAAGCATTAGGGCGGGTCAATTTATATGAATGAAAAAAAAAATAAAAAATCGTAGGCGCTGAAAATGTTCTACGGAAAATTCTGAGTCACTTTAAATAAAATAAATAAATAACTGGCCTTTCAGCCCTTGAAAGGACTTTGACCTAGCTTCTTATGATCAATTGTGTTGTGCGTGTTATTAAGTTTATACACAATTGACCGAGAACAACATGCTTGATGTTTAGAAATTTAAAAAAATAAATTTTGGTTTTTTTACATTTTTAGATTCCTTATACCTTCAATAATAACTGTCCAAAATATAACGACTCAATTGAAGCGCGTTCTCGGCCCGCAGGAGTAAAAAAAACTTTACACGCATTTTTCCCGAGTATAGGTTTTTTTAACTAGCGGACAGTTAATCTCCAGATCTACTAGGCCGTTATTAATAATTTTTGTAGCATTTTGTTTGTTTTTATATCCTGCGTGATAGTTAACCACAATTTGACCACAAAAAAATATATAAAATTTTTGAATCTGAAAAATATATGAATATATGTTAATTTTTAGTATTCTAGACGGTAATAGTACCTTAATTAGACATGAATGTTTATTATAATTTTAAAAATTTGTTTTGATTAGCCTTAGTTTTTTCGAATGTGTAACATTCAGTCTATAGGGGGTCGGTAGAATAATTTTTATTTTTAAATCCTTCTGATGAGCTTACTTGGTGGTAAGCGAAAAGAATTCTTAAAGGAAACACACGCGCCTACACGGCTTTAACCAGGCATTAGGTAATAGGTCGTTTTCCACTTTTTTCATCGGGTTGAATATCTTTTTATATTTTTTCGGCTTCCTTAGTTCCTATTGTTGAGCTCCCACTTAGCAATGGGAAAATCCTATCCTAATATCCAACTTTTTATTCATTAAACCTCATTCTCTTTTTTAGATGAGCTAGGTTTTTGTTAATATTTATTCAAACAATTTTTTTATTTCAGAGAGTAAATTATCTGTTTAATTTTTATCTTTATTCATTATTATTATTTATTATACAGTGTTTACTATTTATAGTATATTATATATTATTTCTCGTAAGTTTCTTCTTTATTTATTTTTAATCGCTACTTATTTCTTATCATACAGCTATTAATTAAAAATTATTTTGTGTATTAATTACGTCTATTTTTGGTATTTTTTATTTTATTATATATTTTTTATTTATAATATATTTCATTACTATTTTTAATTATTTTGTTAATTAAAATTATATGCAGAATTATATATAACAACAGATTAGATTTTGATTAGTAAAAATAATTGACAATAGCTAGACTTGGGATGAGAATGATTTAATTCTCATTTCATACTCGGTGAGAGTAAGTTATTTTTGCTCTCACTTTGAGTGTAGTTAGATAAGGACTCAGACATCGTTAGACTCAGACGACTAGACAACGGACTCAGACAGGACTGAGTGGCTTTTTTGAAACCGACACGTCTCTAGCTCCCTTTGGCAAAGTGCGTTGACACTTAAAAATTAAATTAATTATTAAAATTATTAATATTGTTTTTAACAAAGGTTGCGGGCCGCCTCGCAACTTTTGGGAGGAACAAAGTATTGATACACTTTGCCATTCACACATCAAAGAACTTCGTGTTGATTTCTCAAATAATATTTAGACTCCACATATACAACACAATTAATAAAAACAAAAGTTGCACAACAGACGATAACTAGAGGACAAAATCGGTTGTTGAACGTTACTCAGGGCTGGTTCTGCAAACGTAACGGACCATGTGGTAGCGCTACTCAAATTTGCTATATGAAAAATGCTCATATGTAGTTAATGAAATTTTAACAAAAAGTGACAAAACTCAGATAAACCTAAGTTTCGTACCACCTAATATCATGTTTACATTACACATTTAACTATGCAGTTTGGCTGGAAGTTAACTTTGTCATTACTTGACTTCATTTTTTCGTTGATTCACATAATTTTGAGACATTTTGAAAATTTCATTTTCATGCAAAAAAAAAAAAAATAAAAATATTAAAATATGTGTGATAAAAGCCTTGTAGGATTTTTGTTCATCATCAGCAGAAAGTGTTTTCTAAACTGGTGGTCTTTGACCGAATCATCAAAAGAAAAGGAATACTTTTCAAATATTTTTTTGCTTTTTTTATGTGACATTTCCTTGTCATTTCTTGAGTTTCCTTTTGAAAACACAGTGTTGCATAGCAAAATGAGATGGTTTAGGTCGCAGTTTCAACTTAACTGCTTTGCGAGATAGTTAAGATTTTGTATGGGAAACTATGCAGTTAAGTATCCAATTTCAAAGTTAACTGTGTAGTTTCGAGGTAATGTAAACATAGTATAAGAAATCAGAACTTAAGAGCTTAAAACTTTGTAACATATAAACAAAAATGTAACATATACACATAGGAAATAAAAAATATATAAAATTTTTCAGTTGAGGGGCAAGTGCCCCCCCTCTCCCCTTTTTGGACGCCCTTTGATAGAGCCATAAAACTTGTACTATCTTCATCGAATTTCCTTATATAACAAAAATTTCGAAATATTTTAATATTTGATCAAAATTCGAAATGGATTATATCTATATATATAAAAATAAGTTGCATTGTGTATGAAACTGATATTCTCTGTAATGAGTGAACCGATTTTGTTTCTGGATTCCCATGAAAGGTGACGTCAATACAAAGGTTTTTTTGTATAAATGGTCTTTGTATGTGTATTGGTTCATGAATTATAGGCATTTTAGTGAACTTATCAACAATACAGGTGTGAAAAAATAGGTGCGCACATATGGTGTATGTGGGGAAATATTTTCAAGGGAAATTGGAAATAAATTTAATATTGGAATAATTTGGCAAGTCTCACTTTAGTTTGCATTTGCGCGAAAAATATAAGCATTGTAAAAATTTTCCATACCCCTTTTTTCCATACCCCTTGTACCCCATACAAATTAATAACAATGCTATATTTAAGACTTTTTTGGTCGTATTAGACTAAAATTTGGTAAATAAGTTCGTATGGTTACTGTCGGCAACTATACTTAAACTGGGCGTGGTCTAACTATATATACGCCCACTTTTTAGAAATCATTATTATTCCTGAGTTGTACATGTTTTGATAGTGGAACTTGATATGAAGACGTTATGGGCCCAAGAGGTAGTTACTATATATGTATTTGAGCGAACATTAGACAAGGGGGAATTTGGTCACACAGGCCAAATTTATGATATCGAATTGCTTTGGAACTAAATGTCGTATGTAACTATGCAATAGACTCCTAAACTATTCATCCGATTAGCATGAAAATTTATGTATATAAGTTTTTTGATACGGTGCGTGTTTGTGGGCTATCAATTTTTATCCACCTTGAACACCAGAGACCCCTGTAGTACAAATTTTTTACAAAACTGCCTAAAACTCACAAACCGCTTATGCGATTAGAATGAAAATTGGTATACAGTCGTTTTTATGTCCGTTGAGTGTTTTGTTGCAATATTTTTTGACCTATCTTGAACACCAGAGGGCGCTGTAGTACAAATTTTTTGCAAAACCACCTCAAACTCCCAAACCGCTCATGCGATTAGAATAAAAATTGGTATATAGTAGTTCTCAGGTGCGATGAGTTTTTTGAAAGTATTTTCTTTGAACCACCTTGGACACCAGATGGTGCTGTAGCACAAATTTTTTACAAAATAACATATTTTTAGTTGTTACATATGCAAATATTTACAAAATATAAAATATTTCTTAACCCTCTAACCGGCAGATCCGCCAAAAGGCGGGGTTAATAAAAACCGCCAAAAAAAAATATTAAATAAAAAAATTTGCCCCCAATTTTTACTTCCCCGTTTCGTTGAATATTTGGATAGTGTGGCAAAACTGGTTTTATTGTTGTGAGTGACAGCTGTTAATTGCTGTGCTTATCAGAGTGCAAAGTTTGTTTACAATTTGCAAAAAAAATTATTTGTGCACAAAGTGAATTTTCGAAAAATAAAAAAATTTGTTTGCAGTGTTCTGATCTTTGACAAAAAATTATCTGTAAGTACATTTATTATTGTAGAATGTAATGAAAAAATACAAATTAGCATTCCGGAAAAGCTAAGGCTTCCAGGACCCAAAAACTCCACTACGGAGTTGCCTGTTGCGGGGTAATTTTTTCCGTTTGCTCATTTTTGTGTTTTATCACTCTATATCATTTTTATTGCATGAACTATCATGATTTAACTACAAAGTTATTTATTTCATATCAGGTTTGCGTATTAGAAGTGAAGAAAATGTATTCGCGTAATCAGAATCGCAGCAGTTTGTCGCGGATGACCGAAGAAGAGATCGTTAGGTTTATGGAATCTGCGGAAGATGAAGACAATGATTCTGAATATGAGTTGAGCGAAGGAGAAAGTGAAGATGACGAGTTTTTGATATGCGATGATGACCTTGCACATATGAGTAAATATATTGAGCAATTGGAAAATGCATCCAGCAGCGACTTCTTCTCAACTATTAGCAGTTTAGATGCAAACCATGAAGATACTATAACGAAAAGTGAGCCATAAATACCATTTATAATACCTTTTAAATAATTATAATTTCTTTCCTTTTGGCAGCGGCGCCAACTTGCTCCAGCAAAGCATCAACCAGCACACCACTGCCATCTACGAATAAACCAAAACGGCCAAAGCGTAATCGTTCTCCATTGCCAGACCTTGACGAAAGCTTACCGTGTTTTTCACCAACTGCAGGCGGATTCACTTTTAGTGCTACAGATATAAATCCACAATCTTCTGAATTTAAAAACATTTTATGGAAGAAGAAGCATTTGGAGCTACATCGCAATGAAATTGTTTTTTGCGGTGATACAAGTTTACCCGAGCGCTTCAAGGAATTGAAAACACCATTTCAATGCTTCATGTACTTCTTCACCGACGAATTTTTTGATAAAATCGCCAAAGAAAGCAATTTGTATGCTCATCAGCAGAATATTGAAAGCAGTGTGAATATTACATCTGCCGATTTGAGGAAGTATGTTGGCATATTGCTATACATGTCTGTCTTTCGGTACCCAAATACGGAAAGCTACTGGTCACAACACGCATTCGAAGCCATCAGAGCAACCATGCCGTCAAAGCGATTTTTTCAGATTCGCAAGTTCCTTCATTTTAACGACAGCTCTTTGATGAAAAAACAAGGTGAAGAAGGCTACGACCAGCTTTATAAAGTGAGACCTATTATTGAACATTTCAACGATCGTTTCGACTCAGTTCCGAAGACACCACGATTGTGCATCGACGAGCAAATGTGCTCAACAAAAATGATAACTGCTTTGCGCCAATATATGCCGGATAAGCCACATAAATATGGAATCAAATTGTTTGTTCTATGTGACTCCTTCGGATATTCATACAGGTTTGAAGTCTATAAGGGTGCAGGTGACAATAATGTGGTAGAAGATGCACCAAATTTAGGTGCGACATCTAATGTCGTTGTACGTTTATCGCAGACCATTCCAAATTTTAAAAACCACATTTTATATTTCGATAATTTTTACACCTCTCTGCCACTATTGGTGTATTTGCGGAGCAGAGGTATTTATTCCCTTGGTACGATTCGCGCTAATCGCATACCGCATTGTAAATTGTCTCTTGACAAAGATGCAAACAAAAAAGAAAAAGGCTATTCTGAAGAGTTTGTAGGAAGAGCATACGGAATAGAATTATCAACCGTATTGTGGAAAGATACGAAGTGTGTGCGTTTAGCTTCGACTTATGCAGGTGTTAGGCCATTTATTACCGCTACTGCTGATATTCAACCAATTAAAGCAACTAGATATGATAGAAAGAACAAAAATTACGTTGAAATCGAGTGCCCAAACATAATCAAGGAGTACAACTGCCACATGGGAGGCGTCGACCTCATGGATGGTTTGTTAGGCCGCTATCATATTCGAATGAAAACAAAGAAGTGGACCTTGCGTCTTTTCTATCACTTCATAGATATGGCCGCGGTAAACGCGTACCTACTTTACCGTCGCATTCATTCCAGAGATCCTTCGTGTTTAAAGCTTCCTGATTTTCGTGCAGAAGTAGCTGACGTGCTGTGCAACATTCAACAAAGCAGCAAAAACCCAGTTGGACGACCCTCTACAGCCTGCTCAAATTACTGGGATCCAAAAATGAGAAAAACTTACGCACCTCCAGCTGACATAAGGTACGATGGCATTGGTCATATTCCCGATCATTTAGATCGAACCGGAAAGCGGATGTGTAAAATGCCTGGTTGTAAAGCAGAAACGCAACTGTTTTGCACCAAATGCAACCTCAATTTATGTTTGTCGGCAAACAAAAAATGTTTTCAGCTTTTTCATACTCAATAATCTCGATAAGATTTCTTATTTGCAACAACTGTAATAATTTTGTGCCTTTTTTTCAATAATAAAAATATATATAAAAAAAATTCGTGCACTATTTTAAATACGACATACCAGGCAAGTCCGCCTAAAGGCGGGGTACATAAATTTACCTCTAGGGGGCAATCCTTTGATTTTTTTGAACTTTTGACTTCAAATTCGTTTTTTTCGACCTCAAATTAGCCTATATGAATTTTTTCATTACAAACAAAAATTGGCCGGTTAGAGGGTTAAATTTAGTAAAATTAAAAAAGTTTCCGTTATTTTAACATCAAAAAATGAACTTGAAAACAATGAAAAATTTTACTACAACGATATATTTAATGCAACATCGTGCTCAAAAATGAGAAAAACACAATCAGAAATTTAATTTTGTGACTTTGATTCAAATATCTCCGCTGCTTTTTTATACACTTTGTTAAATTTTTTTTTGTCTTAAAGCTTCATCAAAGTACTATAAAAATATTACTGCAAAAGTACCGTTAGTTGAGTATATATACTTAAAATATTTTTTTCAAAAAAGGTCTGAAATTTTGTAGTTTTCCTCAAAAAAGGCTCAAAATTTGTTTTTGTTGTAAAAATAATTTAAATTCAAATTCGCAAATTTTTAACTCTATGTAAAAATTATAACATTTATAAGCAAAATATATTTCAATTTTACTCAAAAATTAAAAACCCTTCTTGTGATTAAAAAAACAAGCCCCTTGATTTTTTCGAACTAAATTTTTTTTCCCATATTGTGTTTTTATGTTTTTGAAAAAATAAACAAGCTAAAAAATGAATTTTTTAGAGAAAATTATCTTAGTTTCTCTTACCAATCAAAAGTTATGGGCAATAATCTGTATCCAAAATATATATACAAAAAGCAAAACGCTGCACAATGGGGTATTTTATGCCAAAAGTGACGATTAATTGAAAAAAAAAGTTCAAGGTACATAGTGATGTTAGGTACCCAATGAAAGAAGATAAAATTCTGCATCATAAGTTGAAAGAAAAAAATTGAAAAATATTCTACCGTTTACCCGCAATGTAGTTTGAAAGTCATCATTTTTTTTCTCTTTGAGTGTGCACAGTGACAAACGTGCTTATTCGAAATTTTTAAAGTTTTTTTTTGTGTATTATTTTTTAAAAATTACAAAAAATTACGATGGAACCTTCTTGTTCAGGTATTTAAGCAATACAAAATTAAATTTTTTTTATGAAATAGTGTTTATATATATACTAATTTATTTATTTTAATTTAACCTTAAAAAGTTTCATTTTTCAATATGTTAATAGAGATATAGTTGTGTGTTGAGTGGAATTAAGGAAAACTGTTTTGATTATCGTAAGCTATGAACATTCAAGCTATATTCTATAAAAAAAAAATTGCGTTAATGCTGCGCACTTTCGCGGTATTTCGATTTTGTTACTTTAACTTACATGCCACGAATTTACGATTTTATTTCGAAAAATTAAAACAAACGAAATAAAGTACAAAATAATTGTAAATACTAAACAGATTTTGCTGTTTTTTGTTTTTTTTTTGTTTTGTTTTTGTTGTTTACCAGTACTCTTCTTCACTTTGGTTTTTGTTATCCGCTATATTTTACCCTACATTATGGAAAGCGGCATATGCAGTGCACCTTTCCACAATTAAGGTAGATAGTTGATGTTTCTTTCGTACACCGGCTTTTTATATATAAAAAGAAGCAGCTGAATGTGCTAAGCTATTAAATTAAATTATATTTGTTCGATTTTAACACTTATTTTCTGATTTTGATATTAGTAAGACATAAATTGTTTGCCCTGCAGTTTGCAGGGTACATGTGAAATCAACATCATTGTTTATGTTTATTAACTATTGTTATTGCAATACTTTGTTTTTGTATAAAATGTCGTTCAAAGTTTGTTTTGTGCAATTTGTAGTAATAACGAAAATGATGTTCTATATACTATGTAATTCGGTAAAAGGTACATAGCTAATGATTACATTTTGAAGCCGCCATTAAGAGTTTTAAATTTTTTACTTCGGATTCATGATCAGCGACCCCACAAACCCCAGTATAAAAATTTATACCTCCAATAAACGTTTTTTGCAGAACATAGCTTGTTTATGGCCGCCATTTTGAAGCCGCCATTTTTAATTTCAAATTTTTGACTGCATATTTTTAATCAGCGACCCCACAAAACCCTGTATACAACATTTTACCTCCTTTAAACGTTTTTTCTAGAAGTTAGCTTGTTCATGGCCGCCATTTTGAATTTCAAATTTTTGACTTCAGATTCGTAATCAGCGACCCCACAAACGCCTGTATACAAAATTTTACTTCCATTAAACGTTTTTTGTAGAAGTTAGCTTGTTCATGGCCGCCATTTTGAAGCCGCCATTTTGAATTTCAGATTTTTGACTTCAGATTCGTGATCAGCGACCCCAAAAACCCCCAAAGTACAATTTTTGTCTCGATAAGTGGCCCCTGTCAATTAATCGTCACTTTTGACATAAAATACCCCACTGTGCGCTGTCTGTATATGGCTGGAAACTTCGAAACTACTGAGCCGATAGAGCTGAAATTTTGGCAGTACGTTTTTTCAAGTACGTGATGGCTTAAATTTCTGTCACACCCCCTTTTACCGCCCACAAATAAATAAAAATGTTATATTTCCTACGGTTTTCGTCGATTTGGCTACATTTTGATAATTTAGTTTGTATGCTCACTGTCGGCAACTGTACTAAAACTGGGTAATGTCCATCTACTAGAAAACTGGGCATTATATAAGTGGGTGTGGCTCCGCCCACACGATTAAAATTTGTATTTTCGAATAGCTTTGAAAGTAAAAGTAGCAGTACTTACATACAAACTCAAAATGGAGTTACTATTTGGTGATCTCCTGCTACTGGGAAACTGTAACGGGCAGTGGAAAATGACAGTGGTGTGAAACTATGAGTCTAAAAAAAGTTTTGAATGCACTTATTATGTTCCCATATAGTTGCAGGGTGCAGCAACGCGCGCCGGGAAAAAGCTAGTTTATTATAAAACTACTCAATAAGAAATTATAGACTTTCTGAGCAAACGTTTTCACCAAATAAAAAAATTGTCAAAAGTTTTAACAATTAACGTTGACTGCCTAACACGACAAAGCTCGTATGAGCCCTTTTCCTCAGGACGTCCAATACGAGTAATCTCATAGTTTCTTGACTTTTGCGCCGCTACGAGTGAGTTCGTAGTTTATCAGTAAAAACATGAATATATGGCCTGGAAGAAAATAAACAATCAAGTTTGGCTTATACGAAAAGAAATATTATTTAAAATTAACCAAAAATATGCATTCAATATTTATTCATTAGGTAACAGAAAAAGTATGATTAAATCGATTTCGCTTTTCGGACCAGAATCCGAAAAGTGCCGTGGCAGTCAACGTGTTTAGCCCTACTCAAAAGCAATAAATAAAATCAAAAACCTAAAAAATGCATAATAAATAAAAAATTTCTTCTAAATATATCTGGGTTTTGGTACGTAAAACATTATGCGATCACAGCTTTTGAAATCCACAGAACTGTCTGATTATGAAAAATTTCCATGAAGCAAAGTTATATTTATTATGATTCATTATAATTCTTCATCATTGAAGCTTCCCTATCAAAGTTTAAATTAAACATGGCTAAAATGGACTAAATCCTGCGCACGAGCCTGATGGTAGGTATTGTGTGCAGCATATAAATTTAGCTAGGAGTGGACTGCAATATACAACAGAATTGTACAGGGGCGCACACAGAAAAAAATTTTGGGGGGTGTTTTATATTTTAATTTATAAACTTATTCAAATTTCATATATAATATTTACAGTACACTAAGGGAAAAAAATATTAGATTTATCCAAAAACTTTTTGAATTTATCCAAAAAGCGAGTCATTTTTGCACCAATAACGCATTTGCATAAATCGACTACGTAAATATTTAAAATTTATTTGAATACTTTTTTAATTAAATGAAATATTTAAATATTAAACCAGAATTAATAAAAAATATATTAAAATTATGCATGCATTTTTTTAAAATATCTTTCAAATATTTACTATTTGAAAATAAAGCTATCCCATTTAATGCAAATTTATATAAAAATATTGAAATTAAAAAAAAATATATTTAAATATTTCTCACGAGCTGCGTCCATCAAATACCATTTCCTTGTATATTTTATTTTCTTTTTTAGTTTTTTTGTTCTCTAATTTATACTATTTTTGACAGCTGATGCACCAAATGTCAAAAATAGTATAAACTAGAGGGAGAAAAAATAAATATAAAAAATAAATGTAGATACAAGCAAAATATGTAGGTAAATGACAACCGGTGCAAGATACTTCAGAGAAAATATCAAGTTGTCACTCCACTTTACATAATTTCATTTCTTTGCCAAACATGCATGCTATATTACCCTTGCAACAATAACTAAATGAGAACTATAAGAACTGCAAATGCAAGAAATAAACTAGAGGAACAGAGTGCGATGCTGTTGCTGCTTGTCGGAGTGTGTGTGTACGTGTGCGATGCTGTTGCTGCTTGCTTGTATAGAATATGTGTGTACGTGTGTGGTATAAATAAAATTAAAATGCGGAAAAAAAACGAGTTGTAAGGAAAACATTTGATTTATCCACGTAAATATTTGAATAAAATTTATACTCAGGCGTGGATAATGCTAATATGCGTTATTTCCCTCAGTGTACAAAGTCAATTATTCTTTTATTTTGTGCCATTGAATTTAATATGTCCTCAAAAATATAATTGAAATTAATTAAGGCATTGAAATTTCAAGAGATTCTTCCAATTTCATATTACTTTATATGTGGGGTTAGCGTAATTTTCATACGAGATCGCTAATTTGCATTATGATCTTTATATTTTAAATACAAGCTTCTAATATATATCGAAATTCATAACGATGGCCCCAAAATCTCTGCTGTGATCGTCATTACATGCAGACATATAGGCGGAAATAAACCGATATGATTGCACAGAGCCAAAAACCACCACATAAAATCAATAAGACCACCAAATTGAGATATTTTATTAGGTTTTCTTATTAATATTACCAAATAATAAGAATTTTCCATAAAGAAATCTTTTCAATTCCATAGAGAAAATCTTATTAAAAATTTACAACTACTATTAAACATTTTTCAATAAGATTTCTTATTGAATTAATGAAATAATGTGGAAATCTTATTAACACTTAACTTTAATAAGAAAATCTCTTTTTTCACTCTCCAAAGTTTAAGAAGAGAAGACTTCAAGAGTTAAAATTAATAAGAAAATCTTATTGATCTGCTTTTATAAAATTTTTTTATAAGATACCCTTTTAAGAAGATTGTAATGGTGAAAATGCTACTTATTTTTGCTTTCTTTGCTTTAGCTCTCAGTCGTAGTTGTGAAGTGAATTCGAAAAGTTATCCGTCGATTTAAATAAAGTAAAATAAGAAAAATGTTATAATGGAGAATGATATTTGTGTTCCAGAACTTGTTTTCGACGAGGCTAAAATTCTCGGAACTCAAGCCATATTTCAGTCGTGGGCTTGAGTGACTCAATTTTGACTTTATTAAAAATGTATAGTAAGGTTCTTGACAAAAGTTGGATATTGAGGATGCCGCCAATTTTTTTGAAGGCCTCGACAGCGCCGGGTATTTTGGATACAAAGTCATAGTTAATTTAATTTTAACATATGTATTTAATATTCATATATTACAACTTTATTTCATAATGCATAAATTTTAATAAAATCTTAACAATGTGTAGATTTGTATGTAATATTATAGGCAGTTAAAGATATATTTCTAGGTTAAGGATTAGCAAGATTCCGTATTGATTAAAAAGATTTCTTTAATAAAATTTTAAAAGAAATCTTATTAAATCAATAGAATTTCCTTCTTTTATTTTTATTTTTAAATTTTATTTATTTTTTTAATTTCCTTCTTAAATTTCATGAATAAATCTTATTAAATCTATAAGATTTCTTCCTAAAAATCAAAAAGGTAACTTTTAAAATCAATAAGTAAATCCATATATGTAATACTTCTATATTGGCAGTACACTCAAGGTACATTCGCCAACATTAGAGTGCAGATATATTGTAATATGAGAGAGAAAACATATAAACGAATGTACCCGAAATTAAATTACAAAATAAAAAAACTCAGGAGCGGTGCTACCATTGTCAAAAATTTCAGTTGAAATTGTCGTTGTTCGAATTTTAATGAATAAAATATTGCTTGCCTCAATTTTTCTTGTTGAAATTTAATCATATTTCACGCGTTGTTGTTATAATTGTTTTCTAATCGTGCGTACCTGTGAGTTTTGCAGAACAAATATGATTTGTTTTGTGTTTTGTTTGGTGTAAACATTTTTTATAATAACCGCCCCTGTGACGATGCAACAATTTCTTCTGTGTAGTAATTTTCTAAGGTAGGCTATCTCTCTTTGATTTCGTAGTTGAATTTCATTGAAAATGTAGGTTGCTGCCAATATAGAAGTATTACATATATGAGTAAATCATGATATAATTATACAGGTAGCATTGACAAGTATAGATTTTCTCAGCAACAAGGCAACGACCATCTGTCAAAAACAGTTGTTCGTGCAACAAGAATTAAACGAATGTAAAAAGAAATAAATTCCGCAAAATATGTGCGTTAAATACACAATTATAATAATGAAAGTTGTGGAAAAATTATGTGTGATATGTGTTTAACGTTTTCCAGCCGTGGTGTTTTAATAATAATTGGAAACTTCTTTAATTTCGTCCATATGCATCTGCAGCTGCTGAGGTTGCTACATTTGAACGTTTTCAACATTTTTTCTTATGTTTGCACTTAATAACACAAAGTTCACAAGTTATCTTCGTTGTAGTAATAATAATTCACTATTGATTAAATAAAATAGGCAATATTTTGTAAGAAAATGTTTGGTTATTTGCAAGCGCTGAAACATAAACAATGGCGAAAACATAAGAAATAATTGAACGCTCTCTTTCTAGACATTTTTTTTGACAAGCAAACATAAGAGCAACTGTCAATACTACCTTATATTATTATACCATGTGAGTAAATCACATATTTTTGATAAGATTTTCTTATAGTTTTTAAATGTTTTCTCATAAAAAAATAATAGGATTCTTCTTGAAATTATGTGGATTGCCCAATAAATAATTCTCAAAGTTTTAATAAGATTTTCTCAATGGTTTTAATAACACAATCTTCTTGAATGAAAACGATAGAGAAATTTTATTGATTTTTTTTCTATTTTATTAGGTTGTTTTGGCTCTGTGTGGCTACATTTAAATAAAAAAGAACATTGCTTTGGCAGTCCATGGATATGGTTGATGTAGACTGATTAAGAGAATTTTTTTTGTTTTTTTTTACTAAATAACGATTACTAACTAAACTGCATCTTAATTTTTCGTTGAGATTCTTAAGTTTTGTAGAAAACAAAAATTCGAAATTCGGGTAGCTCGAAATACTCGAAAATACTCGGGTAGCGTGGGTGCTCGAAAATCTAGTTCTAGTTTTAACTTCATATCACATTGATAGCGGAACTCGACTTTACAGAGAACAACAGCGTAGTAGAGTATGTATGCGTATTAGAGCCCTGCATGAATATATTCGTTAAACGAATATACACTGCTTAACTGTTGTACACTGAAAAAAATGTTTTAAAATTGACGACAGCTGTTATTAATTTGATGAATTTTATGTTTAAAAACTAGCTTGCAAATTTCGTCAAAGTAAGAGCAAACTTTTAAAAAACATGAGAAAAGGCAAATTATGAACACATTGTGTTTCATTTTAAGTTAGTGTTTTTTTTTGAGTGTAGGAGTACACCGTAAGCGAATAAATGTAAACAACAGATCATGTAGTAAAGAGAAAATCAGCGCATGAGAATAACTGCTAATTCGTTCTCTGTTCTCTCACAACACACTTCTTACGCTGATCTGAATTTGTGAGTTGTGTTGTTTTTGTTTCTTAATCGAATACTTGATAAAGTATGCTAATATTCAGCAATGTACTATGGTGCACTGATTAACTACTAAAATGTGTTTATTTTGAGTTGGTGATTGATGAGTTGATTGAAAAGCAAAATTATTGCGATTTTAAATTAAATTTAAATAAAAAAGAATATTTTTAAATCAAATTGGATATTGATGAAATAAGTAACATAAAAAATAACACAATCATTTTTTGCTTTACCTTTTAATGAAATGTAAATTTAATTTTATTTTTAATAAATAGTTATTAAATTTTAATTTTAAGTTTTAGGTAATCTTTTCCTCTTAGGTAATTCTTTTCCTAATTAAACATGCACAATTGTCTACATTATTTAAAACATTGCCAAAACATACATGTATTTAATGATATTTCAGGCAAAAAATCATACTCTGGCAGTCCTCTTTTGCGTATACAGAGCATAATTTCATAAAAACAATACATAACACCATGAAAGTAGCTTTAAACATTCCAACTTAAATAAATAATGCTTTATAATTTGTAATTGTTTTACTTTATACATTTAAATTTATTTTTATTCGTTTATTTGGGGGGTTTTAACCCCCAAAACCCCTACCTGTGTTCGCCCCTGGAATTGTAGTATTTTATGCTGAACTACATAGGCACATAAACTTTTATAACATACTCTGCTAATAAAAAATAAACCCTTGAAGGGATTCCCGAATAGTTCTGATATACTTTTATTTTTCGATTCTTTTTGATATCTATCAATTAAATTGTTAAGTTTGACTATAACACTCTTTATATTTATTATTTCAATGTTTAAACGATTCTAAATTTCAGTTAACTTTGTTGAGACTTCAGAAGCAAAAGTTTTGTAGGCAAATCTTTCGTTTTCTTTTTTGGAGCATTCACAAAGTAAAGAGTAACATCTTAATATGTCACGAATTTTTGGTAAATTGAGACCACTGAAATCTTGTGGCGGGTCCAATAGAACTAATATAATGAGATGGCATATGTGACATATTGGAACTGAATTAAGATTATGACTTTACGTCCATCTCTGATAACGGCCACTAAATTGAAGCGTTCTCTATTTCACTTTTAACAAAAATAAATAAAAAATAAATTAAATAAAATATGGGTTTTAAAAAAACATAAAACGAAGTTTACTTATTTTGTTCGTAGCAAAGTTTTTTCCAACAAGTGGAATAATTTTTTCACATATTGCAGCAAAATACAAATTAAGATGTTCTTTTGAAAAACCGGAGGCTCGAAATAGATTTTAGACTAATGGTTTCTTGAGCAAAGTTGATTAGTATTATCCGTACAACAGTATCCGCGCCTACGATTTTTTGAAAAAAAAATTAACCCGCTCTACTAAGCATACAAACTAAATTACAAAATTTTAGTCTAATTCGACCAAAACCGTGTTGAATACAGATTTTTTATTGATTTGTGGGCGGTAAAAGGGGGTGTGACAGACAACGTTTTGCTTTTTATATATAAGCAACCTTGGCTTTGTACTAAATTCGCAACTTACTTGTAAATACCATATAAACAAGACAGTAGGAAAAATATATGGGACGCTACGTTATTTACGAACTTCTATTGATTTTACACCCCTCGAAACTCGACGCAGACTTTTTGTTCAACTTTTAACCTCACATTACATTTGCAGATGTTGTGTATAGTCAACTTGATTCACTGTCGCAGCATAAACTTCTTGTTGCATTCAACTGCGCTGCTAGGTATGTTTATGGGGTTCATAGGTTTGACCATATCTCCTTAAAAAGTAAAGGTATTCTTGGCTACGACCTGATGGACTTTTTAAAAATACGAAATCTGACTTTCTTACATAAGCTAATTTATACTAAAAGCCCAGAATACCTTTATGAGAAGCTTCAGTTTCTTTAATCAGCTAGGTCAATTAATTTAATTGTTCCTAGGTACTCCTACCGGAACAGCAGTAGATTTTTCTTTTTTAGCACCATTAGACTTTGGAATTCTTTACCCAGCTATTTAAAATTAATTTCTTTAAGAACCAGCTTCAAACGTGCAATTTATGACTTTTTTCGTATTCAAAATCTATAGTCTGTTATATTGTTTTTTTCTTTTTGACGTAGAATACGTCATTCTCGGAGGTAAGTAGGGTGGTTGATAGTGATCAGGTTTCGGTATTTATATAACTTTTTGAGCCTTTGGTGGGTACAATGTTGATGTTAGCACTTGTTGGTCTGCTTGGCCCCCTCAATGTGACAAAAATTCATGTTAGAACTCTCTAACTTCTATAAATTTTACACAATTACATGAAATATAAAGCTATCATTTGCTTAAACTTGCTACCTATTTATCGACAGTTTCCGGTTTTATCGACAAAACCATAAAATTTGTATGGGAGGCCCCCTAAGGAGTGGTCGGAGGGAATAGGTGTCAAAGGCAAAAATGTTCCTTTTGCAAAAATAATGGAGGTCGGTAGTACATATTAACCCTCTCCGGCACTCTCTTAAAGGTCATATGCTCAGGTGTATGGCATAAATATACAAAAACCATAAAATTTGTATAGGAGCCCCCCTAAGGAGTGATCGGAGGGATAAGGTGTCCAACGCAAAAATGTCCCTTTTGCAAAAGTAATGGGGGTCGGTGATACACATTAACCCTTTCCGGCACTCTTTTAAAGGTCATATGCTGAGGTGTATGAATAAATAAACAAAAACCATAAAATTTGTATGGAAGCCCCCCTAAGGAGTGGTCGGAGGGAAGAGGTGTCAAAGGCAAAAATATTCCTTTTGCAAAAGTAATGAGGGTCAGTCATACATATTAACCCTTTCCGGCACAAAAACAATAAAATTTTTATGGGAGCCCCCCTAAGGAGTGGTCCGAGGGAAAAGGTGTCAAAGGCAAAAATGTTGCTTTTACAAAAGTAATGGGGGTTGGTCATATATATTAACCCTCTCCGGTACTCTCTCAAAGGTCAAGGTATGGGATAAATATACAAAAACCATAAAATTTGAAAAACTTCGTCTTATTGTACAACATTATCTAAATCAAAATAAATAAATCCCGAAAATGGTGCACCAAGTGTGAGAAACTAAAGATGCTCTTTTTCAAGAGCATAGTTTCTTAAAAGCTTAATATATCTACATTAAAGTTCCCAATAATTTTTTTTTCTTGGGTTTTAAAGTAATAAAAAATAAGTGACTGTGAGTCAATTCGGGTTAAGTTTTTTTTTATTTTTTTCAGGGTTTTTACTGATCTAAGAAAGCAATTGATATAAAAGCTTTACGTATAAAAGTTTTTTATTTCACTTTGCACTTCTATCTTCGTAAATTGGAGCCATAATAGGTTTGACAAAATTTGGATATAACGGTGCATTTTGCAAAATTAATATGATTAACTCTGTTCTGACGTCCGACACATGAATTCTCGAACTCTTTCTGTAGATGTCTTTTGCTGAGGTTTCAGGAATTTGTTTCTTTTAAGCAACTTTTAAATTTAATTTTCGCTGACGGCTTTTTAATTGGTCATGCCTTGAAAGCAATTTGGACAGTTTGTTGGTTGGATACACATGTCTTTTTACCGCCAGTTTTTTGTGAAGAAAAGAGAAGGAATATATTTTATTCATTAAGGTATATGTTCATAAACGTCAAACAAAAAAAAATTGAAAACTCCAGAACGTCGCACAGTGATGGCAAAATATTAAAAATATATTTTTAAGGACTTCCAACATCTCATAATTTTTGTTATATCGAGATGCTCGAACAGCTTTTTTTTAAAGTAACGTAGATGTTAATACTAAAAATAATTTAAAAATATCTATAATTAAAATACTAAAATGGTAGAAAAATGAATGACGTCCGACACATGACGCCCGAACAATAACAAATATTAAAATAAAAATTTTTTAACAAAAAAAAAAACCGACTTCAAAATCACTACAAAGTAAAAAATAACTTCAAATAACTTTTCCCATTCATTTCTTGGTCATATTTTAAAAGCTATTTATATGTATTATAATATTGGAAATCTTATCATTTTCATTTTTTCTATTTTATTTCATTATCATCAACATATTAATTGCTTTATGTACATAAAAGCTTTGAAGTCGGCTTATGTACATAAAAGCTTATCTTACTATGTCGAAATCTTTTTATTTTAATTTTTTTCTAATTTGTTTTATCATAAAAATATTATTAACTTTATGAATATAAAAGCTTGTTAGCGATTTTTTTTCTTTCAGTTTGCAATTTTTGAGTACGCTGAATGTAGCCAATGTATTCCATGCATTATTTGTGCAGCTGTTACACACTATGTCATATTCAATATGAGCTTTACAAGCTCACCCAAACCAGGTTAATGAGAAATTTAATGTGTACAAAGCTTTTAAAATAACTACGGTGTCACCAAGGCACCAAAAAGTGCACGGATGGTAAAAGATCATGATTGTGTTTCAAAGATGAGCGCCGACTTGAAAGCTTTTATGTTCATAAAGCAATTAATATATTGATGATAAAAAAACAAAATAGAAAAAATGAAAATGATAAGATTTCCAATATTATAATACTTGTACATATATAGCTTTTAAAATATGACCAAGAAATGAATGGGAAAAGTTATTTAAAATTATTTTTTACTTTGTAGTGATTTTTAAGTCGGTTTTGTTTTTTTTTTTTTTGTTAAAAAGTTTTTATTTCTTCCTTTTTAGAGAATATGAAATATTTTATGTAATCGTATTCTTGAGGAAAATTTCAAACATGAAACTTTGTTCTTAAAAAATTTGTTTTATTAATTCCTGAAAGTTTGTTGGGTATTTTCCATTTCTGTTTCTCTAAAATTTGTAGTGCCACGCCCTTTATCTAATCCCGCCCACTTTATTTACCGTACCTTATAATGATTCTACCTAGCCCTGTGCCAAATTTCAGTTTCCAAGTATCAATATTAACCGTAATATAGTACTTTCCTTAAAGTGCCACACCCTGTGTACAATCCCGCTCACTTTTTTAATGATTCTACCTACCCACCTACCTGCATACCAAAGACTAGCGTACAGTCTCAATATTAACTAAGTTATAGTATTTTTATAATATTGACACGCCCCTTTGTTGAATAACGCCCACTTTTTTGGCCGTAATATGTAGTAACTGTACCTACCCATGTACTAAATTTCAGCACCCTAGTGTCAATAGTATTCGATATATAGTGTGTTTCTAATATTGTCGCACCCATTTGTCGAATAACGCCCACTTTCTTTACAGTAATTTTTAAAAATTGTGTCTATCCCTGTTCTAAATTTCAGTACCCTAATGTCAATACTATTCGATATACAGTGTTTTCCAAAATTGCCACACCCCTTTGTCAAATAACGCCCATTTTATTGACTGTAATTTGTAATAACTATGCCTACCCATGCACTAAATTTCAGCATCCAAGTGTCAATATTATTCGATATATAGTGTGTTTCTAATATTGCCACACCCCTTTGTCGAATAACGCCCACTTTCTTTACAGTAATTTTTAAAAATTGTGTCTACCCCTGTACTAAATTTCAGTACCCTAGTGTCAATACTATCTGAGATACAGTGTTTTTTTTAATATGACCACGCCCCTTTGTCAAATAACGCCCACTTTATTGATCGTAATTTGTAATAACTGTGTCTACCCCAGTATTTTTACTGTACATTTCAGTACCCTAGTGTCAATATTAACTGAAATACAGTGTTTTTCTTATATTGACACGCCCCTTTGTCGAATATCGCCCACTTTTTAAAAAAAGGACCTCCGCGTTCATGGTATCTATCTGTTGACAATAAATTACGGCAATCGGGCAAGTGCTTTAGGAGTTATCGATGTACATACATTTAAAAAAAAAAAAAAAAAAAAAAGCGGACAAACCAACGGAATTGAGGACCTCCTCCTTTTTGAAGTCGGTTAAAAATAAAAACGATAATAAAAATTAACGACTATGCTTACTTTTTGTATATTTCAGTTAATTCTAACCGTTTCATTCATATCATATTTTCTCGTAGCTCCAATCAGTTCGCTGCAAATAGCAGATTTTACAATTAATATGAAAACTACTTCTATTTAATGACGTCCGAACGCTTCATATCAAAACCACTGTTCATGTATTTCACTTATATTGTATTTTTTTCTGATATTTATAAATAGCAGTCCCATAATACTTAATGCTGCACTAGTTATTTTTTCCTAAACAAACCATTTTCAGCATATATAAAAAAAAAAAATTGGAAAAAAAAATGCGTGCGAATGTGACGTCCGACACGCAGGATGTGCCCATATATAGATATCGGTTTTAGTACCGTTTAATTCACCGTTTTATATACGCGGCTAAAGATGTCTTAAAGACTTCGACAGAACTTTTCATAATCTACACAACTTATGTTGTGTGTGTTACAAAATGTTTCAACACAAATTAATGACTCCAAGCCGCTAATTGTTAGTTTCTCAATCTGTTTAACATGGTGTTTTTTAGTTTCTGAGTTAAGTCTCACTGATCGAGTAATTAATTTTTATTAAACAAATGTTCTATGTCAGCTGGTTTTTGAAACGGGAACATTGACATATAGCACCCAATACGATTGTGCTATATTCCATTAAAAAACGAACTAAAAAAGACTTGGGAAACTTGTGCGAAAAATCTAGTCAAGCTGAGTTTTATTGTTAATGCAAAGATACAGTATAAAACGAATTAAGATGATAGTGAAGCAAAATGATTCCAAGCTAAGACCAAGAGAATATCAACTAATTTCCCAAGCTTATAAGACTACATACTGAGTTTCGTCCCGGGTATACAAATGTTTGTAAAAATCGGATTTGAAAAAGTCAAATTGAATACATATTTAAAAAAAAAAAAACGTGCGCAGAATACATGTGTGCGTGTTGCTTGACATACGTTACATAATCCGATGCAACTAACCACCGAACCAGCTGTAGAAGTAGCACGTACTTCACTCGTCATCATAGTTATGAGTAATACAGCATCGACGGTGATTTGGGCGGATGATGATATGAAAATGCCATGCACGTGCACAAGGTAGAGCATTTTTTTTAATGGTAACAAAGTACACGTGCAGCCTCTTTTCTTTTTGTACAAAACCTCAGTAAACACGTGCATTTTTTGAATTTTTTTTTTTTGTGTGTGACTGCCTGTTTATGTGCTTGTTAGGGCATATTAAATGCAAGGCTCTTTTGAAATAAGGGCAAAAGCCTGCTTACCTGCTGTTTCACCTCACTCTTGTGTTCGACAGGACTTGGCTGTGATTTCTATTTATGCGGTGTTCCTATTAGCGCTTCCGAATCAGTTCATTTCACGGCAGGAAGCTTTTATATTTTTTTCTTGCTATTATTTGAATAAACTTCTAAACTCTTGCACAAAATGCCGCGGTACTCGATCCTTCAATTGTGATTTACGAGCATTTTAGTAAACCTTGAGTATATATTTAGAATAAGGCGTCGGTCTGTCACTGAGTATGGGTCACGGTATCGTAAAGATAATTTAGATAGCTTAAGCAATTGTTCCTTAAGTCACAATTAAACAAATTTCTCTTTTTGCCTATCATGAGTGCAAGAGAGATAGAGTATGTATTCTTTTGTAAAGAGTAATATAAAAGAAAAATATTTTTAAAAATAAGTATAGAGAATAGCCGTGCTTTTTACCAACCGAGCTGTAAAAAACGCCCGCTTATCATATGTACTCGCTTAAATAATACAGGAACCTGTTAGTGGCTTAAAAGTTTATCAAGCAAACGAAAAAAGTGTTTCCAAGTCATCTTTCAATTATTGTGTACTTTTTCTATGAAGTGATGCAACTGTGATTATTGTCAGTTAATAGTGATATATGAATTCGAAACTTTTTTGTACCCAATACGTTGAACGAAATTTTCAAAATGCCTTTTTCACCAACATTTCTATAAATGACACTATTTAAATTTAATTTTTTTTTTAATTTAATATGTTTTTTGTTTTCCTAGAGCAAAATTAAAAGTTTTGATACTGAATTTAATATAACATCAAAAATATTTTTTATGAATGAGTAAGAAGTTACAATACAACAAAGGAGATTTGGATAGATTGTGCATGATGCAATTATTAAGTAGGCTGATATTGGAGAGCAGGGTGAGCTATTTGTCAAAATCAGCTGGTAATTTTTAGTTTTTCTAATTTTTGTTTTTGTTTTGTTTTTTTTTTTCCACAAATATACTCCTGTATTCAGTAGCCAAAAGGCTAGTATAGAACCAGTGAATAATTTAATATTAAATAATAAGACTAATACTTTACTAATACTTGAGAAATAGAAACATATATTAATATTGTTTTGTTTTTTAAAGATTTTAATTTAGTTACAAGATAGCAATAAAAGACTAACAATGTTGAAATTAAAAAGCGATTAAATGAAATTAAAAAGCGAATTCAAGTAGGAAATTTTAACATGAATTCAACTTAGGCAATATCCAATTCATTGCCATTGTTTGTTGGGCAAACAAACAAATGTTGAATAAATTTTTAGAGCGTATTGCCCGTATGTAATTCGGAAGCTTACTAAATAATATTAAATTTAGTAAATAGAATAAACAAGCTTCGGGTATTTTTGAGAACCGAGTTTTAAATATTTGAGAGATGAAAAATTATACAATAATTGCTGTCAATGCAATTGAAAGCTTCAAACAATCGGTGACAAAAAATCGGTTTACATTTTTGACACATGAAACAATGCTTCCAAGTTTGAAAAAACATTCTTAAGCTACTTAGCAGTCGTTTTTTGACTACTCGCTTGGTAATAGTAATAGTAATAGTAGATTTTATTGAGACTTGAAAATTTTTACACAAAGATTTCTTACACACTAACACAAGAAACACTTAGAACTATAGAAGTATTATTCTAATAACAAAAGAAAATAGATACATGCTGCATGCAAACACATAAGAAGTTACACAAGGACAACAATAGTCAGAAAAATTAAATGAAAAACAATGCTTGCTCCCGGCATTTAGGCTGAGACTAAGAGAGAAAACTCAGATAGACTTACAAACTAAATAACACTTAAATACAATTAAACCTAAGAATAGCAAACTATCCATTATATGCAAATATAAGGACTATAAAGTTAACAGCCAAATTAACATAAAGCAAAGAGCATATATTGTAAAGAGGTTTCATGAACTTAACAGAGCACTGTTAATGTTAATTATAAGCGCCAGAGTTTAAGACCTAGCGAAAGCATCACCGTGAATGACATTTTTTCACTCTCCCACGAGCGCATCAAAATTGTTTGAGAGTGGCAGCTAGAACTTGAGACGAATGCATGAATGAAACTTCCACTACTTTTACCGTTTTTCATTTGTATGTATGGATGTGTGTCTGCATCGTAGCTGACATAAAATAAATTTGCGATATCTGACCTTTTTTCCGATCTTATTTGTTAGGCATGATTTTTGTTGATTTTAGCTCATGATACAATTACCAGGTAGTATTATTCGCTGAAAATCAGCTGTGGAAAAACTGTCAATATGGGCATATAGTGTCAAAATATAGCGAGTAGGTGCAAACAATGTTGCTTATTGTGTTATTACAAATGAAAATAGCGCGATTTTTGTAACAATTTTTCATATTTTTGAAATTAAAACTTTTTTTAGCGGGTTTAGCACTTTTTGGTTAAGAGTAAAACAATAGAATCGCGATATCATCAAGTTGCTTACATCAAGAACGAATTTGTTTCTATATGTTTCAAGCGTGATACATACATACAAACATACATATAAGAACTTTTGCGCTATGGCGGACACTGCCAACACAGTTGTACTTATTTTTATATTATACAACGGTGTACAACTATATACTAACTTTTCTAACAATTTGTTGGTGTTGTTGGGTTTTGTTGTTATTGTTGATGCAGTCTTCAAATAGTTTTTAAGGTTTCCATGAGGGAGTCTTAATAAAATAAAGATGAATACTTCAATTTAATCATTTCATTATATTTGTATTAAATATAAAAAACAAAACAAAACCTAAACAGAGATTTAATTTCTAAAAATTTTAAATGATTGGTTTAAGTATAAAAAACAACAATATCCCCTTTTACTTCTTGCTGTGATTGCAATACTGCTATTTGACACTATATGCCCACAGCAACGAGTAAAAGTAGCGATTAATACTACCTGGTAATTGTATCATGATTTTAGCTTAGCTTTGTGTTGTTGTTTTGAGCATTGCTTTTTGTTGTTGGTATCCTTTGCACTGAGTGTGTTGTTCGTGTGTTGATCACAAAACAGATTCATTACTTAGATCAAACATTAAAGAAATTTTGCGGGAAACATTGCGGAAATCATTTAAAGGTCATTTTGAAGCTACATATTTATGAGTGAAACCATTTTGAATAATGTGGTTACAAACCGAAATACGTATGGAATATATGATGAAAAATCATTTATTAGCATCTAAACTTTTTTATTTTTTTTTTTTTTATTTTTTAAAACATGCATCTGATACTTTTTGGACATACTTGTTCAAGTTCGAAAAGAAAACAACTTTAACAAAAAGGAAATATACACCTCAAATGTTGGTATTCTTATAAGCATATCCTATATTATTTTAAAAATGACAAAACATTATTTGAATAAAATTAACAAAAACATAATACGAAATTATCTTGTTAATTAAGATATATTAATAAATAATTATTTATTTATTTCATGTATATAAAATCAAAGCCAATTAAGGCCAATATGATTACAAGCACATAAATCTAAATTTATATTTTATATTAATAATGTTTACCTACAATAATTTAAGTTAAAGTTTTTTATTAATAAATTAAATTTTCTATTTTAATGCAAATAATGTTGTGGAAATAAACTTAAATTTAAATTCCCTAATTACTAAATTTTTCACAAGATAAACCCTAGAACAGATCAAAAGAAATTATAATATTAAATTGAAAAATGTTTATTTATTTTCATAAGTTAACATGTGTATATAACATATCGATATTAATGTATTAAAGATTTTATGTAAGATACAATATTGCAATTTAAAAAAAAATATTTACTTACATTTAATAAAAGAAATATTTACTTACATTTAGCAATTATATGAAATTTTCTATATCGCCCATTTCAGATTGAGGTGACCTATCAGTCGCACTGACCATCTGGTTTTTGTTTAATTCCGGAGTTTAAAGTTTCAAAAAATCTTTTTTTGCGGAGCCACAGCCATTCGAATGCCAAAATAGGGCCTATTTTAAGACAACGTAGTTCAGTCAATTTAAATCACATTTTATTAACTAAGGTAACATTGGAAAAGTTATCTCCTCTATTTTAAGGATAAATATAAAACTTTTGAAAAATTTCTGTAAATTGTTAATTTGTTAATTTAATTTTTAATTGATAATTTCAAAGTTTAATGCCATGCCAACAACAGACGCTATAATTATTTTTCAGTTTCTTTATTTTGGTTTTTTGTACGTTTCAATACCTTTCCAACGATATGCCCATAAAGAGGAGTGGTAGATATAGAAAAGTATATATATTCTTGATCAGCATCACCACCCGAGTCGATTAAGCCATGTCCTTATGTCTGTCCGTCTGTTCGTCTGCCTGTGATCACGATTATAGCCATAATTTTCAAGCTATCATTACAAATAATACGAATAATATTTGTATATAGCTGTAGAAGTAAACCTAAATTTACATATTATATAAAAAATGTTTATAAAAATTTATGTAACAGTTTCATATTCTATATGATGTAATAAGTTTAATTTTCTATTTTAATGCAAATAAAGTTGTGGAAATAACCTTAAATTTAAATTCTCTAATTACTTAATTTTTCACAAGATAATCCCTAGAACAGATAAAAAGAAATTACAATATTAAATTGAAAAATATTTATTTACTTTCACAAATATCGATATTAATTTATTAAAGTTTTTATCTAGGTATTGACAAAATATATTGCAATTTAATAAAAGAAAAAGTTTTCTTCGTTCATTTATTATTTATTTAAATAAGTTTTTAAGTAATTACATGTTAATAAAATTAATTTTCTTTGATAAATGATCCGTGAAAATTTTTTTGAAGATAAATATCTCCCGCAGCATATAAAATTTCTTAAAAATAAATATGTAATGATAAAATAAGTTTATTAATAAATAATTAAGGAAATAAAAGAAATTATCAAGTGATAATATGAAGCAATGTATTGGATTATTGAGTATTTATTACCATTAATAATAACAGAAACTATAGATAAGAGACGTATACATAACCATTAAAATGTAATCCATTTAAAAAATATAAAAATTAAAAAAGTTCATAAAATTTCATCAGAATCCTCAATTTACAAATAATTTTTCGAAAAATATGTCACCAATCAAAAGGCGTGGATTATAAAATATTGCATAGCTTCCTAAAATACTTTAAAATCTGAGTGATTGGGTGAGGCTGGCAACTATTATGACCACAAGTTATGTTGCCGCCACTGGCAAAACCTGCACTTCGCTTTATCAAAAGTAGAAGATATTAGTTACAAAATTCTAAATGTCACATACAAGAACATATTTTTTCGAAGTTAGGTATTTCCGAGTTAATTTCCGCCGCCATTTTCAATAAGATAAAAACTTGTACTTAGCTTGGCTGGCGTGGTGATTATTTTATTTCGCAAAATTTGTTTAAATATTAATTATCAACTTAGATTTTTCAAAGATCTTGAACCTAGTGGTTTCCATACCAAAAAGTGAGTTCTAAGTTTGTTTATTTTTAAGAATTTCCTTACTGAATTTGTTATTATAGGAATTTTAATATAAGTCACGTTGGTTGAAATAAATCCAAATTTGAACTGCAATCAACTGAAGTCTTTATTCAAAATCCGGTGGAAATCATTAGCGAGGCAGATTCCTCTCTCTCAACAAGTTATATATACTTGATCATCTCAATACAGTTTTCATCCGAGAAAACTCGAGATGGTTAAAAGATAAATTTATATCCGAGGAAGGAAAGATAAAATCTTTCGAAAAGCAGCGTAAAGTCAGTGTAGAAATGAAAAGGCTTTCTAATATATACAACACTGTTTGTCCGTTTGAATATCTGTCAGATCGTCTATAAAGATATTGTTATATGTATCTTTATAGAACTAATATAGACATTTTTATATAAAGATATTGTTATATCTTTATAGAATTATTATAGAAATTTATATATAGAAAATTTCATATAATTGTTAAATGTAAGTAAATATTTCTTTTATTAATTGTAAGTAAATATTATTTTTATTACATTGCAATATTGTAAGTACCTACATAAAATCTTTAATACATTTATATCGATATGTTATATGCACATGTTTACTTATGAAAATAAATAAACATTTTTCAATTTAATATTATAATTTCTTTTGATCTGTTCTAGGGGTTATCTTGTGAAAAATTTAGTAATTACGGAATTTAAATTTAAGGTTTTTTCCACAACATTATTTGCATTTAAATAGAAAATTAAACTTATTAATAAAAAGCTTTAACTTAAATTATTGTAAACATTATTAATATAAAATATAAATTTGGATTTATGTTCTTGTAATCATATTGGCCTTAATTGGCTTTGATTTTGTATACATGAAATAAATAAATAATTATTTATTAATATATCATTATTAGCAAGATAATTTCGTTTTATGTTTTTGTTAATTTTATTCAAATAATGTTTTGTCATTTTTAAAATAATATAGGATATGCTTATAAGAATACCAACATTTGAGGTGTATATTTCCTTTTTGTTAAAGTTGTTTTCTTTTCGAACTTGAACAAGTATGTCCAAAAAGTATCAGATGCATGTTTTAAAAAATAAAAAAAAAAAAAATAAAAAAGTTTAGATGCTAATAAATGATTTTTCATCATATATTCCATACGTATTTCGGTTTGTAACCACATTATTCAAAATGGTTTCACTCATAAATATGTAGCTTCAAAATGACCTTTAAATGATTTCCGCAATGTTTCCCGCAAAATTTCTTTAATGTTTGATCTAAGTAATGAATCTGTTTTGTGATCAACACACGAACAACACACTCAGTGCAAAGGATACCAACAACAAAAAGCAATGCTCAAAACAACAACACAAAGCTAAGCTAAAATCAACAAAAATCATGCCTAACAAATAAGATCGGAAAAAAGGTCAGATATCGCAAATTTATTTTATGTCAGCTACGATGCAGACACACATCCATACATACAAATGAAAAACGGTAAAAGTAGTGGAAGTTTCATTCATGCATTCGTCTCAAGTTCTAGCTGCCACTCTCAAACAATTTTGATGCGCTCGTGGGAGAGTGAAAAAATGTCATTCACGGTGATGCTTTCGCTAGGTCTTAAACTCTGGCGCTTATAATTAACATTAACAGTGCTCTGTTAAGTTCATGAAACCTCTTTACAATATATGCTCTTTGCATAAAGTTTAGTGAATGTTAGTGAAAGCTAAAAGTTAGTAACAGAAGGTGAAATTTGAAAAAATAAAAAGCAGAAGTATAAACACAAAACAGAGTTTAACAATTACAATTACTATTATAAATTATATCATATAAATTCCATAAATCAGCCTCTATGAGTGCCAGGGAGTGTTTTAATATAAAAAGAGGGTAACAAAGGTGCGGAAAAGTCAATATCTAAAGGAATATTTTCATTAATTAAACCAATAGGAGAAAGGTACGTGGAGTTAGAGCAACTAAAAGATTTTTGACACTCGAAGATATCATTTATAAGAAAGTTATCATGAAAAGAAAGATTTAAAATAAACTTTTTTTGTAAGGTTAAAGCATATTTACAAAGAGGAATTATTTGAGCCTTACTATAAATAAAATTATTAGAGAAACGCTTAACGAAGGATTCGTAGTTTCTGTAGACACAGAGTCTTAAAACATTACGTTCAAGGATTTCTTATTTTTTGGCCACGGTAGGAGAAATGGAAAACCACATGGGAAATGCATAAATTAAAACAGGACGTATGCAAACTTTATATATTAATAATTTCGTTTCATTTTTTAAATATTTACTATTAAAAAGTTTCGAAAACATACCTTTGACGAAAGAAGCTTTTTTAAAAACTGATCTAGCGTGATCATTAAATTTAACCAATTTATTAAAATTCACACCCAAATACTTAAAATTAGAACTAAAAGGAATTTCAACACCATTCAAAAAAATTTGCAAACGTTTGCTTTAAGGAACGACATAACTTTTGCATTTCCCGGATGCATTTCTCAGGCAAAGAGCCACTGATTTGGAAGTATTTATAGTAATAACCCAGTACTTATAAAAGTCATCCACTTTAGCCAAGTGCTTTGAAACTAGTTCAAGAGCTTTTAAAGGAGATTCATTGTGTGCATAGATCAGAGAGTCATCAGCATATAAAATACCTCTTGAGCCATCCAATTCATGAGGAAAATCATGAATGAAAATATTATATAAATGAGGCGCCAACACCGAGCCTTGGGGAACACCGCTCTTAACTTCACCCATTTGAGAGACCCCTTCATTAATCTGAACACAAAACTGCCGATCATTGAAGAAACTGCGAAATAATTTAATTATTAAAGGATCGAAACCTAATCTGATTAATTTTAATAAAATTCCATCATGAAATGCTCTATCAAAAGCTTTCTCTATGTCTAAGGACACAGCAACTGTACAATTACGATTTCTCAGATTACAAATTACATCATCATGAAATTTTAATAAAGCATGGACTGTCGAATGACCTTTTTGAAAACCAAACTGATAGGCGGGGATATAATTAATATCTGACATTATGTCCATTTTTAAACCTAAGACATGTTCAAGTAACTTACCAAGATTCGAAAGTAAAGAAATTGGTCTAAAATTATTAAGGTTAGAAATCTTAGGTATTTTTTTTATTGGAATTATTTTTGCAATTTTCCAATTATTTGGAAAATAACCAATGTTTAAACAATTATTATATATAATTATAAGGAAGTTTAAAGCATCAGCAGAAAGTTTCTTTATAAGAAAATTAGAAATTCGATCAAGACCATATGATTTCTTAGCATTTATATTTTTAGCTATAAGGGAAAGCTCATCTAAATTTGTGAAATGAAAAGAATCAATATTATTCAAAGAGGAGAAATTATCGTCAAACAAATAAACAGAATTAGGATAACTGGATAAACAATTTCGAACAGAGCTTTTGATTTCAAAAGAATTTGATCTGCTAGATGAGTTGTCAGTATAAACAGAACTAAAGTGTTGATGAAAAGAATTTAGAATTTCATTTTCAGAGGTAATAGATACATAATCAATCAAGATTTCATCACAGGAACCAAACTTTTTATTTCCAATAATACCAAAAATTTCGTTAAAAGCATTTGGACCAGGGGTAATTTTTCGAAGCCTAGAATTAAATTCCGAAGATTGGTCTATTTGGATTTGATCCTCAATAAGAATTTTGAGTAATTGTATTTGTTTCGAAAGTAATTTGTATTCGGAGTTAGATCTATTCGAGTTTCTATGAAATATTCTTTTAAGTTCTCTTTGCCAATTGTATTTGATTTTAAATAATTTTTTTAACATGATCAGAAACAATGAATTTTTTATCTTTGAGATCAATACGTTTTGTGTGAGAATCAACAATCGAATTTACAGAAGAGGTAAAAAAATCAATAAATTGATCAATTTCATGACAGTTAAGATTACGATTAACAGGAGGAGAGTTAAAAGCAAGAGATAAATCTAAATCAGTTTTAAAGTTCTTCCAATTTGTATCTTTAAAACAGGTAACAAATCGTGGTCTTCTTAATTGAAAGTCAAAATCTGGAAGATCTAAAATAAGTTTAATGGGAAAGTGATCCGAAAAAGTAGGAAGACTAGAAATTTTATAATTAATGTTAAAAGCGTCAATAAGGTTAGAAGATAATAAAAAATGATTTTTTTTATTAGGATAAGAAGTTAGGATAAGAAGGAGAATCACCACAAATTCTTGAAAAATGCAGAGAATAATCATGAAGCCATTTTGAAAGATGTCTATCATTGAGATTTTCTAAAAAGTCACCCCAGGAAGGATTTCGAGCATTCAAATCACCTCGTATAACCGTCCCATCAAAATTTCTTGAAAATAAATAAATTTTAGAAAGACCTTCATAAATGCCAGAAGAACAAAACTCACATGGAAAATAAATAGAACCAAATAGAAATTTATAACAAGTTGAACCAGATAAAAGAGCTACTTCAATAAAAACGTGGGGAAAAGATATTCCAGGAATGAAAACTGGAGAAAACGAAAAAGTATTTTTAATCAAAATGCCAACTCCCAAAGTCGAGTTATCTTGAATAAAACTGTAATTTTCAAGAGCTGAGATTTTATTTTTCAGATGTGTTTCTTGAATGAAAGCTAAGTCAGCATGATGAATGCAAATAGTTTTAATAAGATCAATTTTCCTGCTAGTATCAACAAGCGATCTAACATTAAAAGATAGGACATTTATAGAATTATGGGCCATACACGTTTTTAATTTCAGATAGGAGAGAAAGATACTGAGACTTAGCATTATCAAAAGACATTTTTTTATAATTTTGCAAGAAAAAATTAATTTTATCTTCAAAGGAAATTGGATTTGGAATATTAAAAAAATTTGCAAGTTTTAAAAGTTCATCAATAATGGCAGGTTTACGAGATATCATAGAAGGAGCGGTGCTAGGAGTAGAGAAGAGACTAGTAAATGTTTTACTGGGCGAAGTTAAGGACGCTTTATTCAACGCTGCTGCAACAGTATCTCTGGCAGCAACTTTTTTTTCTTTTAATTCCAGTATTTGTTTTTTTTAGCAGCTAAATGGTCTTTGTAAGCAGAACAGCCCCTCCAGTTAGCAGGATGGCCAGTTTGTTTACAATTTACGCAAAAAGGTGGAGTATCTGAAACCTTAGGAAATAAACATTGACCAGGTTCATGGTCAACGTTACATTTAACACAACAGAACTTTCTACAACAGTTACGAGAAATGTGACCCCAACGTTGGCATCGTCTACATTGGATTTCTTTGTCCTTAATTTTTGGAGTTTCCCATTGAATTGATTGGCTCAAGAGGAATCTTAAATGATTTATGTCACTTGCCTTCTTTCCAGGAAGAAGAGTAACTAAAAACAAACCAGTATCGTATCCATTTTTAATAGAAAATGGCGTGTTAAATTTGGAAACTTTGGAAACCACTGAAGGGATCGAATTATCCAAAGCATTTTTAATCTCATCAGATACCGAACCAAAGCACATACCTCTCAAAATAAGACTTATTTGTTTCAAGCATTTGGGCGTATAAGAGTACGAATCAGCCCCATTTTCACGAAGAATTGACATCAATTCGGTGTGAATTTCAACATAATCAACATAAAGTTTACTTTTTAATTTCGATTTGTTAACAATTTTAAAAAAAATTTTTGGGATCTTTGCACTTAGTTGGCCAACTAAATTTTTGATATTGACATTATATAGGAAGATAGGAGGGCAAAGACTTTTCCGCCCAGATATAACATTAGTATTGGGATTTTTTTATTTAAATTACTGTTATGAACTGAATTTTTTTTTTTTTTTTTTTGGATTCGCCCGGAGGTAAGAAATCTTCATAGATACGTATGACCCGCGCCATACGCATGCACGATTTACATTCTAAGAAGTTCCCGGATCAGCCGGACTGATAGAATGCATCTACGTGCTAAAACTTACCACCTGTTGGCAAATAATAGCCTCCACTAAGCACAATTGCTTGGCCTTTCAGCGGAAATTAAAATTAAATAAAATTTGAGAATTTTTGTGCTTATGTAAACTTCATAAACATCATCGAATAAAAGCACATTCTTCATAATACGAAGCAATACAAGACAACATCCAGAGTTATTTATTAGACCATATATAACCGCATTTATAATTGTTGTCGTTCGGCTTGGGGCCACTGTCCAACCCAAGATCCTTCGTGGAAAAGAGATGCAACTCTCAAACACCAAACCAATACCAAACATAGCACAGATATACAAGTATATATTGTGCAGGCAAAATATATTTATATATTCGGGTCACTAAAATAAGGGAACACCCAGCTAAAGTTATTATTTGGATATGCATTTGGGCCAACGCAGGTAAAAACTTGTATGGAAAAGGGATGAACTCTGACACCTGAACTCCTAAAGTAAAACCTTTGATGACACGCAAAGTAAACTCCAAGAGGTTAGTTGACGTAGATTTTCCCTTTAAGAAACTATGTTGAGAGGTGGAAATGGAGGAAGATACAACGTGGGTTATTTGATCAGTTATAATTTTCTCAAATAACTTAGGGATTGCGCTTAGTTTTGCGATACCTCGGTAATTGGAAACATCAATTTTTGAGCCGGATTTATGAAGAGGTATTATATAAGATTTTCTCCATATATTGGGAAAATTACCACTGTGCAAGGATGTGTTAAAAATGATTGATAGGGGAGAACACAAACTAATAGAACAATGTTTTAAAATGCAGCTCGGGATTTTGTCAGGACCAGTCGTAAAAGAAGATTTAACTTGTCGAAGGTAATGCATAACTATATTAGAATCTATTACGGGGGTTTCAAAAGAGTTAACTGGTGGTAGGTAAGGATATTCAAGACTCATGCTCAATGGTATATCGGAGTAGGTTGTTTTAAAGAAGTTTGCAAACATGTTGGAAACTTCGATGTCGCAAGATGCTTCTTCATGATTGAATTTCATAAGAGGTGGGAAGCTGGAGGTTTTTCGTTTTGAGTTGACAAAAGTGTAGAAAAGTTTCGGATTATCTTTGAATTGAATTTTTATTTTGGCTATATAGGCAGAGTAGCATTATTTATTTAATAGTTGATATCTGTAATGACAAGAGGAATAGCAAGCGAAGTCTAAATTAGAGTCTGACTTTTTATATTTTTTAAATAAGCGATTTTTGGAATTTTTTAAAGACTTAAGTTCATTAGTTAACCAAGGAGGGTTTAAAGGTTTGAAATTACTATTTTTTTTTTGGCACAGATAATGAGAAACATTTTTGCAATGTATCATTAAGAAACTGTACTGAAGATTCGACATTATAAAAAGAGTACGAAGACCTATTATTTAAAATTGGGGACCAGTCAATCCGCTCGAAAAGAGCATTATGTTTAACATAGTCTGTTTTTTTAAAGTTAAAAATTTTATTATTTCGCGTATCTGGAGCTAATTTCTTTTCATTTATGTTGGCAAGTAATATTGTTATTTCAAGAGTTGGATGATAATCGTCTTCCGGAAAAGAAACTGGGTTCGAACGACGGAGATTTACGGAAGTGCATCTATCTACAAATACAAGGTCAAGAGATCTAAAATTTTTATTAAGAATATTATTAACCTGCTGAAGACACAGATCGGACAACTTATCTTAGAAATCATTTATCCAATCAGAGGCAGAAATAGGAGTAAGAAATGCGGAATCATCGGAAATACTCCAGGATACAGAAGGTAAGTTGAAATCACCTAATGCAATGATAGTATCCATATTTTTAAGCATATTATGGACTGTTTCGATGGCACTAATATGGTTTAAGTAAATTGTTAAATCACTTTTAGGTGGAATGTAAGAGCAAGTAAGAAAAATCGTATTATTATTTACTTTAACTGTAACACAAATAAACTCCAGGTCGTTGGCTATCTTATCATAGCGATCTTTACGAAAAATTTGGTACTTATTGCACATTATTTCAGAGTTTAAAACGTTAGAGCGAAGCCAAGTTTCAGTAAAAACTATAAAGTTATATTCAAAATCAAAACTGTTCATGAAAATATCGGAAAGTTTTGAATTGAGACCTCTAACGTTTTGATACACAAGCTCTAAATTAGACTTGTGATTTTGCAATCGTTTTTTGTATGGTACTGAGGACTATTAGAAGGACGAGGCAAGTGTACAACATTTGCAATACGCGGTTTTTTTTTTAATTCAAATTCATGAACAATTGTATTACGGGGCCAAAAGTTTACATCCACAAGAGTATTAAATAAATTTTCCGGAACAGTCAATCTAAAAGAAGTAGTCAGTCTCGCATTTAAATATTTGAATTTTTGGAATGAAAGAGGAATACCACTATTTAACTTTGAATTAATAAAAAATTTTATATCATCTTCAGTTGTATCAGTAGCTAAGCGCGAGACAAAGATTGCTTTAGTTGGTGGAATTGCGATTAATGGCTTAGGAGAAAAAGTAGCAGTAGTAATAGGAATCCGTTGAGCGTTAACAACTGAAGTTGCAAAAATAGGAGTTTGAACAGTAGGAGGAGCAATTGAAACAGCTTGAGCATAAGTAAGAACAGGTTGGTTAACAGGTATGGATGGTGCTTACATTGGCAAGGAAACGGTCTCTGGTACATTTGGAGCAGATATAGAGGCAATCGTATCAGTACAAATGTCCATATCGTCTGCAATGTCACGTTCAACAGGTGGTGGTATTGGTGGTGTCGAGTTAGTTTTCTGTTTATTGCGCAGGTTCATGTATTTCTTTTTACGCTTGGGCGAAGGAATTGGCTCATCAATATATTTACACTCATCGAAAAGTGTTTGGTACTTTAAAAATTTTGCAGAAAGCAAAGAAAGTTCCCTACTTATCTCAGAGAAACCCTGCTTTGTCTGCTTAAAAAGCTTATAAAAGTTGACATCAGTCAATCTGCATTTCTCACAACACCAACGCAACCCTTTACCTTCTTCAATAAGGTCTGCAACTCTACCCATTATGCCCACACATTTGGTGTGAACGATATCATCACATAGCCAACATGATAAAAACCGCTCAGTTTCACCCTTAGTGGAACAGCCAGGCTTAGAGCAGAGCATTTTAATTAATAAATAAAAAAGACCAAAAAAGTAGTAAAAATAAATAAAAGTAGTAAATGTAGTAAAAATATTAGTAGAAATTAATAAATGAAAATAAAACCAAAAAAGTAGTAAAAATAAATAAAAGTAGTAAAAGAGTATTAATAATAGTACTAAGCAAAAGTAACAACTTGAAGTGATGGCAACCCTTAGTATGTATAATAATAATACGTATTCAATAGCTTTTTGCAAACGCAATTAGCAAAAGAACAAAAAGAAAGAAAACAACTTATAGTGCGAAGAATATAATAAAGAAACTTGTTCAGCACTTTAAAGAAATATTAATAATAATAATAACACTTATGTTAACAATAGTAAAATAAATGTAAAACTTATCTGTTAGCTGTCTCTTAGCTGTAATTATTAGACTTCACATAAGCACAAAATTTATTAATTATTTTTAAAAAACCACTGTAATTAAATTTAAACTTTGCAGAAATTAACAAACACAACTTGAAACACAATTAGAATAATTTACATTATTATTCTTTATTTCAAGGTCACCAAGTATTGAAAATCTATTCTGGTTATTTAAGGATACCTTATTATTAAGTTTAGATAGGTCCAACTGCAGCTCCTCAACTAATCTCTCGTTTAATTCCATTAGATTCGAGTTGACACTCAGCGTTCACAATGGTTGCAGACGTAGAATTCCACTGAATTTGTTCCACAGTGATATAAGAAGGCCCAGAAAGATCCATGTCGACAGAATCCAAATCCTGTGAAACATTCACGGAATTAGAGCCTCCAGAGGAAGGCATCGTTGTCTCATTTGCGCTTGGAGCGCAGGAGGAAGATGCTTGACGCTGCAAATTGACAATAGAAACTGCAGAGCTCTAGTCAGCGGAGCACCCTTTCAGAAGGAGCTTTGCAAATTGCTTGAAATGAAGCAAAAAAAACCAGGAACCAGCTTATATTTTTTAAAATAATTTTATTGATTATAATTGTCTATATTTGTATTTTTTTTTTTTCGTTTTTAAATTTGAATTAATTTTTTTCAACGTCACGAGGAAAAAACTTTTTTATTTAAAAAAACATTACCACCTTCGATCGACACAAAAAGCAAACTCACTCGCTTGGTAAAAAACAGCTAATGTACCTTTAGAAAGTTTGTATTAGAAAGTTGAGAAATTGGCATGTTAATTAAAAACACAATCCATCACCGTATTTGTCAGGTCCGCTCAACCAAGAATATTGCTGCTGTTGCCGAAGAACCCAGGAAAATCAACTCGTTGTAGTGTTCAACAATTGAGCATTAGCCGCACCTGCCTGAATAGAAATCTGAATGGAGACTTCGGCTTATTCGTTAATAATATTGTGAAAAATTTAGGCAACTTTGCACAAAAATTCATATTTTTATGTGCCGCATTATCATCTCAACGGCTGCATTATTAATAAGCAAAATTGCTGAATTTGGGGATGGGAATTTTTATTATATGTACAAATTGTTATTACAACGTTTTCATATATCTACTAGCTTATATACCCGGTGTTACTCGGGAAAAAAATTTTAATGTTCGTTTTAATATTTTTAATCCAAATAATGTGGCGACCGTGGCGTAGTTGGTTAAAGTGCGTGGCCTCTATGTCAACGAACCTGGAGACCCGGGTTCGAACCCCAGCAGCGACAGAAAATTATTTGAATTAAAATAATTTTTCTGTACGGCCGCCACCTCTCTGCAGACAATGGCAAACCTCAGAGAGTAATCAAAATGCCATGTAAAGCTTCTTAAGAACAAAAACATTCCGTTCATCGCCGTTCGGAGTCGGCGTTAAACCTCTAGGTCCATTTCTCGGTCAATTGTCAACAAACTTAACAACACGCACAACACAATTGATCATAAGAAGCTAGGTCAAAGTCCTTTCAAGGGCTGAAATGACCAGTTATTATTATTATTATTATTATTATTATTATAATCCAAATAATAAAAAATAAGGTGCACGTGATATAACAAATCTCATCAATTTCAGTTTATTGTTGTTTAAGGGGAGGTTCTAGTAGAAACGTTAGGTAATTGCAGGATTTTTTTTTGAGCGAAAGTAATTTTTTTTTTGTGAAAAAGTCTTTTGTGACATTTTCTATACTATTATATAAGAGTACTCACATATGTTCGGCTGCGAAAAGCTTGAGAATGGCAGGCCCTAATTCAAAAATTATTTTTCGCTAGGATAGCTATGCTGCCCAGTTAGAACATATCTATACTATTATATAAAAGGGTTCTCTAGGATTTTTATCGTTCAACCACGGGATAACCGCTGAACCGATTTTAATAATTCTTTCACTATTCAATTGCTATAAGAAGCGACCCTGCTACTGGGTATTACGTTTTTGGTAAAAGTTTTTATTTAATTATTTAAGAATTTATGCATTTTAATCCATGCTGCCATCGTATGTATAAGCAGCACAAAATAACAGCAAACAATAGCTTAAGCTTTTGTTGAGAGAGAGATAGGTGAGATTCTACAACTCAACGCGCTGGTCTCTTGAGTGGATAGTTGCACTCGGTTAATTCCTGCAACAGTGTAGCCATAAGCCCAATATATCGTATTTATTTGCGTGCCACTCTTTCTATTTCAATATCTACTGAGTTAAATAATCCAATAAATAGATTGGGATAAATTTTACAGAATTTTAGAATAAAACTGAACACAAAAAATGAGATCGTCAATAAAAGCCTTTTTTAATTAATTCATTTTATTATGCACTATTAAAAAATTTTCTATAGAATTTTTTACAGCGCATGTTCGCCAGCTGATAATAAATAACAGGAGCGTCTAAAAGTAAATGCGAAGAGAAATATTTCTTTTAACGCACGTTTGCCACCTGTGAATTTAAGAAAGCTTTCTATATCAGAGAAATGTTTCTCAAAAATTTATGCTCAAAAGCTTTTCCCTTTATCACTTTTACATCGGTCAAAAATTTAAAGCAATTTCTACAGTTCTTGACCAAAGAGCGACGAAGAGAAAGGGAGAAAAATTGACGATAGACTTGATTCGTACTGCCAAGTTTTTTTAACTCGAAAATTGCTTTCAATTTCAAATAATGAGAGAACTATTATTTATATTATATATAATATATATATATATATGTATATTTAAAATATCTTTTCATATCATATATATACTCCCAAGCAACGCTGGGAACGGGTATGTAGTAGTTTGTAGTAGTGTTATATAAATTTGATAACCATTATTTAAATAACTAATTAAAATTCAAAGAGAATAATCATACAATTTCTTTATTCTTATTCTCAGAGAGAAAAACTTTTCTCTTTAAAGCTCTGTGCAACTCAAAAAAGGTTGTGCCCAAAGCTAAAAAGGTAGAACATATGTATATATATGTAATACTTCTGTATTCCAACTCCGAAATCGAAGAGAGACAGCCATAACAACATTAGATGTTGTTATTTGTATAAGTATATTTTAATATATGAAAATTACTACACACAAAAAAAAATGTCAAATCGTCACAGGGGCGGTTGTTATGAAAACATTTGCCCCAAACATATAACAAAACAAATCATATTTGTTTTGCCTAAATTACAGGTGGCGTCCGTGGCGTAGTTGGTTAAAGTGCGTGGCCTCTATGTCAACGAACCTGGAGACCCGGGTTCGAACCCCAGCAGCGACAGAAAATTATTTGCTCCTCTCTGCAGATAATGGCAAACCTCAGAGAGTAATCAAAATGCCATGTAAAGCTTAAAGAACAAGAATATTCCGTTCATCGCCGTTCGAAGTCGACATTAAACCTGTAGGTCCGGTACTGGGTCAATTGTGTACAAACTTAATAACACAACACGCACAACATAATTTGATTATAAGAAGCTAGGTCAAAGTCCTTTCAAGGGCTGAAATGGCCAGTTATTTATTTTTATTTATTTTACTTTTTGTAGGACAGCAGCGTGTTGAAAATAATCAATTCTGGAATATATAATGTAGAAGAGAATTGATTCCTTTTTCATGCACAATTGCTTATTTTTTCCCGGTGGGAAGGTCCACAAAAAAGAAAAAAAAAAGACAGCAACATGTATTGTGTGCGGTACCAATGCTGCCACCTTTTTGAATGTAAAAATACTGCCACTTTTATAAAAGCATCGACAACAATTCCGTGTCGATGTTTTGTTCAAATGTTTTGCTGAAATTTTTCAGCTTAAAGGAAAGATATATTTAATTTTAAAACAACAATTATCTATAAGGCCGTCATATTATTTTCTTACCTCAGAGCTGATATTTTTACGTTTAAACGAGATTTTGATATAGTCACAGTGCTAGGAAAAGTGTACCAAGAATTTTAAAAATGGTTGAAACCTTCAATAAGCCCCCGATAAAGCATTTTAAAAATTTTTTTGTTCTCATCTGAGCACAACAAATATTGTCAAAAATGTATCAAATTATTCCAAAAACAAACAAAATATCAAAAAGTGTTTGAAAATGTTTGTTAACAAGTTAGAGTTTTTTTAAAAATGGTTGAAACCATAGTTGAATAAATAAGGTTGTCTCGTGGCTGATCGTACTCTCTTCTCAGTACCCATAATTGTCAAAATCAATGAAAAGCAACAACAACAACTTCAACGGCTTTTCCATGATACAATTACAAGGTAGGCTCATTTTAAAATGGCTGCTTAATTGTGAATTTTTGCAACATCAAAGCTGTAGAAGCCACAAACGTCAAACGACAAAAGCAACAACAAGCAATCAGCTGATTTTGACAACTAGCGCACCCTGCTCTCCAATATGAGCCTACCTGATAATTGTATCATGGGCTTTTCATGTTATTAATTTTCGTTTTCAGATTTTGTATGAGCTGTCAACTTCGATTTGACATTTATGGGAACTCGCTCTCACCCATGCGACAACCTTATTTATTCAACCATGGTTGAAACGTGCTATAAACCTCTCATAAAGCAGTTTTTGCTCTTTGTCATATATAATTAAAATTTTTCAAAATTATTCAAACATTTGGAAATTATGTAAAAAAAAAAATAAAAAATATATAAAAATTTTTATATAAAAAAAAACAAGAAAATTTGTCATTTCAAAATATTAAAAAAAAAAAAAAAAATAAATTGACAATTATTTCAGTGCAGAGGGTAGCTTCGAAAAACTTTTAAGTTTTAAATATCAAAATGTTGACGAAATTGTGACAAATAAATAACAAGTCAGTGAATTTATCTAATACACAAACCATTATTTACACTCTTCCCACTTCAATATGAATACGACTGTTAAATTTTAAAGATTTAAAGGTTTTAATATTTTTATCGCCGGCGAAGCAGCGGGTAGTTGCTAGTTAATGTATATTTTAAGAACATTATAAACTTTTTTCGATGAAAAATAATTCAAAATGACGGCTGAAGGTCGCGCTGATCAAAGCCGTACGTGGCGATAGCCGATGTGCGCTGTACACTCTACAACCCTGCTAAGTGATCTGAACAAAAAAACCATAAAAATTGTTAACCTAAATGAAATTTAGTGGGGGGGCCTTGTCTCTCGTCTAATACGTCTAATATAACGTGTAAAATAAATTAGATAGGGAAATATCCTTTTGAATACATATTTTCAAGGTCACTCACTCATCGAAAAGTGTTTGGTACTTTAAAAATTTTGCAGAAAGCAAAGAAAGTTCCCTACTTATCTCAGAGAAACCCTGCTTTGTCTGCTTAAAAAGCTTATAAAAGTTGACATCAGTCAATCTGCATTTCTCACAACACCAACGCAACCCTTTACCTTCTTCAATAAGGTCTGCAACTCTACCCATTATGCCCACACATTTGGTGTGAACGATATCATCACATAGCCAACATGATAAAAACCGCTCAGTTTCACCCTTAGTGGAACAGCCAGGCTTAGAGCAGAGCATTTTAATTAATAAATAAAAAAGACCAAAAAAGTAGTAAAAATAAATAAAAGTAGTAAATGTAGTAAAAATATTAGTAGAAATTAATAAATGAAAATAAAACCAAAAAAGTAGTAAAAATAAATAAAAGTAGTAAAAGAGTATTAATAATAGTACTAAGCAAAAGTAACAACTTGAAGTGATGGCAACCCTTAGTATGTATAATAATAATACGTATTCAATAGCTTTTTGCAAACGCAATTAGCAAAAGAACAAAAAGAAAGAAAACAACTTATAGTGCGAAGAATATAATAAAGAAACTTGTTCAGCACTTTAAAGAAATATTAATAATAATAATAACACTTATGTTAACAATAGTAAAATAAATGTAAAACTTATCTGTTAGCTGTCTCTTAGCTGTAATTATTAGACTTCACATAAGCACAAAATTTATTAATTATTTTTAAAAAACCACTGTAATTAAATTTAAACTTTGCAGAAATTAACAAACACAACTTGAAACACAATTAGAATAATTTACATTATTATTCTTTATTTCAAGGTCACCAAGTATTGAAAATCTATTCTGGTTATTTAAGGATACCTTATTATTAAGTTTAGATAGGTCCAACTGCAGCTCCTCAACTAATCTCTCGTTTAATTCCATTAGATTCGAGTTGACACTCAGCGTTCACAATGGTTGCAGACGTAGAATTCCACTGAATTTGTTCCACAGTGATATAAGAAGGCCCAGAAAGATCCATGTCGACAGAATCCAAATCCTGTGAAACATTCACGGAATTAGAGCCTCCAGAGGAAGGCATCGTTGTCTCATTTGCGCTTGGAGCGCAGGAGGAAGATGCTTGACGCTGCAAATTGACAATAGAAACTGCAGAGCTCTAGTCAGCGGAGCACCCTTTCAGAAGGAGCTTTGCAAATTGCTTGAAATGAAGCAAAAAAAACCAGGAACCAGCTTATATTTTTTAAAATAATTTTATTGATTATAATTGTCTATATTTGTATTTTTTTTTTTTCGTTTTTAAATTTGAATTAATTTTTTTCAACGTCACGAGGAAAAAACTTTTTTATTTAAAAAAACATTACCACCTTCGATCGACACAAAAAGCAAACTCACTCGCTTGGTAAAAAACAGCTAATGTACCTTTAGAAAGTTTGTATTAGAAAGTTGAGAAATTGGCATGTTAATTAAAAACACAATCCATCACCGTATTTGTCAGGTCCGCTCAACCAAGAATATTGCTGCTGTTGCCGAAGAACCCAGGAAAATCAACTCGTTGTAGTGTTCAACAATTGAGCATTAGCCGCACCTGCCTGAATAGAAATCTGAATGGAGACTTCGGCTTATTCGTTAATAATATTGTGAAAAATTTAGGCAACTTTGCACAAAAATTCATATTTTTATGTGCCGCATTATCATCTCAACGGCTGCATTATTAATAAGCAAAATTGCTGAATTTGGGGATGGGAATTTTTATTATATGTACAAATTGTTATTACAACGTTTTCATATATCTACTAGCTTATATACCCGGTGTTACTCGGGAAAAAAATTTTAATGTTCGTTTTAATATTTTTAATCCAAATAATGTGGCGACCGTGGCGTAGTTGGTTAAAGTGCGTGGCCTCTATGTCAACGAACCTGGAGACCCGGGTTCGAACCCCAGCAGCGACAGAAAATTATTTGAATTAAAATAATTTTTCTGTACGGCCGCCACCTCTCTGCAGACAATGGCAAACCTCAGAGAGTAATCAAAATGCCATGTAAAGCTTCTTAAGAACAAAAACATTCCGTTCATCGCCGTTCGGAGTCGGCGTTAAACCTCTAGGTCCATTTCTCGGTCAATTGTCAACAAACTTAACAACACGCACAACACAATTGATCATAAGAAGCTAGGTCAAAGTCCTTTCAAGGGCTGAAATGACCAGTTATTATTATTATTATTATTATTATTATTATAATCCAAATAATAAAAAATAAGGTGCACGTGATATAACAAATCTCATCAATTTCAGTTTATTGTTGTTTAAGGGGAGGTTCTAGTAGAAACGTTAGGTAATTGCAGGATTTTTTTTTGAGCGAAAGTAATTTTTTTTTTGTGAAAAAGTCTTTTGTGACATTTTCTATACTATTATATAAGAGTACTCACATATGTTCGGCTGCGAAAAGCTTGAGAATGGCAGGCCCTAATTCAAAAATTATTTTTCGCTAGGATAGCTATGCTGCCCAGTTAGAACATATCTATACTATTATATAAAAGGGTTCTCTAGGATTTTTATCGTTCAACCACGGGATAACCGCTGAACCGATTTTAATAATTCTTTCACTATTCAATTGCTATAAGAAGCGACCCTGCTACTGGGTATTACGTTTTTGGTAAAAGTTTTTATTTAATTATTTAAGAATTTATGCATTTTAATCCATGCTGCCATCGTATGTATAAGCAGCACAAAATAACAGCAAACAATAGCTTAAGCTTTTGTTGAGAGAGAGATAGGTGAGATTCTACAACTCAACGCGCTGGTCTCTTGAGTGGATAGTTGCACTCGGTTAATTCCTGCAACAGTGTAGCCATAAGCCCAATATATCGTATTTATTTGCGTGCCACTCTTTCTATTTCAATATCTACTGAGTTAAATAATCCAATAAATAGATTGGGATAAATTTTACAGAATTTTAGAATAAAACTGAACACAAAAAATGAGATCGTCAATAAAAGCCTTTTTTAATTAATTCATTTTATTATGCACTATTAAAAAATTTTCTATAGAATTTTTTACAGCGCATGTTCGCCAGCTGATAATAAATAACAGGAGCGTCTAAAAGTAAATGCGAAGAGAAATATTTCTTTTAACGCACGTTTGCCACCTGTGAATTTAAGAAAGCTTTCTATATCAGAGAAATGTTTCTCAAAAATTTATGCTCAAAAGCTTTTCCCTTTATCACTTTTACATCGGTCAAAAATTTAAAGCAATTTCTACAGTTCTTGACCAAAGAGCGACGAAGAGAAAGGGAGAAAAATTGACGATAGACTTGATTCGTACTGCCAAGTTTTTTTAACTCGAAAATTGCTTTCAATTTCAAATAATGAGAGAACTATTATTTATATTATATATAATATATATATATATATGTATATTTAAAATATCTTTTCATATCATATATATACTCCCAAGCAACGCTGGGAACGGGTATGTAGTAGTTTGTAGTAGTGTTATATAAATTTGATAACCATTATTTAAATAACTAATTAAAATTCAAAGAGAATAATCATACAATTTCTTTATTCTTATTCTCAGAGAGAAAAACTTTTCTCTTTAAAGCTCTGTGCAACTCAAAAAAGGTTGTGCCCAAAGCTAAAAAGGTAGAACATATGTATATATATGTAATACTTCTGTATTCCAACTCCGAAATCGAAGAGAGACAGCCATAACAACATTAGATGTTGTTATTTGTATAAGTATATTTTAATATATGAAAATTACTACACACAAAAAAAAATGTCAAATCGTCACAGGGGCGGTTGTTATGAAAACATTTGCCCCAAACATATAACAAAACAAATCATATTTGTTTTGCCTAAATTACAGGTGGCGTCCGTGGCGTAGTTGGTTAAAGTGCGTGGCCTCTATGTCAACGAACCTGGAGACCCGGGTTCGAACCCCAGCAGCGACAGAAAATTATTTGCTCCTCTCTGCAGATAATGGCAAACCTCAGAGAGTAATCAAAATGCCATGTAAAGCTTAAAGAACAAGAATATTCCGTTCATCGCCGTTCGAAGTCGACATTAAACCTGTAGGTCCGGTACTGGGTCAATTGTGTACAAACTTAATAACACAACACGCACAACATAATTTGATTATAAGAAGCTAGGTCAAAGTCCTTTCAAGGGCTGAAATGGCCAGTTATTTATTTTTATTTATTTTACTTTTTGTAGGACAGCAGCGTGTTGAAAATAATCAATTCTGGAATATATAATGTAGAAGAGAATTGATTCCTTTTTCATGCACAATTGCTTATTTTTTCCCGGTGGGAAGGTCCACAAAAAAGAAAAAAAAAAGACAGCAACATGTATTGTGTGCGGTACCAATGCTGCCACCTTTTTGAATGTAAAAATACTGCCACTTTTATAAAAGCATCGACAACAATTCCGTGTCGATGTTTTGTTCAAATGTTTTGCTGAAATTTTTCAGCTTAAAGGAAAGATATATTTAATTTTAAAACAACAATTATCTATAAGGCCGTCATATTATTTTCTTACCTCAGAGCTGATATTTTTACGTTTAAACGAGATTTTGATATAGTCACAGTGCTAGGAAAAGTGTACCAAGAATTTTAAAAATGGTTGAAACCTTCAATAAGCCCCCGATAAAGCATTTTAAAAATTTTTTTGTTCTCATCTGAGCACAACAAATATTGTCAAAAATGTATCAAATTATTCCAAAAACAAACAAAATATCAAAAAGTGTTTGAAAATGTTTGTTAACAAGTTAGAGTTTTTTTAAAAATGGTTGAAACCATAGTTGAATAAATAAGGTTGTCTCGTGGCTGATCGTACTCTCTTCTCAGTACCCATAATTGTCAAAATCAATGAAAAGCAACAACAACAACTTCAACGGCTTTTCCATGATACAATTACAAGGTAGGCTCATTTTAAAATGGCTGCTTAATTGTGAATTTTTGCAACATCAAAGCTGTAGAAGCCACAAACGTCAAACGACAAAAGCAACAACAAGCAATCAGCTGATTTTGACAACTAGCGCACCCTGCTCTCCAATATGAGCCTACCTGATAATTGTATCATGGGCTTTTCATGTTATTAATTTTCGTTTTCAGATTTTGTATGAGCTGTCAACTTCGATTTGACATTTATGGGAACTCGCTCTCACCCATGCGACAACCTTATTTATTCAACCATGGTTGAAACGTGCTATAAACCTCTCATAAAGCAGTTTTTGCTCTTTGTCATATATAATTAAAATTTTTCAAAATTATTCAAACATTTGGAAATTATGTAAAAAAAAAAATAAAAAATATATAAAAATTTTTATATAAAAAAAAACAAGAAAATTTGTCATTTCAAAATATTAAAAAAAAAAAAAAAAATAAATTGACAATTATTTCAGTGCAGAGGGTAGCTTCGAAAAACTTTTAAGTTTTAAATATCAAAATGTTGACGAAATTGTGACAAATAAATAACAAGTCAGTGAATTTATCTAATACACAAACCATTATTTACACTCTTCCCACTTCAATATGAATACGACTGTTAAATTTTAAAGATTTAAAGGTTTTAATATTTTTATCGCCGGCGAAGCAGCGGGTAGTTGCTAGTTAATGTATATTTTAAGAACATTATAAACTTTTTTCGATGAAAAATAATTCAAAATGACGGCTGAAGGTCGCGCTGATCAAAGCCGTACGTGGCGATAGCCGATGTGCGCTGTACACTCTACAACCCTGCTAAGTGATCTGAACAAAAAAACCATAAAAATTGTTAACCTAAATGAAATTTAGTGGGGGGGCCTTGTCTCTCGTCTAATACGTCTAATATAACGTGTAAAATAAATTAGATAGGGAAATATCCTTTTGAATACATATTTTCAAGGTCCTAAGGATGAAAATAAAGCAAAAAACAAGAATTTTCCGTCGATTTTTACTAGAACCACCCCCCCCCCCCCCCCTTAAATGCGTTGACAAAGTTTATTCAAAGTTTTAAACACCCAATAAAATGTTTATTTGTAAAAATATTTTCGTCATAGTTTTAACAGAAAATATTAGCTTTTGTTTTTTGGTAAAGTCACTTTGTATGGGAGGTGGGTGTGGTTTCCATTGGAATTGGTTGAATTTCATATGCAGAGTACATGTTATATGTATATCAAAGTTCATAGGCAAAATTTCAAGCCCATATATTAATTTTTGTGGAATTCAAAGAGATTTACTGTTTTGATAAAGTCACTTTCAAGTCCATATATTAATTTTTGTGGAATTCAAAGAGATTTTACCGTTTTGATAAAGTCACTTTGGAGCGGTAGGCGTGGTTTTCATCCGATTTGACTCATTTTCGAACTTGATCTTTATTTATTTATTTATTTGACCAAACCAGGCAATTACTAATTCTATCTTAATTTAAACTTAATCTTATAGTTGTTTTTTTTAAGATACAAGCTTAAATATCAAATTTCGTGATGGAAGCTTGAAAATTACGGCTGTAATTATGATCACAGACGGACAGACAGACGGACATGGCTAAATCGACTCGGGTGATAATGCTGATCAAGAATATATATACTTTTCTACATCTACCATGCCTCCTTATGGGCGTTACAAACGGAGTGACAAAATTAATATACCTCTTTTACGTTTTTTAAACGTAAGGGTATAAAAATATATAGGGAGCATTCCACACAATACCCAGCAAAGCAAACTTGACGACATTATCGAAATTCCGTCTAATTCGTTACTATTTCGAACTGTCGTAAATAATTCGTTACTATATCGTTACATCAAATTTCGAAACAGTTTCGATTTTGATGCGAATTTATATCGAGTTTCGATATGTGCCGGTTTGTAAGATTTATTCTTTATGATATGATATTACTGGTTAAATAAATAAAAAATAACAAAGTTGGCCAGGCAAACAACGTTCCTTTTTTTTAAATAAACGTGTAACAGTGCAAACTAAACAAGTGCGCATTGCGGTGATTGAGGTAAAATTTGTTTTAATCTAAAATAAATTGTTTTCCGTGGTTGTTCTTCAACAAATGTGAAATGTAGCGTTAAGGCTTTAGAAAAAGTGTAAAAAAAGAAGTTGCAAGGCTTATGGACTCCATTTTTTCGCAAATACTCACATCAATAACAACACCACCAACAACAACAACAACAACAACAACAACAACAACAACAACAACAACAACAACAACAACAACAACAGTAAGTGTTTTAATGAGTGACAGCGAGGAGTTTGTTCAATCAAAAATCGAGGATTCGTGGCAAATTTGGATGAAATTCGAAATGAGGAAGTAAGTATTGAACAATTAAATATTGACCCCTCTCAAGGCGAAGAAAGCATTTCAATGGAACTCCTGCATGCGAGCACCACAAGAAATCATGGATCGGCGGAGAGTTTGGGAAAGTTCTAAAATAATCAACTCTGAAATAATCAACTCTGAAATATTCAACCAGAGTTGTGCGTTTTGCACTAAATGGTGAGTGCACTAAGCATTTCACTAGCACTAAATATATTGAAAGAAATTAGATTTTTCACTATTTTTTTACCAGCTTAGTGATAGTGAAACATCTCTTCACTATCACTTGAGATTTTAGTGGTGGTGTTATTTTGTTGCACTACAACTAAACTTAGTGTTAGTGACTAAATCTGCACTACACTCAATTAGTGCAAAATTTGAGCAGTCACTACATGAAAGCTGCAATTAAAAATGTTTCCACTCAACTTTCAAACATTACTGGTTTTGAAATTATTTAAGCCAGACTCGAATAAAAGAAAATTCTACAATAATAAAATATAATTTTCTAAATGGGCTAACAATTTTGAAATTTCAAATTTATATAAGTGCAATTATTCAAAATAAACTGTTAAACTTTTCTTTCCATTGAGTGAAAACTTTCTGTGTTCCAATACCATTAGTGCGGGCATTTTTTTTGCACTATTAATTTTAGTGCAAAAAAACAAAGTTGCACTAAATGAATTTTAGTCAAAAATTTTTCACTATCACTATCACTAATGTATAGTGAGGCTTATATTTTTTAATTCATCAGTCAACACCACTTGAAAGTAGTCAATAATTTTTCAATATCAGTATATGTCAGCTGAAGCTGAAACTTTAGTGCACTACCCCCATCTCTGTATTCAACTAACATTCGACATTAATTTCAACATTCCTTTTATTAACATTTTATTTATAACACAGCCACATTATATCGCTTGAAATTGTTCAATAATATGAAATTTAAATAAAATAAAATTTTTCATTTTCGTATCTCTAAATTAAACCGTTCTTAATTTATATGCATACCTTCATTTTGATTTCGTAAATACATTTCGTTTCGATTTCGTAACTACATTTCGTTACGATTCGTTACAAACCAAAATTTCCGAAATAGTTACGAATTCGTTTCGAATATTTCGGTATCTTTCAGATTTCGGAATCCGATTTCGTTGCGAAATTGTTTAGAGAATCGTGTGAAGGGGTTGACACGAATTCGTGACGAGGTGTCGTAACTATTTTGTGACTATATTTCGTTACGAAATCGGAACGAAATATCGTTTCGAAATCGTAACTAAATGTAGTTATGAAATCGGAACGAGACATCTTTTCGAAATCTTAACTAAATACGAAATCGGAACGAAATGTAGTTACGAAATCAAAATGAAGGAATGTATATAACTTAAAAACGGTTTAATTTAGAGCTACGAGAATTACAAATTATATTTCATATTATATCATATCATATTATATCATACTAGCATACCCGTTCCCAGCGTTGCTTGGGATAATAAATATAAATATGAAAACATATTTAAATAAAGACTCGATATTTTGCGCATCTGTTCAAGCCACAATCTAACGCAATGACATTTCAGACCGTTGAGCACACAACAGCCATGGTAGTACAAAACATTTCACCCCCACAGCTTACATGCAATTGAAATCACCATCATGGTTAAATTAATAAGGTTATCTTGGGGCTGATCGTACTCTCTTTTCAGTACCCACAATTGTCAAAATCAATGAAAAGCAACAACAACAACTTCTATCGGCTTTACATGTTATCAATTTTCGCTTTCAGATTTTGTATGAGCTGTCAACTTCGACTTGACAGTTATGGGCACTCGCTCTCACTCTTGCGACACCCTCATTAGTTCAACCATGATTACTACCATCCAATTTTACCATAAGATCATAGAAGTTAGTTTCGCCATTAATAAAAATGTTAACAGCCTTTAATGACAATCTTATATTATTTTTTTTTTTTACCCATCTTTATTCTAAAATTATTTATAAATTTATCCCAATCTATTTATTCGATTTTTTTAACTCAGTAGCTATTGAAATAAAAAGAGTGGCAAGCAATCTTAGTATGAAAATCAAAATAAATACGATATATTGGGCTTATGGCAACACTGCAGCAGAAATAAACTGAGTGCAACTATCCACTCTAGATGGCAGCGCGGTGAGTTATAGATTCTCACCTCTCTCTCTCAACAAAGAGCTTAAGCTATTGTTTGTTGTTATTTTGTGCTGCTTATACAATGAAAGCATTGATTAAAATGCACGAATTCTTAAATAATTAAATCAAAAGTTTACCAAAAACGTAGTACCCAGTAGCAGGGTCGTTTATTATAGCAATTGAATAGTGAAAGAATTATTAAAATCGGTTCAGCGGTTACCCCGTGATTGAACGATAAAAATCCGAGAGAACCCTTTTATATAATAGTATATAGATTAAATTATTTGATATTCATATTTTCAATTCAATTTTATATTATTGAACAATTTCAAGCGGTATAATGAGACTTTTCTATAAAATAAAATATAAATAAAAGGAATATTGAAATTAATGTCAAATGTTAGTTGAATATTTCAGAGTTTATCAGTTTCTTCCGATTCTGATTATTTTTCTTATACTGTTGTATTTCTTAATGCTTGCATCGATTTTAGATATTTTTGCATGCTCGATAGAAAGCACGCAGGCATCTGAAAAGTTAATAATAATTTTGGTTATAAAATAATATGTATTTGAAAATATATCAAATTTAATCACTAAAAGAGCGATCGTGCTATATGGAATGTAATAACCAAAACGGTGTTATACCCTTATCCAAAGAACTAAGAGATAAGGAAGCGGTGAAGTTGAACAGAAATGAAGTATTTTACAAATACAATGAAGTTAATTCAAACACATAAACATTCAAACAGGGCCACATTAGGTTATATCGTAAAGAAAGGCGAAAACATTTTTGTGTTCAGGCGTATTAAACTATTTAATTTTTATTGTACTTACACACCACCTATGAGGTATACAATATTAAAATATAAAATAAAATATTTTTCAGTCAAAAATAACAATTAAAATTAGACTTTTATTTTTTCGGTTTAAAGGAAACACTCCTTTTTTTATTGTCTCAGTTCATGTGAATGCGTATTTGAAACCATAGATATTTTACAAAAATGTCAAAAATACGGGACAAATTTTGTCCCGACAGGACACTTAAAAAATTATGCCAAATAAGGCACGTCCCGTAAAATACGGGACATATGACACGACTAGCCATTCGGCTCATTAACATATTTTCAGGTGCAAAAAACGAGTACCGGGTAAGCTAGTATTTAATATAGGATATCATTGTCATATTATTAACCTTTATTTTTAATAGAAAAAATAAAACTCAAATTTTAAATCTTATTTTTGATTCAACAATAAAAGTGAAATTTTAACTTATATATTTGACCGGAAAAATAAGTCATATTTTAACTTTTATTTTGACCGAAAAATAAACATATTTTAACTGGTATTTTTAACCAAATAAATAAAATCAAACTCTAACTTTTATTTTTAACAAAAAAAAATCGGTAAAAGTAACCAATATTTATTGACTTTTTTGAAAAAATCGCAACAGTTACGTTCCCTGATTAAAACTTATCTTCAATCGAAAAAAAATTAGGGCCCTAATGTTTGCCACCCTAAGGAATGAATGCGCTCATGAAGCTGAACTTGTGTTTTGACAGAAGCTCTTGCACATGACTCTTGCATACAAATGGCGGGAAACCAACAAACTATAGTTTTCACCAGTAAACATATTTTTGGTTAGAAAAATTATAATTTATAAGTAGAATACACTTAAACACAATCGATTTAATATGTTACATATTGTTTTGTTCCGGAAAAACATCAGGTTAAAGCAAGATTGCTTGTGAAATGAAACCTCCTTATTATGTGTTTTTTTTGTGAACTTTCACAACTTTTCACGGCACAACGCATGCTCATATAATTTTTTATTTTATTTATGTTCATTTTTAAAGAATTTATAGCGATGACAATCGCTAATTATTTAATATTTTAATATTTTTTCACCACTCATTTTCTTTGTTTTGATGTGCAAGAGCTTATGTCAAAAAATCATGCTCTATCTCGCTTGAAAAATTCTTCAAAACACGTATAGTATGTGTGAGTAGAACACCACTTCCTTATATTTTATTTCTATGGCATTATCAAACACCTTATCCTGTTTTACTGTAAAAGTACCTTTTAAAGCTTAGATAATACGGAATTCTTTGATAGATATGTTCGAACTGAAATTAGTCCATGAGAATTTTTATGCCAATGTTGTAATTACACATTTACGCGCATATCTTTAAAACGGTAACTCTTTCGGTTAAAATGTTAAGGACAGTTTTGAAGAAAATTGTTGCGTCTATAAGTTTTATTTGAATGATTTTACGCTAGGGCTTACATTAACGAAGTTACCACCGTTGGTAATCTTTGAATCCGAATATCTTTGGATGTACACATGTAATGGTTGTGATCTTTTCACAGGTGGGTTATTTTATTTTTCTTAAGGTGTATGCAAAAATTCAGTAAAATCTGATTGTTTTTGAAGACAAATACATAGTAAATGAACTATTGAAAATTTTATTTTTTTTTAAAAAGCCCTGTTTTCGAAGAAAATATTAAGCCCCTTACGTAACTTTTTGAGCAAAAAATGGTCTTAAAATGTAAAGAATCATCCATTGCAAATATTTAGATGCAGTTACTACATAGAATTTGAATTTAGTTTAAGAGTTATAAAAAAAAATTTGTGACTTAAAGGTGAAGTTTGACCTTGAATTTCTCTCTTATTTGACCTAATCCGATAAAACTGAGTATGAGGGCATAATATATAGACCATCCACTATTAGAAACAAACCATTTAGATATTTGAGGTTATTCCAATTGACCCTTAAATTGTCGCACAGTGATATTAATAAAATTTTTTTCAAGTACAAAAAATGATAAAATTTAGTACTGGCTTTCGTTATTTCTGTAAAAAATAAAACGACAAATATTAAGTTCGAGTTAAACGCATTAGTTTTTCTGCCTGATTTCTGTCAGCATTGCATTTCTGTAGCTTTTACGACTAGATATAAAATTTATTAAATTTCTTTCATGTCCTTTTGCTGAATTATAATATTTCTGTAATTGATTTAGTAACGTCAGGATGACATAGAAGATACTTAAATCGATTTTCGATCTAGTCGAGAAAAGCTACAGAAATTCAATACTGACTGAAATCTCGCAGAAAATTTCTAGCGTAACTCGGTTTTTTTTATATCATGTATGATCAAAAGCAAATGTGACGGTCGAGTAAAAATCAAAAATGTTTGAGTTTTCTGTCAGTTCGTTCAACTGGTACGATCTTATTAATCCATGTCGGTCGGACCATGATACATGATTACAAGGTAGGTTCATACTGGAGAGCAGGGTGCGCTAGTTGTCAAAATCAGCTGTTAATTTTTAGTTTTGCTAATTGTTGTTGTTGCTTTTTAACCGACTTCAAAAAGAAGGAGGTTCTCAATTTCGTTGGTTTGTCCGCTTTTTTTTTTTTTTTTAAATGTATGTACATCGATAACTCCTAAAGCACTTGCCCGATTTCCGTAAGTTTTTGTCAACAGATAGATACCATGAACGCGGAGGTCCTTTTTTAAAAAAGTGGGCGATATTCGACAAAGGGGCGTGTCAATATAAGAAAAACACTGTATTTCAGTTAATATTGACACTAGGGTACTGAAATTCACAGTAAAAATACTGGGGTAGGCACAAGTATTACAAATTACGGTCAATAAAGTGGGCGTTATTTCGTCGTTCGCAAATTATTGTGTTCTATATGACAAAAATGTTTTTTTGGTAAATCAAGTTTAAAGTTTAGTAAAAAACTGAACCGAAAAAACTGCCGCGATTTTCTTACCAATGAAAGTTCAAGAGTTTGTGGTTTTTTTTGTCAAAAAAAATGTTCATTTTTGGAAGCGTTTTTTAGAGTAAGATGCGTTTAAAAAAAATAATTTGTTCTATATGCACTTATTTACGAAACTCTTCTTGTTTTATAGCATATAGAACAAAATGTAATATGTATTGGAGAAATGAAAAGCAATGTGATTTCACTCAACAAAAACTTTATTTCATATATTATAATATGAACTTAATTTTAAACTTAATCTTATACATATGTTCTTATTTCTGTTTCCTGTTAATTTCTTAAAAGTTAAGTTTCGACTACAAAATCAAGTAAAAAATTAACCAAATTCATTGGACTTCGATTCCACGAAGTTCATGCTTGATGTAAGGAGATTTTTTTATTGAAGCAAGTTTGTTAAAAAGACGAAGACAAAAAATTGTACCTATATTTTAACTTGTATTAAACAAATTATTAAGGGTATGCACGGGTTGATGCGAAACACAGTTGCGACGATGCGAAAATGCAAGATTGCGAATTTTTGCTTCATTCCAACAACAAACACATTAGAAGTAATTTTGCAACTCTTCTTGAATTACGCACTGCTCAAACCTATTGCGAAAGCGCACAAACAGTGATGCGAAACAGCTGATTCATGTTATGGGTGTTTTCAAGCATTGTTGCCATCTGGGTAAAACTTTAAAAAGGCTAAGTTTTTTACGTTGATTCAAATAAGTAAAGTTACAATATTGATGTTCACGCGTTAGTGCAAAAAATATGTTGCATTTTCGCATCTTGCAATTCGCATCAACCCGTGATTGTAGTATGCCACTGCATCAAGTGATAAAAAGTTGTATAAACTTTTCACATCATTTACTTTCTCCAATGATATCTTCTTATCTATTGCTTATCTATTCTTATTCTTAGTAGTAAGCTTTTTTTAAACGTTGTTGTAAAATTTAACTTCTAACCTTATGTTATTTATGATGGGTATTTTCTTTTCTTTTTTGTTTCATTTTATTTACCAACTGCAATCTAAAGCGGGATTTTTTCTTTTTTGTTTCATTTCATTTGCCAAGTGCAATGTGAAGCTAAGAAAAAAACCAGAAAAAAAACAAAAAAAAAAAACAAAATACAAAGACCTCCAAATAATAACTTTAATAACTTTATTTAGACTTGCATATAGAATAAAATAAAAAAATATTTTTTTTACTTAGTATTTTTGCTTCGTTTTTGTTCTATATGCACGATTTTTTGCATATAGAACACAATAGGTTACGAAGCTTGTCACAACAGTGTTGTATAGCACAAAGTCGATGTCTCATATTTCGAAAACTATAAAAGATAAAAGCAAACTGATGACACAGATCGATAGATCTCGAAAAATTTGCCTATATACCAGTCTTATCTCAATTTTTTCAATTTTGTGATATAGAACACAATAATTTACGAACGACGATTTGACAAAGGGGTGTGGTCATATTAAAAAAACACTGTATCTCAAATAGTATTGACACTAGGGTACTGAAATTTAGTACAGGGGTAGAAACAATTTTTAAAAATTACTGTAAAAAAGTGGGCGTTATGCGACAAAGGGGTGTGGTAATATTAGAAACACACTATATATCGAATAATATTGACACTAGGGTGCTGAAATTTAGTGCATGGGTAGGCATAGTTATTACAAATTACAGTCAATAAAGTAGGCGTTATTTGACAAAGGGATGAAGCAATATTGGAAAAACCCTGTATCTCGAATAGTATTGACACAAGGGTACTGAAATTTAGTACAGGGGTAGACACAATTTTTAAAAATTACTGTAAAGAAAGTGGGCGTTATTCGACAAATGGGTGTGGCAATATAAGAAACATACTATATCGAATAATATTGACACTAGGGTGCTGAAATTTAGTACATGTGAAGGTAAAGTTACTACGAATTACGGCCAAAAAGTGGGCGTCATTCAACAAAGGGGCGTGTCAATATTATAAAAATACTATATATTAGTTAATATTGAGACTAGCGTACTAATATTTGGTATGCAGGTAGGTGGGTAGGTAGAATCATTAAAAAAGTGAGCCGGATTGTACACATGGTGTAGCACTTTAAGAAAAGTACTACATTACGGTTAATATTGATACTTGGAAACTGAAATTTGACACAGGGCTAGGTAGAATCATTATAAGGTACGGTAAATAAAGTTGGCGGGATTAGAGAAAGGGCGTGGCACTACAAATTGTAAAGAAGCAGAAAAGGAAAATACGCAACAAACTTTCAGGAATTAATAAATCAAATTTGTTAAGAACAAAGTTTCATGTTTGAAGTTTTCCTCAAGAATAAATACTATTACATAAAATATTTCATATTATCTAAAAAGGAAGAAATAAAAACTTTTTAACAAAAAAAAAAAAAAAAACCGACTTAAAAATCACTACAAAGTAAAAAATAATTTTAAATAACTTTTCACATTCATTTCTTGGTCATATTTTAAAAGCTATTTATATGTATTACTAGCATACCCGTTCCCAGCGTTGCTTGGGATAATAAATATAAATATATATATATATATATAAATATGAAAACATATTTAAATAATGACTCGATATTTTGCGCATCTGTTCAAGCCACAACCTAACGCAATGGCATTTCGGACAGTTGAACACACAACAGCCATGGTAGTACAAAACATTTCACCCCCACAACTTTCATGCTTACTTACAAATCACCATCATGGTTAAATTAATAAGGTTATCTTGGGGCTGATCGTACTCTCTTATCAGTACCCACAAATGTCAAAATCAATTAAAAGCAACAACAACTTCATCGGCTTTACATGTTATCAATTTTCGTTTTCAGATTTTATATGAGCTGTCAACTTCGATTTGACATTTATGGGCACTCGCTCTCACCCTTGCGACACCCTCATTAGTTCAACCATGATTACTACCATCCAATTTTACCATAAGATCATAGAAGTTAGTTTCGCCATTAATAAAAATGTTAACAGCCTTTAATGACAATCTTATATTATTTTTTTTTTTACCCATCTTTATTCTAAAATTATTTATAAATTTATCCCAATCTATTTATTAGATTTTTTTAACTCAGTAGCTATTGAAATAAAAAGAGTGGCAAGCAATCTTAGTATAAAAATCAAAATAAATACGATATATTGGGCTTATGACAACACTGCAGCAGAAATAAACTGAGTGCAACTATTCACTCAAGATGGCAGCTCGGTGAGTTATAGATTCTCACCTCTCTCTCTCTCTCTCTCTCTCTCTCTCTCAACAAAGAGCTTAAGCTATTGTTTGTTGTTATTTTGTGCTGCTTATACAATGACAGCATGGATTAAAATGCATGAATTCTTAAATAGTTAAATCAAAAGTTTTACCAAAAACGTAGTACCCAGTAGCAGGGTCGCTTATTATAGCAATTGAATAGTGAAAGAATTATTAAAATTGGTTCAGCGGTTACCCCGTGATTGAACGATAAAAATCCGAGAGAACCCTTTTATATAATAGTATAGATCAGTGTCGGCCAAAAAAATACATACACAGTTCTTTCAGTTTTGTAGTAGTGTGCGCCCAAGTGAGAGCGAAGAATCTTCTTTTGACTTACACTGTGTAAATTTTACTTCGCAAGAGGCTTTAAATTTTTTATATGAAAGTGAATTGAAATTAATGAAATTTCTTACTAGGTAAATAATGTGCAATATTATTTATTGCTTAGGGGCCGCGTTATTAATAATAATGACTAATAACATTAATATTAATATTTTCTTAATAATATCAATATGCATATATATATTATTAATATCAATATTACATATTTATTTGGAAAGTAATCTTATACTAATAACATTTTACCGACTCCTAATCGTACTAATATTATTTATATTGCATATTACTTCAAAATAAAAAAAAAACACTAATAGCGCACCCTACTTTCTTCTGACAAATTAAGTTTTCGCTTCTCCAAAACAATTTTTAAAGAAAAAATATGCTAATTTCCACATTTGGTTGAACATTTTTTTACGTGTAAGCATTTAAAATTACGTAATAAATTGCGCTCATAAGTTGCATAGAAGCGTGGTATTACCTAGCCAAAAGCGAAACATCGACTGAGCGCTCTTGCTACGAATAATCGGCAGCGTCGGTGTAAAAGCACGACAGCCAGTTTTATGTCGGTGTAAAAAACCGAAGTTTCACGAAGCACGCGTGCATAGGCGTCGGCCGACACTGGTATAGATAGATAATATTGGAAATCTTATCATTTTCATTTTTTTCTTTTGTTTTATTATCATCAATATATTAATTGCTTTTTGAACATAAAAGCTTTGAAGTCGGCGCTCATCTTTGACACACAATCATGATCTTTAACCATCCGTGCACTATTTGGTGCCTTGGTGACACTGCAGTAATTTTAAAAGCTTTGTTCACATTAAAATTTTCACTAAACTGAGCTTGTAGGGTGAGCTTGTAAAGCTAATATTGAATATGACATAGTGTGTAACAGCTGCACAAATAATGCATGTAACACATTGGATACATTCAGCGTACTCAAAAATTGCCAACTGAAAGAAAAAAAATCGCTAAGAAGCTTTTATATTCATAAAGTTAATAATATTTTTATGATAAAACAAATTAGAAAAAATTAAAATAAAAAGATTTCGACATAGTAAGATAAGCGCCGCCGACTTCAAAGCTTTTATGTACATAAAGCAATTAATATATTGATGATAATAAAACAAAAGAAAAAAATGAAAATGATAAGATTTCCAATATTATAATACATATAAATAGCTTTTAAAATATGACCAAGAAATGAATGGGAAAGTTATTTAAAATTATTTTTTACTTTGTAGTGATTTTGAAGTCGGGTTTTTTTTTTTTTTGTTAAAAAGTTTTTTTTCCTTTGACGTTTGTAGCTTCTACAGCTTTGTTGTTGTAAAATTTCTTATTTGAGCAGCCATCTTAAAATGAGCTTACCTTGTAATTGTATCAAGGGTCGGACTCACTGCATTAATCATTTGAATAATGTTTTCAACGAGCGATAATCAACTTATGGAAGAACAGAAGAAAGAGAAAAACAAAACTAACAAGTGTTTCAAGTATGGAATTTCGAACGGAATTCATCGAATTATACTGAAATTTTCTTAAAGAATTATAAATATATTTTTAGTTATTACAAAGTAAAAATATTCGGCCAAAATATTCGGCTGTTAAGGCCGAAACCGAGGCCGAAAGTTAAAAAATCGGCCGAATATGCTGAATACCGAAGCCGAAGCCGAATATTCGGTCGGACACTACCAAAAATCCATTTCGAATTAAATGTGATGAATTTTGTGATGTCATCATTGTTTTGGCGGCAAAATTTATCAATCTAAAAATTTAGAATAACAAACATAAATATACATATATTCAGTAAAATAATAGAAGTCATACCAATTCTTTCTGTATATCTTTATTCAGTTTTTAAGCCAGCTTCAAATTTTAATATGGCATCAATATGTTGTTGTTGTTGGTGTTGTTGTTGTTGTTGTTGGTGTTGTTGTTGTTGTTGTTGTAGTTGTAGTTGTAGTTGTTGTTGTTGTTGTTGATGGTGTTGATGTTAGTATTTGAGAAAAAAATGGAGTCCATACGCCTCGTAGCTTTTTTTTTACACTTTTTCTAAAACCTTGACGCAACAACAATTAATTTTAGAAATTAACCCTTTGTGACATTTTGTACATCATATTTGAAAGTCGATTGTAACGTAACGGCTTGTTAAATTTTAACGATTTGTTGCTACAGTGATGTGTATGGCTTTCCTTTTCACACTATTTGTGGGAAACAGCAGATCGTCTTTAAATTTTGGTGTAAGAAGCTTAGTTTCTAAAGTGCTCTCACCACTTTCATCACAATTTCCGCAGCGTTACTAAGTTTTACTTTGTTTTTTTTTGGATTTTTTAGAAGCTAATTCAGGTAAGTAAATAATTTGACTTTATAAAACGTTAAGAAACAAGAATAATACAAAATTTTTGATTCCGATTCGTTAATTTGTACTTAAACTGCAACATAATAAGATGAACACAATTGTGTACATCTGGACGCAACAGTAATGTGCACATTTGTGTACATGGTTGCATTTGTGACAAAATGTGCTAAGTTATATAAAAAATTTATATAGAATGTCAGCCAAAATGATGAGCGATGAAGAAATCATGGAACTGCTTATAAATTCCGATATAGAGGACTTAGAAGACGAGGACGGCGGTGAAATTTGAAGAGACGGGCGTGCTAAATCATGAACAAGAACATGATAACATTGAAATAGTTGAGCAGAATTTTCAAAATACTGAAAAAAAAGAAATTCAATTCAGAAGGAGGAAGTTTATGGCTAAGAAGGCTGAACCTTTATTTCAACCAGAGACTCATTTAGATATTTCACTAAGCAGCACTCCATTAGAAATTTTTTTGAGATACCTTCCTAAGGATCTGTTTGAAGATATGGCTCATTTCACCAACATGTATGCCCTTCAAAATAATGTAACATTTAAGGAAACTAATGCAACTGAATTAATGCAATTTTTTGGCATACACATTTTGATGGGAAGCTTAAAGCTTCCACAAACTCGCATGTATTGGAGTCAAGCGTATAGAATTGAATTCGTACATCGGGTCATGTTAATGGAGCGATTTTTTAAATTGAGGTCGAATTTGCATCTTGTCGATAAGCTAAAAATACCAATGGATAATAGCGACAAGTTCTTCACTGTGCGGCCATTAATAGACAAAGTATTGCAGCAATGTCGAAAGAGCGCATATTAGCAGTAGATGAACAAATAATACCTTTCAAAGGTCGTTTAAATATTAAGCAGTACATTAAAGGTAATCTAAAAATGTGTGAATTATGTTCAGCAACCTGAAGTAGTTGCTGAATATAATAACGGCATGGGTGGAGTTGATCGACTAGATCAGCTTATTGCATATTACAGAGTTCATATTAAATACAAGAAACGGACTCTTCGCATTATATTTCACTTTACCACTCTAGCAGTTGTCTCTAGCTGGATAGAATACCGTGAAATCTGCTTGCAAGAAAAAATTAGGTGCATGAGTTTATTAACATTCTCTCAGGACATTGGAGTGGGCTTAACAAGTCAATTTGCTACCAGCAAACGTGGTCGTCCGTCTGAATACATTCTCAACTTGGACCTCAAAGTAATAGCAGAGGTGAAGCTCGCCCGATACAAGATATTCGTTCTGATCAACAATGTCATATGCCTACTTACGACGGTGCACAGTGTGTGCTTTTGGCAATCTAGGGGGATTTAAATGAAAAAAAATTTTATCGCTGAATAAATAGATTTGCTAATATGTTACTCCAAATTGATTGAATATTACAAAAGTAAAACAAAAAGAAATGGGAAAGCAACGGCTCATAAGATAACGGTTGTCATACACAAATTATTTTTATTAGAGCTGGAGCAATTTTGACACTTACGTTTTCCTTGCAATTTTTCAGAGCTTATATTTTTTCGATCGTTGTATTATTTGCAGAACTTTTTTCTGTTTCATAAAATTCAATATAATAGCTGTAATTGCGAATTCCGTTTGTGCTGAAGTTTACTTGCTGATCATTATTACGGGAAGATAAAGTGTAATAAAAAGTAAGTATTACAAAATATAGGCAGCAAATAATAAAAGGCGTCAGCAGGAGTACTTCCTAAATAAGTATTTAAAAAAATATTTTGTCCCAATTTGCCCAAAAAAAACAAAAAAAATCAAGATGAATGCGACCATCGCGCGTACAGCTCTTTTTGAAAATTGGTTGAATAGCAGTAAAAACGAAAGACTAAAGTGTCTATCAAGTTTTGTTGTAAATAAAATCGGCAAGGACGTTGACTACAAAAAGCTTAATATATGTTTACATAGCTTATGCCAAATTTTCGAAAGAAAATGGAACGAATCTTCACGATACGAGCGACGATTCCAAGAAAAAATGTTGAGTGGCTTAAGAAAGAACAAAGTTTTTCAGAATTTATTTTGGATGTTAATCCATCCTCATCAGTAGGTATTTCAAAGGGAAGACCAGAAAAGGACTTCGATAAGTGTTGCTCAAAAACAAAAGCAAGAAAAGCTTGTGATTTTTCAAATGAAGTTCCTGCAAGTCTGTTGTTCATGGCAATTGAAATGAAACTGAGATCTTCTGGTAAAAGAGTTTCTGCCCACATATTCAAAGAGCTATCAAATGCCTCGCCCTCAAGGGGAACCGCTATTAAAAAAGCACGAACTTCCAGTACAGGGCAAACTCTTTTATCTGGAGATAAAGCTTTTTCAATGGTTATTGATTGTGGTCTCTCAACTCATCGTTATAAGCTTATGAGACAGCATGTCAACGATATAAATTCTAAACTTTATCCGTCATATGAAGTTATAAAACAGTCGAAGATCTTGTGTTATCCTGAGAAAATATCAATTACTGAAACATGTGCCAAAATAAATCTGCAGTCACTTGTCGATCATACGACTCAGAGATTATATGCAGCAAATGAAGAGGTCTTCCTAGTTGTACCTGATTTGAAAGATGCTTATATGATAGTTAAATGGGGATGTGATGGCGCTGAACAAAACCGTTACAAACAAAAATTTTCCGACGAAAACGATTCTGACGGAAGCCTCTTTAGCATATCGTTGGTGCCAATACAAGTCTACTCAACATTAAATAAAAAGAAAGTTGTGTTTTGGCAAAATCCCTCAACCTCCTCACCTAGATACTGTCGCCCAATTAAATTTATCTTTACTAAAGAAACACGTGAAATGACAATAGATGAAGTTAAAAATATTGAAGAAGAAATTAAAAATCTAGAGCCTACATTAATTAAAAATGGTAACAATATGTTCAAAATAACATATACTTTTATATTATGTATGATTGATGGAAAGGTTTGCAACGCACTTTCAGAATATAAATCAACACAAGTTTGTTATTTGTTTGGCGCAAAACCAACTGAAATGAATAATACGAAGGCTTTAGAAGAAAAAGTAGTCGATGAAAAAAATGCTTGCTAAAGCTTTTAGGACTTTCACCCTTGCACACGTGGATACGCTTTATGGAGTGTTTGCTTCACATTGCATACAGAATCGGCATAAAAACTTGGCAAGTAAGAGGCGAAGACAACAAAGCGAAAGTTTCGGCCAAAAAACTGCTCATTCAGAATAGATTTAGAAATGAAATGGTACTTTTAATAGATATACCAAAAACTTCAACTGGAAACACAAATGACGGCAATACTGCGAGACGTTTTTTTCGAGACCCTAAAAAATCGTCTGAAATTACAGGTATAAATGTCGATTTGATAAAACGTTTTCCCACATTACTTGGATGCCTGGGATCTGGTTTCCCAATTAATACCGAAGCATTTGGTCAATATACAGATGAAACCAGGGACCTTTACCTATCGCAATATGCTTGGTATAGTATGCCAGTCAGTGTTCACAAAGTTTTATATCATGGAAAATCTATCATCAATTCCTGCATTCTTCCAATGGGCCAGTTGTCTGAAGAAGCGCTGGAGCCTAGAAATAAAGATACTAGAAACTACCGCGAAATATTTAGTAGAAAGACTTCAAGAATTGATACAAATACCGATCTCCTACATAGATTGCTAATATCATCCGAACCATTAATATGCAGCTTACGTAAAGTTCCAAAAACGAAGCGGTGCGCTTATACTAAAGAAATGCTGTCTTTATTACTTCAGCCAAATAATATCAATGAATACTCTGATTATGACACAGAATAAAATATGTATAAAAACTTACTTTCTATTATATATTATTTGAATAAAATTTGATTTAATTTTAAAGAAAGCTATTTTCAAACTTGTTTTTGTCGTGTACTTTTTGCTGTATTTTCAGTTTTTTTTTATGTAATATATTTAACTGTATGCAAATATCTAGAAATTTTATGAAATATACAATGTTGCAATGACATTATTAAATACTATATCATTATAAAAAATGTTCTTTTTATCCATAAAATGTATTAGAATAAGTAAATACACTGCCTTGCCTGGTTTGGCCAATAAATAAATCAATAAAAAAATAAAAAATAAATACAATTTTTTTAAAATTATAAGATGCAATTCTGAAGCCACTTCAAAAGTTTCAAATCTCACGGAGAAATGTATTCTCAAATGAATTAGCCATTGAGTAGAACTTTTTTGAGCACTTTTTGAAAAATACCACTTAGAGGTCAATGTGACCCACCTGGCAGGTTGAAGGTTGAAAGTAATTATAAAAATCATTATAATTATTTTTAAAAACTTTCATGAACACAATTATTCAATAATGAAGCCAATATTTTGCAAATTCGAATTAAGTCCCCCTAGATTGCCAAAAGCACACACTGTGCGGTGGCGGGAATCCTACGCGTTGTAAGGTAGAAAGCTGTAAAGGAAGAAACCGAGTAAAATGTCTAAAATGTAACGTTCATCTTTGCTTATCGAAAGAGCGTAATTGCTTTCTTAATTTTCATACAAAATAAATATAATCCGTATGTATAACATTGAAATCTTACTTACAAATGTATTTTTTTTTTCACATGAGTCAACCTTTGTAAATGTTTTTTTTTTGTTTACTTTTTATTGAAAAAATTTTAAAATAATACTACAAATAAAATTTGTAAAAAAAATCATATTTTTCTGCAACTCTTTAGTTCGTTTGTACACAATTGTAACCAAAGTCCTTTGAGGACTTCCGTTAAGGATATTAATACAAAATTTTTTTATGTGCTCAGACAACCATTATATAACCATTACATACAGCTTGAATTAATGTATGTCACAAAGGGTTAAAACAAATTTTACCTCAATCACCGCAAGGCGCACTTGTTTAGGTTGCACTGTTACACATTTATTTAAAAAAAATGAACGTTGTTTGCCACTTCTGTGAAGATAGCCCAAAATCTTCAGCTCAACTTTTTGCTCAATTCGCCGCAAAAATTATTTGATGCTGAATTCGCCGCAATGAAGAAATAAAGGTGTTTGATAGTTTTTATAAAAAATCATGTAATTTAACATATAAATTACTCACAAATTGCTATCAATCGTCCTTTATACCGTAAAATGGCCTAGAAGTGAAAAAGTCAGATCATGAAAATGTTATGAAAGGAAAAAGCTCTAAAAGTCAAAATTGTAAAGCGATTCGCTTGAAAATGGACAAATTGAACCTTCAGACTGTCAAAAAAAAATTTGCATTATCATTTTGATAATAAAAATCGTCCTTCATATGGCTAAATTACATGAAATGAGTTATTAGCAATTTTGAAGTATTTTTTTTGGAAGAAATGACAAAAGAGGTAGAAGATGAAAAGTTCACATCCTGGATTTCTGCTCAAAATTGTTGTTTTATACGGACAATCGAATAAAACTATGCTCAAGTACCGGTCTATCGTCCTTGGTGCCGAAATTTGAGCCAAAATAGGAAAAAATGTGATTTTTGTATGAAAGTCCGATTTACACACCCCGAAACATGTCCCAAAACAAAAGTTCACATCCTGGATTTTTGATATGTGATAGCTGATGGTATAAAGATGATTTTGTGTCCCATTCCCCAAATTGCTATCAATCGTCCTTCATACCGTAAAATGGCCTAGAAGTGAAAAAGTCAGATCATGAAAATATTATGAAAGGAAAAAGCTCTAAAAGTCAAAATTGTAAAGCGATTCGCTTGAAAATAGACAAATTGAACCTTCAGACTGTCAAAAAAAAATTTGCATTATCATTTTGATAATAAAAATCGTCCTGCATATGGCTAAATTACATGAAATGAGTTATTAGCAATTTTGAAGTATTTTTTTTGGAAGAAACGACAAAAGAGGTAGAAGATGAAAAGTTCACATCCTGGATTTCTGCTCAAAATTGTAGTCTTATACGGACAATCGAATAAAACGATGCTCAAGTACCGGTCTATCGTCCTTGGTGCCGAAATTTCAACCAAAATAGGAAAAAATGTGAATTTTGTATGAAAGTCCGATTACCACACCCCGAAACATGTCCCAAAACAAAAGTTCACATCCTGGATTTTTGATATGTGATAGCTGATGGTATAAAGATGATTTTGTGTCCCATTCCCCAAATTGCTATCAATCGTCCTTCATACCGTAAAATGGCCTAGAAGCGAAAAAGTCAGATCATGAAAATGTTATGAAAGGAGAAAGCTCTAAAAGTCAAAATCGTATCTTGATTTGCCCGAAATCTTATGTTGATTTTTTCCTAATTAAAACCTATCCTAAAAAAGAAAAATTGGCAGCACTACTTCTAACAATAGAATGGAAAAACTACATTTCATTCATAGATTCACCCAGCTGATATTATTACCCTTTACATTACATCAGTGATGTGATTTGGTGGGATTTCGGGCTCATTTTGGGATATTTGGCCTATTTGAGAACGTGTGGGATTTCGGATGCTTAGGTGGGGTTTTCTTCTGTGTCATAATTTTTTAAAGTGTAAATTCTTAGCAAAACTGGTTGGTGTCACTTTTTTGTAATCTTTCAAAATTTTTCGTTTAATTTGTGTTTCATTGATTCTAAATATGTAAGAAAGGGATATGTATATTCAAGAGGCTTAAAATTAATGAAAATAAGATCCTCATTTAAAAACAAAAATATAAGCTCAGTTTCATTTTGATGCAACGAAAGAAATTTACGATTACTTCATACACTTACACCGTGGCGTAGTTGGTTAAGGTGCGTGGCCTCTATGTTGACGAACCTATAGACCCGGGTTCAAACCCCAGCATCGACAGAATATTATTTAAATTAAAATAGTTTTTCTGTACGGCCGCCACCTCTCTGCAGACAATGGCAAGCCTCAGAGAGTAATCAAAATGCCATGTAAAGCTTCTTGAGAAAAAGAACATTCCGTTCATCGCCGTTCAGAGTCGGCGTTAAACCTGTAGGTCTGGTTCTCGGTCAATTGTGTGTTCAAACTTAATAACACGCACAACACAATTGATTATAAGAAGCTGGGTCAAAGTCCTTTCAAGGGCTGGAATGGCCAGTTATTTTTTTTTATATCATACACTTAGAGAGTTTTTATAAAAAAAGCAGTGTTTAACTTTTCGTATTTTATTTTTGTGGAAAATTTGTTATATATATTGAAAAACTTTATTTTGTACATTATTAAACTATAAAATTATTATAATGTTAAAAAATGTAGGGGAGGATGCCCACCTACTAAACACGTTTTGTTTGGAGGCTATACCTTTGGTTCAAAACATAATTTTTCAGAGCTCTTGGTTTCATTTGGAAGCTAAGTTCAATAACTAACAAGAATTTTAATCAGAATTTAAAATTTCCAAAAAATATGATTTTGGCAATCGATCTAGCAAAAGTCTCGAAATCGACCGCTGAAAAATTCGGCCCAGCTACTGAACACCTAAAACAAATCGTTGAAAAAAAAATTAGAAAATTAAGTAAAAACACTAGTTTTTGAGAGTTGATAAAAAGTTTATCCTATCAATAGTTCACAATGACTCACTGAACTTTGAACAAAAGAGATTTGAATTTCTTTGATGGCTGCAGCCATCGCATCAGAATTTATATTCGTTCTTCTTTTCACTTTTCTTTAGGCGACGGCATTCTAAAATTTTATCCGAACGTGGACGAGAATTACGAAAACTATTTTAACTATTTTCAAACACTATTTTCAATCATATAAATAACAATTTTTTACTGAAAATCTTTTCGGAAGGTGGGCAGGTACGACATCATGATATGACGTGAAATATTTTTTTCCCATTTCTCAATATTGTTCGATTGCTCGTCGAATCGTGAAAAATAAACATTAAATATAGAATTGTCGACGAACAATTCGACGAACAAAACTCACGCTCTATAAGTCACTAATCATACCCATCCTATTATATGCAGCACAAACTTGGACGTTGAGCAGTTCTGATGAAAAGACTTTGGGAGCCTTCGAGAGAAAGATCCTTCGTAAGATCTTCGGTCCAATCTGCGTCAATGGCGAGTACCGAATTCGATGGAACCACGAGCTGTATGAGCTGTACGCTGACATCGACATAGTTAAGCGCATTAAAATCGAGCGGCTCCGCTGGCTAGGTCATGTTGAGCGAATGGAAAACGACACTCCAGCGAAAAAATATTCGATTCGGTGACCGGTGGAGGTCAACGCAGAAGAAGACGCCCACATCTTCGTTGGAAGGACCAGGTGTTGGATAACCTGACCACGCTTGGCGTTTCCAACTGGCGCCGCAAGCGCAAAACAGAAATGGCTGGCGTAATTTCGTATAAGTTAAAGATATTTTTTATATTTTATCTTTTTAAAAAAGTGCATCAGAGAAAACTCTGATGCGTTTTATTTGAGTTCTTTTTCTAAAACTAAACTTAACAATTTTTATACTTATTATTCTAACTTATTCTCTGCTCTGCTTGTTTATTGTTGTTATTGTTGTTTGGTTTTGCTGACGCAGCGATCCCACGATGTGCATGTGAACGGATGGGCTGTAGACATGCCGTCAGCATAAATGGTATGCGCGTGTCGCTAGTTTTTAGAATGAATGAAGTTAACTCTTCCCTCCTTAAGTGCGAACGTCCTCGTTCGGAATCCATAAGTTGGGAATATCCTGAATTTCTATGGTTCTAGGTGTGGGGACTGGTGGTTGATCCTGGATAACGTTGGTTATGTTTATAGGATGTTTTCTTTTTGACCAACATATTTTCATAAGCAGTATTAATGCTGGACATATTACAATTAATATCAATCCGAAATTTATTGTTAGGTTGAGGTTATTCTTCCTTTTTAGCAAATCTATGTGTTTAGTATTTTCGATATGGAGTTCTTTAATGCTCTCTAAAGTAAGTATTTCTTCGATTTTCTCTGCTATCTTCGTTGGTTGAAGAATCGCTGGTAGCGGTTTGTATCCAACAGAATCCTTGGCTGCATAACGTTGCGCGCCTATTTCTATAGTTGCATTGTTGTACTGTATGACATAGCTTCCGTTTAGGTCCATTGGTTTTTCGTTGATTAATAATCTTCCTTTGAATTGATTAAGTAGGATTATTCCAGGTGCAATACTATCTATTATTGGAATATGTTGATTGTTAATGTGCGTACAAGTTGTCGGTTCGCCATTTAGTAAATGAGGTATGCAGGATGAGTTGCTTATATCTATAACGTCTTTATAACTACAAAGTTTTAGATTTTCTATAATTCTACAATTATTTTTAATATTTAAAATCTTATTTTCGCATTTTAAAATTTTTTCACATTCAATTTTATTTATTAATTTACCCTTTCTTATAGGTTTTAAAAGTATTTCTTCACATAATTTTTCATCTGTTATTGGAATTTTCATTATATAAATCAACATAGAATTGTTAGTTGCAATGCTTACATCTGCATATTGCATTGTTTCTTCTAAATTAATATACGGAATATTATCATTTTCTATTACTTCCTTAATTTTTTTAATTTCTTCGTTTCCCAAAATGTGGGAATTACTGACATTTGCTTTCGACCACTGAATGGCATTAATTAAATTTACCATTTCTTCTTTTAATATTTGTATCTGATACATTGTAATTATTCCAATCACTTGTTGAATATTATCTTCATTTTTAATGACTTTATTGGACAGCATTGTAATATTATTAATTTTTTCAATAATCAATTTATTTATTACGACTTGGTTATTATTGTTCTGTTCTAAGACTGCACCTAGTGCATAGTTAGATGCGTCGGTTGTCAGGTGGAATTCTTTTGTGAAATCTGGATATGCTAAAATAATGTCTTCTGATATGAGGCTGTTTTTAATTTTTTGAAAAGATTCTAATGCTTCGTCACCAATATGTATAGCAATTTTTTTTGACTTATGTTTGGACGCTCGTCCGTCTTCCCCCCTTAAGAGGTTTGTTAGAGGTTTTGCTAGACTAGCAAAGCCTTTTACAAATCGTCGATAATAATTCGCAAGACCGAGGAAGGATCTCAGATCTTTAATAGTCTTTGGGATAGGAAAGTTGGCTATGGCTTCAACTTTTTTCGGGTTTGTCTTTATACCGTCTGCTGTGATTAAGAAACCTAGAAATTCAACTTGTTGTTTTAAAAATTCGCACTTGTCTAATTGTACTTTCATTCGTGCGTTCTGTAAAGTATGGAATATTGTTTGAATGTTTTCAAAATGAGACTTTTCATCCTTGCTAAAGATGATTATATCATCAATATACACGTAACATATCTTTCCGATATGATCGCGAAGGATGTCATCTAATGTTCTTTGAAAGATTGAAGGTGCGTTCTTCAATCCGAATGGTAAGCGTGTAAATTCATATTTGCCGTAATTGACGGAAAAAGCTGTCTTTTCGATATCGGATTCCTTGAGTGGAATTTGATGAAAGCCACTTTTTAAATCAATTGTCGTAAATAGTTTGTTATTGCCTAGTTGTGAGATAACTTCGTTAATGTCGGGTATAGGATACCTATCTGAAACTGTCACTTCGTTCAGCTTACGGTAGTCAACTACCATTCTGTATTTCTTTTCGTTTGAAGCGTCTAATTTCTTCGGTACAATCCATACCGGTGCATTGTAAGGTGATCGGGATTTTCTAATTATTCCGTCTTCTAAAAGTTTTTGAATTTCATTTTCTATTACATCTTTTAGTGCCATAGGATATGGATAATGTTTTGAATAAACTGGTGTGTCAGTTGTTGTGCGAATCTCGCCTTTAACTCTTGTAGTGTAAGTCAACTTTTCGTCTGGTTCAGAAAATAGGTCTTTAAATTGATTAGTAAGGATATTTATGGATTGTTTTTGTGCTTCTGTCATGTGTTCGTTGCGTATATTAATAGAATTAACGGAGGGTGAAGGGTGTTGTTTTAAGTCGATTTTTCTTCCATTTCCAAGTATCATATAATTATTTTTAGAGTGGATTACTGCCGAAAGTTCTCTAAGACTGTCATTTCCTAAAATGGCGTGGAATGACTTCAGTGAAGGTAATAGAAAGAATTTTATTTTGCAATTATTCATATTAAAAAGGTTTGCTTCGACATAATGTGTTATTTTAACATCGCCTGCAATAGAGCTTGCGAAATACGGATTATTATTAGGTTTTGGATTTGGTGCGAATGAGGGTTGTATATAATTTTTGCTTGAGCCCGTATCTATTAAAATTTTCATTATTTCGCCGCTCCCCAATTTGCATTCGAAGTATGGCAAAGAGGAGCTGTTTATTCTAAAAAATTAATATCTAGAAATTCTACTGGTTCGTTGGTGTCAGATGGAACTTCCTGGTATTGATCGTATTGTTCGTTCTGAATGTCTTCTGGATATGTTTGATTAGGTTCTGGGTTGTTATTGACGTTTATGTGGAAATTCCTTTGGAATTTGTTTTGTCTAGGCCATTGTTGAGACGAGTCTAAAGGTCTTTTACCAAAGTGCTGGTTTTGAGTGGGGCGATTAATGTAGTTTACTGCTCTGCTTTGGATTGTGTTATCCACTTCCATTGGTTCTGGACGTGGTTGCGGTTTTGGTGCAAAAGGTCTTTGTTGGAATACACCTCTGTGCTGTGGTTGAAATCCTTGTTGGAAAGTGTAATTATTATTAAAAGGACGTTGTTGTATAAAATTTCTTTGGAATGGTGCTTGGAGATTTTGTCTAGGGAAATTGTTTTGTGGGAAGTGTGCTAAATGAGGGTAAAATCCTTGATTTCTTTGTTGTGGATGGTAAGTGTTTTTTCGAGGAGGCAACGGTGGTGCATGGTTTTCAAATCTTCTCCCATTGTTGTTACTATTACTACTATTGTTGTGACTATTATTGACATATTGTCCTCTAAATTGTTGGTTCTCTAGTTTTTGACATAAATGGAGGGCTTGCGGTAAATCGGTTGGCTCTCTCATGGCTAGTAGTCTTGGCAAATCGCCATTTAACCCACGTATGAACGTGTCCAACGCTTTATTTCTATAAGATTCAGTTAAAACCCTTTCTGCTTCGCGTGTTGTACCTAAACATGAAATTTTATTTAGGATGAGAGAAAAGTGTGCATACACTTTTTGGTAAAATTCGTGAATGGTTTGGCCTCGCTGAGTAAGAGCTGCCATTTGATACTCCAGTGTCCCTATGTCACGTTTGTCTGCGTAGTGTGTAGTAAGGCATTGTTTTATAGCTTGCCAGTTAAGAGGAGTGTTATAGGATTCCAGTACTGTGTTGGCTTCACCTATAACTTTATTTCTGACTACGCTCAATATACCGTAGTATTTAGAGCTTCCCTTTAAACATTCGTAAAGGTCCATTATTCTATCTACACTTTTTTTCCAGGCACTAAATTCGGAAGGGTTTCCAGAGAAGTCACGCAATGAGCGTACTATATCAGGAATTTTGTCTAATTCCTGTAGGTTGCTATTATCATTGATTTGTTCGTCTGTTAAAGTAATAGAATTTGGATTAAGAATTTGTTGCACTATTTCTGTGCACTGTCTCGTTAGTGTGTCCTGTACCATTGATCTAATGAGGGTTTCTAAGTCTGGGTTTATGACTGGTCTCTGGGCGTTATTAGATGGAGTAGGTTGGTTTGGATTAAGGACAGGAGGTCTTATGACTGGATTACTCATTTTGATGAATTTTTTATTTTTTCTTTGTTGTTTAAAATTACAAAATTATTTGAGATATAAAATTTTTGATTACAATCAAAATAAATTTCTTAAAATTTAAATTTTACAATTTTCAGGTAGTCTTAGAAATAACTTACAAGTTAAAGATGATGAGCAGCATTCTTCTATTAAAGTTGTATTCGATGTTCAAATCGTTAATCGTTTCGATGCTCGCTTTTTAATTTCTTCTTTTTAATTTAATTTGTCCTTTTAGTGTTCAATTTTAATTTTTCTTTTTCGATTTAATTTTTCTTTTTAATGTTCACTTAAATCTTGACTTTTTCTTTTTATTTTTTTCTTTTTAGTGTTCACTTAAATCTTAATTTTTTTTTTTAATTTTTATTTTTAGTGTTCACTTTTTTTTTTAATTTTTCTTTTTTTACTTAATATTTATTTTTAGTGTTCACTTTAATTTTAATTTTTATTTTTTAATTTAATTCTTCTTTTTAATTTTCACTTTAGTTTTAATTTTTCTTCTTTATAATGTTCACTTTATTTTCAATTTTTATTTCTTAATTTAAGTCTTCTTTTTAATTTTCACTTTAATTTTAATTTTTCTTCTTTATAATTTTTATTTCTTAATTTAAGTCTTCTTTTTAATTTTCACTTTTATTTTAATTTTTCTTCTTTATAATTTTTATTTCTTAATTTAGGTCTTCTTTTTAATTTTCACTTTTATTTTAATTTTTATTTTTTTATTATTCTAAGTTCGGTGGAGCCGCTAACGGGTTTTTACCGCGTTTCCCTTTTGCAAAAGCTACTAGGGGGCTTCGTTTCTCCACACTCACACTAAACTCACCAAAATAACGCTTCGCGAAAAAAATTTTTTCACCACGAAATTCGGTCAAAATATTTTTTCTTTTTATTCCCGGAGCGAATACTTGTGCTTTTTAAGGACTTTGCCGCTTTTCCGGGTCCCACTGCTCGGGGCGCCAGTTAAAGATATTTTTTATATTTTATCTTTTTAAAAAAGTGCATCAGAGAAAACTCTGATGCGTTTTATTTGAGTTCTTTTTCTAAAACTAAACTTAACAATTTTTATACTTATTATTCTAACTTATTCTCTGCTCTGCTTGTTTATTGTTGTTATTGTTGTTTGGTTTTGCTGACGCAGCGATCCCACGATGTGCATGTGAACGGATGGGCTGTAGACATGCCGTCAGCATAAATGGTATGCGCGTGTCGCTAGTTTTTAGAATGAATGAAGTTAACTTATACGAGGCCAAAACCGACTTACGGTTGTAAGCGCCAGATAAGTAAGTAAGTAAGTAAATATAGAATTGTACTCATATTCACCTTTTTTATCGATAAGAAACACTTTGAAATTCACTAAATAGAGATGAACTATTTTTGCTCAGCTTCGTTTTATTCGAATATTTTATTTCTCAACGGCCGTGAGGCTAAACCAGCACGCGCATTCATCTCAATGATTTATCAAAAGTGAACATTCAATGAGATGTTACTGCGACACTTTACACATTGGCGCATTATACAGACGTCAAAATTCACAACGTTCAGTATGTGGGCCTGTTCAGCAGGTGGCCATCATTATTTCTTTTCAAAAATTGCATAAAGAATCGTTATTGGTATAAATATTTGGGTGGGATTTTTTGTGGGTTTTTCGTGTCATTTTGGAGGGATAAACAGGTCTAAATCGGGATGTGATTGGGATTTTTTACTAAATCAGAATCACATCACTGCATTACATAATAATAATAAATAACTGGCCATTTCAGCCCTTGAAAGGACTTTGACCTAGCTTCTTATGATCAATTGTGTTGTGCGTGTTAATAAGTTTGTACACAATTGACCTAGAAATGGACCTCAAGAAGCTTTACATGGCATTTTGATTACTCTCTGAGGCTTGCCATTGTCTGCAGAGAGGTGGCGGCCGTACAGAAAAATTATTTTAATTCAAATAATTTTCTGTAGTTGCTGGGGTGTGAACCTGGGTCTCCGGGTTCGTTGACATAGCGGCCACGCACTTTAACCAACTACGCCACGGACGCCACTTTACATTACATGCACAAATTTTTTGCTTTGCGTGAGAAAATGATGTGGTTTTTTCATGTATAAATTCTTATTGAACATGGAGCTTAAGTACAAAAATAAATATTTTTACCATATATAAGGATATTTAGAGTACTTTACATATTTTTTTTCGTCATAAAGCCAATAAATAACAAATGTGTTGGAAGTGTTAATTAGCATAACCTGAAACTTACATATTCACCTCACTATTCGTGGTGAAGAGATTTCTCGTCTATGTGTTTACTTTTTGGAATTTCAGAATCCCCACTAAGTTTCCTATCTTGTTATCTTTGCAATTAACGCACGTATTGCTTTCGTTGTTGTTGTTGTTGTTGTTGTTGTTCTTAATGTTGTTGTTGTTGGTGGTGGTGATGGTGGTGGTGGTGGTGGTGGTGTTGTTGTTTTTGCTTCTCTATTGTTTGTGCTTTTCTGTGTTTGTGTTAATATTCTTAACGGAAGTCCTCAAAGGACTTTGGTTACAATTGTGTACAAACGAACTAAAGAGTTGCAGAAAAATATAATTTTTTTACAAATTTTATTTGTAGTATTATTTTAAAATTTTTTCAATAAAAATTAAATAAAAAAAAAAAACAATTACAAAGGTTAACTCATGTGAAAAAAAAACATTTGCAAGTAAGATTTCAATGTTATACGTACGGATTATATTTATTTTGTATGAAAATTAAGAAAGCAATTACGCTCTTTCGATAAGCAAAGATGAACGTTACATTTTAGACATTTTACTCGGTTTCTTCCTTTACAGCTTTCTAGCTTACAACGCGTAGGGTTCTCGCCACCGTCGTAAGTAGGCATATGACATTGTTGATCATAACGAATATCTTCTATCGGGCGAGCTTCACCTCTGCTATTACTTTGAGGTCCAAGTTGTACAATGTTTTCAGACGGACGACCACGTTTCCTGGTAGCAAATTGGCTTGTTAAGCCCACTCCAATGTCCTGAGATAATGTTAATAAACTTATGCACCTATTATTTTCTTGCAAGCAGATCTCACGGTATTCTATCCAGCTAGAGACAACTGCTAGAGTGGTAAAGTGAAATATAATGCGAAGAGTCCATTTCTTGGATTTAATATGAACTCTGTAATATGCAATAAGCTGATCTAGTCGATCAACTCCACCCATGCCGTTATTATATTCAGCAACTACTTCAGGTTGCTGAATGTTTTCGTACGCCTTTTTTGTTTTATTGAATCGTCGGACAATTTTTTCTTGGCCCACACCTATGAAATTTGAAGCAAGATGTACTGCACGATTGTCTTGCCATTTGACAAGTACTATGTCTCCATTCCCACTTATAAGCTCGTCTGATGAGCCACGACCTTTCTTTTTAAGGGCAGCAACTACCAAGAAGTTAGGTTTATTGAATTTATTAATTCGAGCGGTTCCAGCAGCGTTTATGCCCTTCTGGGAAAGAATTTCTAAAAGGTTATAGCTTGTGAAGTAGTTGTCAAAAAACAAATTATGTCCTCGGTCTATGGAATTTGTGAAATATAAAACCACAGCACTTCCGTGCTCATATTTTGCTTGATCAAATGTGGATATTTATTTTGTTGTGCTACCCTGGTACAAAAAGAAATCATAAGGATAGCCTGACTTGCCGCACAATAAGAAAGATTTGATTACCCAGGGTTCAGGTTTTCCTATAAAACATTTGACTTAATATTTTACTTAATTTTACAAACATTTTTAGCTTACCTTTAATGTACTGCTTAATATTTAAACGACCTTTGAAAGGTATTATTTGTTCATCTACTGCTAATATGCGCTCTTTAGGTCATTTTCGACATTGCTGCAATACTTTGTCTATTAATGGCCGTGCAGTGAAGAACTTGTCGCTATTATCCATTGGTATTTTTAGCTTATCAACAAGATGCAAATTCGACCTCAATTTAAAAAATCGCTCCATTGACATGACCCGATGTACGCATTCAATTCTATACGTTTGACTTCAATTCATGCGAGTTTGTGGAAGCTTTAAGCTTCCCATCAAAATGTGTATGCCAAAAAATTGCATTAATTCATTTGCATTAGTTTCCTTAAATGTTACATTATTTTGAAGGGCATACATGTTGGTGAAGTGAGCCATATCTTCAAACAGATCCTTAGGAAATTATCTCAAAAAAATTTCTAATGGAGTGCTGTTTAGTGAAATATCTAACTGAGTCTCTGGTTGAAATAAAGGTTCAGCCTTCTTAGCCATAAACTTCCTCCTTCTGAATTGAATTTGCTTTTTTTCAGTTATTTGAAAATTCTGCTCAACTATTTCAATGTTATCATGTTCTTGTTCATGATTTAGTACGCCCGTCTCTTCAAAGGCGTCTTCATTAGGCAATATTTGTTTAATCAGGTCATTTATATGAAGTTCTTCCTAAATTTCACCGCCGTCCTCGTCTTCTAAGTCCTCTATATCGCAATTTATAAGCAGTTCCATGATTTCTTCATCGCTCATCTTTTGGGCTGACATTCTAAAGAGTGATTTTTTAAGTGCCTGATAACTTTTTTTTTAAAAAAAACGCATAAAATTTGCAAAATCTCATCGGTTCTTTATTTGAAACGTTAGATTGGTCCATGACATTTACTTTTTGAAGATAATTTCATTTAAATGTTGACCGCGGCTGCGTCTTAGGTGGTCCATTCGGAAAGTCCAATTTTGGGCAACTTTTTCGAGCATTTCGGCCGGAATAGCCCGAATTTCTTCGGAAATGTTGTCTTCCAAAGCTGGAATAGTTGCTGGCTTATTTCTGTAGACTTTAGACTTGACGTAGCCCCACAAAAAATAGTCTAAAGGCGTCAAATCGCATGATCTTGGTGGCCAACTTACCGGTCCATTTCTTGAGATTAATTGTTCTCCGAAGTTTTCCCTCAAAATGGCCATAGAATCGCGAGATGTGTGGCATGTAGCGCCATCTTGTTGAAACCACATGTCAACCAAGTTCAGTTCTTCCATTTTTGGCAACAAAAAGTTTGTTAGCATCGAACGATAGCGATCACCATTCACCGTAACGTTGCGTCCAACAGCATCTTTGAAAAAATACGGTCCAATGATTCCACCAGCGTACAAACCACACCAAACAGTGCATTTTTCGGGATGCATGGCCAGTTCTTGAACGGCTTCTGGTTGCTCTTCACTCCAAATGCGGCAATTTTGCTTATTTACGTAGCCATTCAACCAGAAATGAGCCTCATCGCTGAACAAAATTTGTCGATAAAAAAGCGGATTTTCTGCCAACTTTTCTAGGGCCCATTCACTGAAAATTCGACGTTGTGGCAGATCGTTCGGCTTCAGTTCTTGCACGAGCTGTATTTTATACGGTTTTACACCAAGATCTTTGCGTAAAACCTTCCATGTGGTCGAATAACACAAACCCAATTGCTGCGAACGGCGACGAATCGACATTTCACGGTCTTCAGCAACACTCTCAGAAACAGACGCAATATTCTCTTCTGTACGCACTGTACGCATTCGTGTGGTTGGTTTAATGTCCAATAAAGTAAACTGAGTGCGAAACTTGGTCACAATCGCATTAATTGTTTGCTCACTTGGTCGATTATGTAGACCATAAATCGGACGTAAAGCGCGAAACACATTTCGAACCGAACACTGATTTTGGTAATAAAATTCAATGATTTGCAAGCGTTGCTCGTTAGTAAGTCTATTCATGATGAAATGTCAAAGCATACTGAGCATCTTTCTCTTTGACACCATGTCTGAAATCCCACGTGATCTGTCAAATACTAATGCATGAAAATCATAACCTCAAAAAAATCACCCTTTATATAAATTTTTTATATAACTTAGCACATTTTGTCACAAATGCAACCATGTACACAAATGTGCACATTACTGTTGCGTCCAGATGTACACAATTGTGTTCATCTTATTATGTTGCAGTTTAAGTACAAATTAACGAATCGGAATCAAAAAATTTTGTATTATTCTTGTTTCTTAACGTTTTATAAAGTCAAATATATTTACTTACCTGAATTAGCTTCTAAAAAATCCAAAAAAAAAACAAAGTAAAACTTAGTAACGCTGCGGAAATTGTGATGAAAGTGGTGAGAGCACTTTAGAAACTAAGCTTATTACACCAAAATTTAAAGACGATCTGCTGTTTCCCACAAATAGTGTGAAAAGGAAACCATTGCACATCACTGCAGTAACAAATCGTTAAAATTTAACAAGCTGTTATGTTACAATCGACTTTCAAATATGATGTACACAATTGTGTTCAAAATGTCACAAAGGGTTAAGCAATTAATCTATGCACCAATGATATGTTTACGTTCAATAAGGCGGGTCACTGAGGGGTCTCATGTAGCTGAAGACCTCACTTTCATTTTCGTTCTATAAAATTTACTGTTGCGTCAGTAGTCACGGAGTTTAAATTTCATGCAAAGTTTAATTCTTGTTGCATTTCTACTGCATTAAGTGGTTACCACCCCGAAGTCATGACCAGTGTTCCCAGATTAGGGGATTTTCCCCTAGATTTAGGGGTTTTTTCGGTTAAGTAGAAAATTTAGGAGTCAAAAATGTTTAGGGGAAAACTTTAGGGGATTTTATTTTTCTGTTAGTGTTTTTTGAGAATTTTTAGTGGTCTCTAACAGAAGTCGCAACATCAACTATAAACTGTATTTTTTTTGCATTTGATGCACCCTTTTGTGTTCTCTTTTTCATTTTGTTTAAGCTCTTACAAGATTTATTTTGTCAAAGTGAGTCAAAACAATTGCGTGCCATCGAAACAATACTGCTTCGCAGTTGATTGTTTGTCGAATGAGCGAAATAGCACCAGAATATGTGTAATATGAGAGGCTGTTTTAAATTCTGACGACGAGAAAGCATATATTTAAATTTGTTTTTATTTTTTTTTTTGTATTTTTTAATGACATAAATACTATTGAATTTGTAACCAACAAAAAAAAAAAAAAGAAAAAGATTTTAAAAAACAAAAATTAGAAAAAACGTGGAAGTATGTCTCTAAATTTATTAAGCAGTTTTTATTTAACTAAAATTTAGGAGAAAAATTCTAAATAGTTCATCCTAATTACAATCGAAAAAATACTTTCATAAAATATAGTATATCTGCCTTATGTTTCTTAAAAATTGGTTGCGCAAAGTTGCGCATAAGATAAAACACTTAATTTAAAAGAACGCTTAAAAAACAAGTTTTCCTCAAAAAGCACTAATTTTCAAGACAAATTCTGTCAAACTAAAAGATGTTTGTGAAAGATGTGTTTGTGTTAATTAACAAAGGTACTTAAAATAAGTAAGATATATTTTTGTTTTCTCTGGCGAATTACCATGTTTCCGTCTGTCCGATTGTCTGTCTGTTATGGCGATTATAGCTCTTATATTGAAGCGATCTTAATGAAATTCAAAATATGTTTTTTCTTTATTACTTGAGTTTGTGTTTTTAAGTTCATCAATGAATTACTATGTACAAAAAAACTAATGTGATTTTTTTAGTCCAAAAATTTATTTTGAATTTGTATTTATTTACATCAATTAAACAAAGATTCAATAAATTAACTCAAAAAAATGTAGGGGTTTTTTTTATTTTTAGGGGAAAACTCAGCAAATTTTTTCAGATTTAGGGGATTGAAGCTCAACTTATCTGGCAACACTGGTCATGACAAATAATTTCATTAAAATATTCGTTATGAGGCTTAAAGCGCACATCTATGCTAAAATAAAATAAATAAACTGGCCATTTCAGCCCTTGGAAGGACTTTGACCGAATTTATTATAATTAATTGTGTTGTGCGTGTTATTAAATGTTTGCACGCCATTGATGAACTGGACCTACTAGTTTTATGTTAGTAGTAAATTAATTCAATTGAAAAAACATTCTGTGTCAGATGGAATTGAACCAGAGTTCTCTGCCGTTTGGGTCAGGCACTCTACCAACTGCGCCACGGCCGCCACTGCACATGTATGCACACTGCTCCTGAAGCAACTTCAAGTTGACCTAAAATGGCAACGTAAACTGAATGTCTCCAAGTGTTTGTAATGCTTTTCTGATGAAATATCACTTTGAATTAAAATCCCAGCTGATTTCGTTTTGAAAATATCTCAATTTTTGCATTTTAACGTGATTGAACCACCTTGTACATTAGACAGCGCAATATATTCAAGTATAAAACTGTTTATATATGTATGTATGTATGTATATATATATATATATATAATATACCTACGTGTGTGTGTGTGTGTGTGTGTAAAATATTGAGAATTGGGATATTGTTTCCACACCGAAAAGCACACTCAAAGGGCTTCAAGACATAAGGTCCAACCGTTTCATAAATATCGGGGTCATTAAGTTTTGCAGATTCCTTTAAAAGTTGTCTGCATGCATTGCCTTCAAAGATCTCTCCTTGATCATTTTTAGCCATTAATTTCAACTTTGTGGCCCAAATCAATGTTTTTTCCCGCCCAACAAGAGGTAGGATACCACTCCAAAACAAATGATTGACAAAGCCCTGCAAAAGATGAAGTTCGAGAAGTTGTGGTCGGAGCAGGCTGGAGAGTCGATTCACAGGGAATTTAACAAGTTTTGGGAGCGATTTAAAATTAATCTTATCGAAGATTCTTCACACTCAAGTCGCTTAAAAAATGCTGCAGTGACATTTACTTCGCAACATTTGTAATAAATGATAGATGTATATAGCCCAAGTCAAATTTATTTACACTTTCAGAAGAAATAGATTAAAGAAAGCGCTTGCCTTTTTTGTTGTTTGCATAATTCGCAAAGAAATTTTTGGTTGTTGTATTCTTTGTAGTATGCAAAGTAAAGAAAACATGTTTTAAAACACCTAACGAAAAATATCATTAAAAAAAATTATCAAAATATAACTATTCTCTGCCCTATACAGTTTTTGCACAATGTTTTGTGGACTGATGAGTCTTCCTGTAAATTCGAGGAGTCTTTTGGAAAAACATTCATGTATCTTCCTTAAATCCTAAAAAGTACGGTCATGCAGCACTTATGTTTGTAAATAATTGTGTTTATTCACTCCAAGAAAGGCTGTGTAAATACTTCTGACGCCAGAGAAAAACATTTAAAAATATTAGCGATGTGTAAATAGTTTTGACTATGGCTGAATTTCTGAGAGGCTGTCCAATTTGACTCAATTTAAGTATAAAAGTGATTACGTAATTTATGGACGGGACGGGATAGTGGAATAAGTCTACAAGGGATACCACTTAAAAAAAAAACGCGCCGCGATATTTATCTCCGTAGATGGTGTGGAAACAATATCCCAATTCTCAATATTTTACACGCATACACACACACAAACACACACGTAGGTATAATATATATATAAATGTATACAAACATACATACATCCATACATATATAAACACTTTTATACTTGAATATATTGCGCTGTCTAATGTGCAAGGTGGTTCAATCACGTGAAAATGCAAAAATTGAGATATTTTTAAAACGAAATCAGCTGGGATTTTAATTCAAAGTGATATTTCATCAGAAAAGCATTACAAACACTTGGAGACATTCAGTTTACGTTGCCATTTTAGGTCAACTTGAAGTTGCTTCAGGAGCAGTGTGTATGCTATCGTAAAATAAAATAGGCTTTAAGCCTAGTATGCTGTAGAAACGAAAATTTCTTGGCATATAATTCTACACCCGAAATATTAGAGTAGAGTCAAAAATGTTTGTGTGGAGAAAAAAGCAACTACAATACGACCTTGCTGAGTGCAACTAATAGAAATTCGGCCAGTTGACATAGTTAATGTTGAAGAAACGCAATTAAACTTCTAAACATAAAGCTTTATGGCTCTGAATCCTAGATATTGTGGTTTTATGTATAAAGATATGCACTTTGTTTCCTTAAATATTGTTTTAAGAGATTTTTCGTACATCAAAAATATATTTTACAAAAAAAGAAGAACTGAAAGTAAATAAAATAAAAGTTTATGGAAGTGTACGCAAATGGAAGTTGCGATAATTATGCATTTTTTTTTTTTAAGTTGCGTTTACTGAGTCAACAATATAAATTTTTGAGTATTGCGATAATCGAGTGTTGCGTAAAGCGAGGTCGTACTGTTTTCTTATTGAAATGTCAAAATTCTGGTGACAATTAAATGCCCGGACATATAATCGACAGCGAAATTTTGACATTTCAACTCTCCACATGGTGGTTGTACTTGCTAGCATTGAACAAATTTTCACCTCTTCAGCGTACTAAGTAGCGAAAAAAAAATTCCGCTGCCTTTTCGCTGTCAAAAACTCAATGCATTCCTTATGGAAAGTTTCTTTCCGCTTCTACAGCATACTGGGCTCAAGGGCTTAAAGCAGACCTTTATTGGCGCATCATATTTTTTACCCTAGCACTTATATTCAACGAGTAAAAACTCAATGTAACAAATGTGCAGTTCCGTCACTTAAGCAGCTTTCTCCAAGTCTGGAAGACGCACAGTACTTTGAGCCCATTAAAAAATTAAGGAATAATATAAGGAGTCGTTCGATTCTTATGAAATTGCAGTTAATATGTGTTGCATAGCAGTTAATATGTGTTCACTGATTTCAGAAATGAAACATAATATAAGTTTAAACATAAGTCTATTACATGAGTTATAAAATTGTGGCATATTTTAATAAGTTTATTTCTTTTATAATTCTTAAAAAACATATTTTTTAAGAATTATATTGTGAGCTTAATGCCAAATAATTCATGAAGCAACAGGTTGCTACAACCTTTCTTCACGCCTTCTATGGTTTAATACCAACAAAATGTTGGAACCTAGATTGATACGTGATAAAGAAGTAAACAAAAAAGCGCAACAACAAAATCTTTGCAGAATCAATGCAGTCAACTTTTTGAAATTTTGCGACTAGCAAAAGAGTAGAAAAACATTGCTTTGACAAAGTATAGCGCTTCTATAATTCCTCTTTGGTTTTATTGATCTTGCGCCTATTAGCTTGTCAAAGTTAGTGGACTGCTAGAACCACTGAGACTACTGATGAGTCGGAGTAGCGTCCGACGAAACCATGGTCTAGTCAGCTTGGTTTAAGTTATGCAAAGAACTTTGTTGTTGTAGCAACCTGTTGCTTCATGAATTATTTGGCATTAAGCTCACAATATAATTCTTAAAAAATATGTTTTTTAAGAATTATAAAAGATATAAGTCTATTACTTTCTAAATGAGGTTTAAATAACCAAATTTCTCCATTTTTAATTAAATAAAAAAAAATATGTTGACAACATGAAGACAAAGAAGCTGTATGATTTGCTCTATACAGAGCCGTTGTTGTTATTGTTGGTTGTTGCCTTCTTTGTCTTCATGTTGTCTTGTTGTCAACATGCTTGGCCTAAAGCTTAAATTTTTTCCCAATATAAATAATGAAAGGCCGTATTCAAAGTATTAAGATAAAAAAAATATCAAAACATTCATTTCAGAAATTATATCTTTTTGTCTTAGAGAGAGTTTTGTTCAAAACCGATTTGAAATATCGTTTTTAGTTTCAGAGATACAAATAAATAATTATATCCATGCATATTTATGTACCAAAATGTTACATAGCTTTTTTACAGAACGGTGTTTTTGTAAGCAGGTATTTATATAACGGAGATACAGTAGACGTCCAATATAACGAATGGTTTCTTGTCCAGCCTTTTCGTTAAATCGAAAACAAAGAAATATAATGTTTAGTAGTTTAGTTTTTATTTATTATATTTGCTTATTTGTCCTTTTTTTTCAAATAATTTTTGAGAAAACTTAACAAACTCGTTTGTTTCTTGACGCTTTCCATTGATTTTTTGTGTGTTTCCTCTTGAAGCTCTTGTAAAATATTGATTTTAGTGCAGTTTACAATATTTTCTGAAGCCCATTGTATAGAAAGAAGCCCTAAGGTGTTCCACAGCATTTGTGTGGGATATTTTGGGTGTCATTTCAGCCACAGATTCTCAGTTTAAAACTTTTTCGCTTACTAGCTATTGTTAAATATTTTTTTATATACATAAACTTTAAACACGAGTGAAAAATTACAACTGACCTAAGCACGCACCACTCATTCCTTTTTTGCAGTCCAACAAACGTAAATGGTGATTCATAGGAATCTATAACGGTACCAAGAACAAAAACAAAGAGAATCTGGGTACGCAGAATGGTGGAAGACGAGAATACAGCAACAGCTGATCAATGAAAATAGTTTCAACTCGATTGATGTCATTCGTTAAATCGAATGAAAAAAAAAAATTTGAATTCTTTATATAGAATAGTCAATGAAAAGATTTTGCCGTTCGTTATATTGGACATTTGTTAAATCGGGTATTCGTTATATTGGACGTGTACTGTAGTTATATTTTCATTTTATTTTTAAATATTATAATTTCACTTTTTGAAATTATTTATATTAATAAAATAAAAAAAAGAATTAAATAATTTAAATAATATAAACTTAAATATCTGTGGTTTTTTCAATTTCAATATGAAAAAGCAAATACGAATCTTCCTCATAAAACTTTTTCTTGTCTTTGATTTTCCTTTGAGTTCATAAAAGATGATCTGATGAAATCAGCAGGTATTTGAACAGATCCCTATTTGCATTTTCCCGTGATCTTTTTCTCGTATGGCTAAGACGAGCATATCGAATTTGTTTGTGGGAAGCCTCCAATGCTTCTTCTGATAAATTGCCTAAAAAAATTAAATAATTTTGTTAATTTATATCTTAATATATTTATTAAAGTTAAATATTACCTATGGGTAAATCGAAATATTTTAAAACTTCACATTAATGCATTAAAACTTTGTCAACAGAACTGGGCATATTTACCAAGGGTAAAGCTGTAGGTACAAGTTCCTGGTATTCACAAGAAGCTTACTAAGCTCATCGGTTTTAATGTCTCTACTACATGACAAAATCCGCAATATTAATGAAAAGTTATAAATGAGATCTTTGTTTATGGCAGTAATTTCCGCAGATACTTCGAAATGAAAAAAAACTTCCGTGCCGTATTTCCGTCATTAGTGGTTCCAGAACCCTCTTTTATAACGTCTATTAGCAAGCCCATTCCTTCTCTAAAATCTTATTGAATGCGAATTTTGTTTTCAGAGAAAATTGCTTTATTCTCTTCTCTTACTTGCCATATTTTAAATGGCAAACGATATGCTATGTGTAATAAACATTAAAAAAAATCGAATCCAGCACTGAAGCGTTGACAGTTCATACTTGTAGTTATTTTTATTTGGAGGCTTAACCCGGCGTTAGTGTGGTGGGGTATGACATACCCCAGAGACCTTATTTCCTTCAATATCTTCTTTATCTGAAAAGTTACAATTTCGTAGATTCTAATAGCTTCAAATAAAAGATCAATGATTGAGATGAGCTAAAAAAATATTTCTTAGGTGGACTCATTCACAGGTCAGGTCGTTCCAAAGTCGGCTGGGGTATGTCATACCCCACCACACCATTATCAGGTGAATGTGCCAACTTTTCTCTATATTTTTTCATTTTTACGCGCATTTGCTTGAGTAAGTCAGCTGGTTGAAACTGAGCAATAGCTTCTTGTGGAAAGTAATCTAATCATAAAATTTAAGAAAGCAGACACTGAACTGAGAACAATTGTTGGTAAGTAGGCACAAGAACTATTTTCCAAATAAAGTTATACAATTTTATGAAAAACTTCATTAGGCAAAAAAAACTACAGAAATGTCTTACGAAAGGGAACAGCAACGAATAAAAAAGCTATTTGAAGAATTTGGAGAATGTTTAAGTGAAGAGTCCTTTATTGATCAAGAATCCGAATATGGGATGGAGTTGAGTCGTGATTGTGGTACTGATGAAGGAGTAGGAGAAGGAGCGGAAGATGTGGAAACGGAAGCAGACGGAGACATTGGAGATGATAAAGAGGATGAAGAAAGCATGGAGACCGATGGTAAGACCTTTTACCGTGACAAAAATAATTCAAAGTGGCATCGAAGTCCACCTAATAGAAATGTTAGAACACGGCGGAAAACATAATTACACATTTACCTGCTGTAAGAGGATTGGCTAGGGAAAAGTGCTCTGCTCATGAGTATTGGCAGCTTTTCGTTGCGGAGAGCATGCTTGATAAAATTGTTCGCTATAGTAATGTTAAATTTTATCTTACGATAAAAATCACCTATATATTGTGAAGCCAACTGACAACAGAAATAAGAGTCGTTATTGGATTGCTCTATTTTTCTGGTTTCTTCAATTCAAATCGACAAAATATTGGTGATCTGTGGAGTACAGATGGATGTGGAATAGAAGTATTCCAGTCAACAATGTCCTTGCAAAGATTTCGAATTTTGTTAAAAGCTCTCCGGTTCGATGACGTTAATGATAGAGCATAACGCTTACAATTTGATAAGTTGGCTCCCCTAAGATTTTGTTTGACAATTTCGTCGAAAACTGCAAAAGACATTACTCCCCGTCAGAATACCTTACAATTGATGAAAAATTAGAGGCTTTTAGAGGTCGTGTAGCATTTCGACAGTACATGCCAAATAAACCATCGAAATATGGACTCAAAGTGTTAGCTCTTGTCGATGCAAAAACATTTTACTGTGTAAATATGGAAGTGTATGTTGGCATGCAGCCAGAGGGACCTTTCCGCAAGAGTAATAGTCCGCAAGATATAGTGGATCGATTAATTGAGCCGGTTTCTGGAACTAAGCGAAATATTTCATTCGATAACTGGTTTACAAGTTATCCTTTGATGATTAATCTTCTAAAAAATCATAAGCTCAGGTCTGTTTGAACAGTCAGGAAAAACAAAAGCGAAATTCCAAAAGCTTTGCTTAGGACATCGGAAAGGAAACCTTCAAGTTCCCTTTTCGCATATCAAGAATGTATAACTGCTGTGTCGTACTGTCCCAAAAAAAATAAAAACGTTATTCTTTTTTCAACTCTTCATCACGATAAAAACATAATCACCGAAAGCGGTGAGAAGAGACTGCCTGAAATTATAGACTTTTACAATTCAACTAAAGGCGGTGTTGATGTGTTGAACGAGCTTTCCGCAAACTATAATAGCCCCATTCGTTTGCTACCGACTTACAAAAGAACACTAGGTAGGATAACTAAATACATGCAAAACAACAACACAAACTCGGCTATTTATACGAGTTCGTTCCAACTCGGTAAGCTAATATCCGACTTGATATGCAGTGTTGAAAAGTAAGAAAACTGCTCTATTGTGAATGAGCCCTGAAAAATCCTTAGGAAATTTCATGAAAAAATAAACATTTTTTCATTCCATGCTCATGTTTGTAAGGTGTCTGAACTATAGAAAATCTCTAGAAAAATTAAGAATTCCTATGGATTTGCAATGGCCACCGCATAAAAAAATGCTGCAGAGGGCGCATATGGAGCATGTCTTTGATATTAAACGATAAGACAAAGATCATGGTTATATTTACGCAGCCTTTAAACCCTAATTTCGGCGTTTAATTTACGCATCTTTTAAACAATTGCGAAAAATGTTTATGAATAACGTTTTCTTGTTTAAAGCCCGTTTAAAGTTACGCTGCCTCTAAAATGTGTTTATGAATAACGCTGTTTATGCTCATTTTCGCATGTTTATTTCAACAAACTAATCATAAGTTTTTTGACAGTTGTTGCCAGTGTTGTTAAGCAACTAAAAGGAAATTTTAACCGAGTTAGCGAGTAAGCGAGTGACAAAAGAACGCGGCTAATGTATCAAGGAATAGTCACCGATGGACCTTGACATTATTTTTCTCATTTTTAAGTACTGCAGGTGTCAATGCTCAAGTGATCTTCAAATCGAGCACAAATGACTTTAACATCAAAAAATTTTGAAAAAATTAGCCTTAGAACTAATACCAGAATATCGCAATGAGAGACAACAAAATCCGCGCATTCCTCGTGCTCTTCAAAGTGTGCATCTACCAGGACCTGGCGAGCCCGCACAAAAACGACGACAATATAGCTCTAGCTCAGTGGTCATCAAACTCTATACAAGCATACTTTGTTTATGTATAAAAGCTCATTGAAAGCTTTGCACTGAAAAAAAAAACTACTTGAGTCTCAGTCCTGCTTTCATGCAAGACGATGGTTCGCTTGTTTGAATATACAGTGGCGCCGGAAAAAATTTTCATCTGGTGTATTACAAATGTATGGGAGAGGCGTGAGGGGGAAATGTTTTTAAAAAATTTTGCGATTTACGTTTGCTTACTACTGTTCATAATAACATAATTCATATCGAAGAAAAACATTAACGTTCACTATTTTATGCACTGTTACAAAAAAGGAGAAAACTTTAAAATAGTAAAGATAATTTCATAATTTAATTTCAATTAAAATTCAATTTTAATTTAGAAGTGTCAATACTTACTATACGAAACTGTGTCTTTTTTTTTGTTTTTTTTTTAATTCTTTAGGTTCTTTTTTCGTTTTTGATTTAAATAAACCATACATTGAAGTTCAGAAAAATTATTTTCTGCAAAAAAGAATTGCAACTCCCATTCAAGTAGACATTTTGAATAGAAATAGCAAAAACTGATATTTTTATGAGTGTAGCATAAGTTGCGTATGCGCAGCAAAAAAACAATCTAACAAGCAAGCATGTGCCGCAGGTACGTTCTGCATGAAATTTCAATAGATACTGACGCAGTTCAGTGCTCGTCCGTGAGTTAATATGTATACAGAAAGCTTTTAAGCCCAAAAGCTCAAATGCCCGCGGGCATAGAGCCCGAACAGAACCAAAGCGGTTGTCGGTTGTCGGATGCGCTGTGCAACAAAATACATGAAAATATATGCAGCCGCCAAAATTTAAATGGCCGTAGAAATCCGCGACGGAAAAACGCCAGAATAGAATCAATTCTATTTTTTCTCCGACGGCTGACGGATCTCTCTTTGAATGGCGTAAGTGTTGCCATATTTAAGCTAAGAATTGGATGTGTTCAGTGCTATTTTCTTAGTTTTTACCATGAGCTGACGTGTGTTTGTTTTGTGTGTGTGTGTTGCATTCTATGAGCTAAGATTTCGTTTTGTGTGTGTGTGTGTTGAATTTGTACCATTTACACAACGAAAAGCAACGCTGATCCGACAACCGCTCCTATTCTGGTCGTGTTCTCAGCGGATTTTTCCGAGAGAGGTCCGCCAACCGACAGCCGCTTTGGTTCTGTTCGCGCTCATAGGCTTTGATGATCACTGCTCTAGATGCTCATTCTGCCCATGATACAATAAGAAGGTAGGGTAAGGAGCTTTGACAAGACCTACTGCTTATGTCAAAAAGCTGTTTAGCAATGCCACTTTTCTGTATTTTTCTTAAATGTGGGACAAAAACTTAGAAAAGAAATTATATATAGGGCAAATAAGAAAAAATTAAATCTATGTATATTATAAATGTAACAACAGGGACCGTAACTGTTATGACTTTTTTAAAAAAGTCAATAAATAACAGTTAAAATATGACTTTTATTTTTTCGGTCAAAAATAACAGTTAAAATTTGACTTTTATTTTTTCGGTCAAAAATAAAAGTTAAAATATGACTTTTATTTATCCGGTCAGAAATATAAGTTAAAATTTGACTTTTATTATTTTGGTCAAAAATATAAGTTAAAATTTGACTTTTATTTTTTAGTTTTAAGTTTTATTTTTTATTTTTTTCTATTAAAAATAAAGGTACACAATTTGACAGTGACATCCTATATTAATTACTTGCTTACCCGGCACACGTTGTTTTGCAGCCTAAATTTATTTGTCGTGCTCTTTTTGGATTTTCGCGATTTTTCGCTTATTTGAAAATGATTTTTATTAATATTTAATTATTATACTGTGCAACACAACTTTCTCAACAAAACGATGAAAGTTCCTTTTCTTCACTTGAAGACGAAAACTAGATGGGGAAAAAATTTTCGGCGTCCTTGTTTATAGTTATTAGTTATAAATAGTATATAATAGTATATATTTGGCCCACCCTGTATAAGTATTTTACATATTTCATTGAGCAAGGATAGGGTATAGAACAACAAGTAACTCGGGTATGATTTGAGTATCCGATTTCAGTCCGTTACTCATTTCAGTTCTGTGATGTTCTCTGATGATCATTTCAGTTCACAACAATGACAGGGAACGCAAGGTGCAGTGATAAGCCAAACAAAGGCAGATAAGAGTAGAGTGAATAGAATTTATACTTTTGTTATATTTTTTCACCTTTTAACCGAAAAAATAAAAGTAAAATTTTAACTTATATTTTTGACCGGAAAAATATAAGTCACATTTTAACTTTTATTTTTGACCAAAAAATAAAAGTCAAATTTTAACTTATATTTTTGACCAAAAAAATAAAAGTCAAATTTTAACTGTTATTTTTGATCGAAAAAAGAAAAGTCATTATTTGACTTTTATTTTTGACTGAAAAAATATAAGTCAAATTTTAACTGTTATTTTTGACCGAAAAAATAAAAGTCAAATTTTAACTGTTATTTTTGACCGAAAAAATAAAAGTCAAATTTTAACTGTTATTTTTGACCGAAAAAATAAAAGTCAAATTTCAACTTTTATTTTTGACCAAAAAAAAATCGGTCAAAAATAACTATTATTTTTTGACGTTTTTTAAAAAAGTCAAATAAATAAAAATCTTTTAAGATTATTATTCCTTAGTTAACAAGCATCGCTATACTTTATTCAAATATCGAAAAACACATTTTTTCCGCTTGACTTTTTGAATCGAAATTTCGAAAATAACAGTTATTTTCGGTCCCTGTGTAACAATGAATTTGGTAGTAATTTTAAAGCTTTATTTTCACTAATTTACTACTGTCCATAATTTTTTGCTTACCTTTTTGAATTCTTGATTTCTTATCTAAAAATTTTAATTGAATGTGCATACGGTATCTAATAAAAAATTAACTTTTCTTATTGCATAACCTTATTGCATAAAACCTAAAAAATTAGTATTTCCCCGCTTCTCATAATTTTCAGCAATGCATTTTATATAAATCACTTACCTACTGAAACCACGAAACATGGATTTGTCATAGAATTTTTTTTAGATATGGCAGCACCCTACCTTCTTATTGTATCATGATTCTGCCCAAGAAAGAAGGACAAAAAAAATTTTTACGCATGTGTGATCAGTGTTGCCACTCAATACATTTTCTCCGTAGCAAAATACGTATCATATCTGGCTGCAATGTAACAAAAAAAAAAAAAAACAAATGTAAGTCTAGCAATAATAATTAGAGGCAGCTATTTGGCAGAATTTGTTTTTTATCGAAAATTTTATTTGTTTATTTCTTTTATAATTCTTAAAAAACATATTTTTTCATGTTTCAAAAACAAATATGAGAAATATGTTTTCAAAAACATATTTTTTAAGAATTATATTGTGAGCTTAATGCCAAATAATTCATGAAGCAACAGGTTGCTACAACAACAAAGTTCTTTGCAGAAATTAAACCAAGCTGACTAGACCATGGTTTCATCGGACGCTACTCCGACTCATCAGTAGTCTCAGTGGTTCTAGCAGTCCACTAACTTTGACAAGCTAATAGGCGCAAGATCAATAAAACCAAAGAGGAATTATAGAAGCGCTATACTTTGTCAAAGCAATGTTTTTCTACTCTTTTGCTAGTCGCAAAATTTCAAAAAGTTATATTTTTATTTTATTCAAGCAAAAACAGCAATTACACGGTGTTACAAAATGAAAACAAATCAAAAAACTTGCCTCGAGACATAGAAGAGGTAGTAGGCCTGGTTAAACATAAGATAACTGCATACTTAGTTTTTTGAATATACCCTCAAAATCGGGATTTGTGGTCAAAAAACCGATTTTTGGTAGGTGCATGTATAGTTTGTTATGTAACTCCGTTATATCTAGCTCAATTTTAAAAATTTAAACATTGATGAAAAGAAGAAAAATATACCCTTAATATAATATATATATCGTTTTTTTACAAAAAGAATTGACAAAGTTACAGGTAAAATCATTTGAAAATTTCTCATTTTTTTTTAATTTTTTCAACTTCAACAACGTTTTGTTAACAAATTTTGTTTTGTGGCACTATTACTTTTAGCAGGATTCTGAAAGCCTGTTAAATTTTGCGTTCAACAAGCTATCATTTACTTCAATTGGCTGAAATACAAAAGCACTATCGAATTTTTAGTATTCGTAATAAAATACAAAAAAAATTTTTTTTTTTTTCTAAAAATGTTTTTTTGACCTTTTTCGTTTAAATATAGCTATTATCATAAAGCTGGTGTATTGCCCGGATGTGACGGAACTGTTTGCAGTTTTCAACCACAAACACGCTCCGAATGAATGGCGTTTGTTAATTAAGGCATCTTGCAAGAGTATGATTTATTTTAAAACTTTTTGTGTGATTCTTGATATGTTAAATTCTGATATATGTATGTCGCCGACTTAAAGGCTCTAACAATACTGTTTGGAATGCAAGGTGGATATACCAAGTATCCTTGCATTATTTGCGAATATGATAGTCGTGCGACTAATAAATATAAGGATGTTCCACCATGCTTAGAACATCCTACACGTGTTTCACTTTGATTGCCCTTTTCTTCCCACTAATCTATCATCTCATTTTCGAACCAAGGCAGACTTGACTGAATAGGTATTCCACCTCGAACCAAGGCAGACTTGACTGAATAGATTCCACCTGAAATCCTTGGTTCAAAGCTAAAAAAAAAAAAATCTGATTGCAGCGTTTCCTAGGTTAAGTGAGGCCAAAATCAAAGAAAGTATCCTGCACGTTCAAATCTTTTTTAAAAGTTATTTATTCATTTCGGTTATTCTAAGGTTTATTTGTGGGCCCACAAATTTGGAAAATTTTCTTGGACACTGATTTCGTTTCTAAATTAAATTATTTATTTCCTCGGCAAGAAGAAGAGTCGAAATTACTTAGATGTTGTAAATGAATTTTTAAGTGCCTACGAAAAAATGGGCTGCAATATGTCAATCAAAATACATTTTTTTCACTCCCATATAAACTTTTTTCCGAATAGCCTTGGGCAGTTTAGGGATGAACAAGGAGAAAGGTTCCACCAGGAGATGGAAGCTATAGAAACCGGCTTTTAGGGAAAAAATTCCATAAACATGACTACTGCTGGTCCCTAAAACGTGAAATCGATTACAATATATATAAACGAAAAAGGTCAAATAAACATTTTTAGAAAAAAAAAAAAAAAATAAAATTTTTTGTATTTTTTTACGAATACTAAAAATTCGATAGTGCATTTGTATTTCAGCCAATTGAAGTAAATGCTAGCTTATTGAACGCAAAATTTAACAGGCTTTCAGAATCCTACTAAAACTAATAGTGCCAAAAAACAAAATTTGTTAACAAAACGTTGTTAAAGTTGAAAAAATTAAAAAGAAATGAGAAATTTTCAAATGATTTTACCTGTAACTTTGTCAATTCTTTTTGTAAAAAAACGGTCTGTATATTATATTAAGGGTATATTTTTCTTCTTTTTATCAATGTTTAAATTTTTAAAATTGAGCAAGATATAACGGAGTTACATAACAAACTATACATGCACCTACCTAAAATCGATTTTTTGACCACAAATCCCGATTTTGAGGGTATATTCACAAAACAAAGTATGCAGTTATCTTATGTCTAACTATACCTACAACCTGTACTATGTCTCGAGCCGAGTTTATTTTCACTGTTACACCGTGTTATTGTTTTAAATAATATTAAAAGAAATACTTTAAACTCTATACATAATGGAACAATTCTTGTTTTTTTAAATATTAATGTTACAGGCTAGTGCCATTGCTTCATTATCGCAGCCAAAATACTTACAACTCATACATTTTTTCACTCCAATTCTTTCCTCCACTCTCTCTACTCTTGGTTTCTTAACCACGAATCTAAAAAAAAAAGATACAGTAGTTTCGACTATGTCGTAACACAAGACGTAGAATTATTCAATTCGCTTTTGATGACATCTTTTTTAAAAATATTTATTCCATACACCTGAGGATATGACCTTTAAGAGAGTGCCGGAGAGGGTTAATATGTATCACCAACCCCCATTACTTTTGCAAAAGGAACATTTTTGCCTTTGACACCTATTCCCTCCGACCACTCCTTAGGGGCGCTCCCATACAAATTTTATGCTTTTGTCGATAAAACCGGAAACTGTCCATAAATAGGTAGAAAACTTAAACAAGCAAACAAAATTTGTTCAATGCTATCAAGCTCAACAACCCATGTGTCAAAATTTCACTGTCGATAATATGCCCGGATATTTAATTGGCTGCGTTTGACATTTCAATAACAGATTCTGTTAAAAAAGCATACCCCTCAAAATTACTCAGTATTACTGGGCTACGCGAGTCTGTTAAAAACAACATGCCCCCAAAACTATGCTTTTTTTTAATTATAAGATTTATGTCTTCACGCTAGATGGCGCTGTCTTCGCCGTCGAAAAAACCGGAAGCCGTCGATAAATAGGTAGCAAGTTTAAGCAAACAAAAACATCAAATGTTGGCTTTATATTTCATGTAATTGTGTAAAATTGATATAAGTTAGACAGTTCTAACATGAATTTTTGTCGCATTGAGGATTAAGCAGACCAACAAGTGCTAAGATCAACATTGTACGATTAGTACTTTAGGCCCACCAAAGGCTCAAAAAGTAATGTAAATACCGACACCTGATCACTATCAACCACCCTACTTACCTCCGAGAACGACGTATTCTACGTCAAAAACAATGGATTGCACAAAATCAAATTAACGTGAGATAGGATCGAATTTTACGTTGACATCCATCAACGAATCGCACAGTTTATTTACATGCACCAAAGGTATGAACACAATCTTATTTATTTGTTTCAAAATATACAGTCCGTTTTCTAATTTTTTTCTATTGAATATACAAAAATTGTTTGAAACTTTGAAAATGTAGCATTTTAAGAAGCAATGTAGCACTGTAGCTTTTTATTTTAAACGTAGCAACTTTGCTACAATTGTAGCAAAACGGCAACGCTGTGTGTGATCTGCCAGGCTCCACTGTTTATCGATCATTTGAATATGCTTTGTGAAAAATGCATAACATTTGACGAAAAATAAAAATATTTTTTCCACGAACTGACACACGTTTATGATTCAAAAGTATGACTCTAATGGCTGAATTACAATACTGCGTTAGGTTGCGAACATAGTGAACGCCGGTTCAGACAGACAGGCAGACAGGCGCAGGCAGCAACTTGCTTAGAAAATTTGGCGTGCAGAGTGAATGCGAGAAGCAGATCAGATCAGATCAGTGCTATAGAAAGTTTGTTATTGTTTTGTTGTTTTTTTTCCGCATTTTTTTTCTGTTTTAAATGCTTAAATGCTAATGCCGTTTGTAAGAAATTTTTTATTAAGGAATATTTTATTGTTAAGGAATTCTATACATATTGTGCTACGAAAAACAATTACCAACAACAACATACTAATAATAAATTACACTTATATTTTATTTCATTATTGAGCACATGTACTACACACATTATTGTTGTATTTGTTGAGTAATTACAAAAATATTGAGTACAAAATGCAAAGAGTTCTTTGCTTTCGGTTCCACGAATTGTGTGTTGAATAGCAAAGATAAATTAAATCAATAATAACACTTTTCTACAAAAAAAAAATTTTTATTGGACAAGAGCTCCCACCAATATTTTATCTTTTGTCGATCCATATGATGACTTTCTGCGTTTTCAGAATGTTTTCATCACTCCGATTATTTCGTCAAGAACCTTTTTAATAATTCACTTCTATTTTCGTACTTTGCTCTAACTTGATGTATCATAACTTTGCTTCTATTCATCAAAATTTGATTTTTTACTAACGATTACACTTGCAGTCTTCCATTTTTGCTGAAATGTCTTAAATCATTTTATTTTTGAACAAATGTAAGGGGATTACGTGAGCAGAAAGAGCATTTTTATAGCCCTACGTTTAAAAAACGTAAACGGGGTATATTAATTTTGTCACTCCGTTTGTAACGCCCACAAGGAGGCGTGGTAGGTATAGAAAAGTATATATATTCTTGATCAGCATCACCACCCGAGTCGATTTAGCCATGTCCGTCTGTCTGTCCGTCTGTCGTCACGATTACAGCCGTAATTTTCAAGCTATCATCACGAAACTCGATATTTAAGCTTTTATCTAAAAAAAAAGGTCAAGTTCGAAAATGAGCCAAATCGGATCATAACCACGCCTACCTCCCATACAAAGTGACTTTATCAAAACGGTAAAATCTCTTAGAATTCCACAAAAATTAATATATGAAATTTAAATTTTGCGTATGAGCTTCAATATATAATATACACTCTGAGTATGAAATTCAACCAAATCGGATGAAAACCACGCCTACCTCCCATACAAAGTGACTTTACCAAAAATGTAAAATTTCTTTAAATTTTCCAAAACTTAATATATGGACTTGAAATTTTGCATATGAACTTTGATATATAACTTGTACTTTGTGTATGAAATTCAACCAAATCGAGTGAAAACCACACCCACCTCCCATACAAAGTGACTTTATCAAAAAACAAAAGAGAATATTTTCTCTTAAAACTATTCTCTTAAACATTTTTTTGACTGCTTAAGACTTTGAATATACTTTGGTTCAGACGTGGGGGTATTTTAACTTCGACCCAGTCGAAGATCATTTCTTACTAGTTTTGTTTAACTTTGCTTTTAGCTATTAAAAATAATCAAAAAATTCTTATTATATGATTATTTTGGGTTATTGGGTATAAAGTCTAGTAAAAAAAACAAAATTGCTTAGCAAATAACTTAGTTGTGGACGATAACAACAATGAAGTAAGTGAGTTTCTAACCTCAGAACTGCAGCGCAATTTTCTGATCTCAGAATACTAATTGAAACTTTTGTCAATTCTTGTATCAGCTGTCAAAGTGTTTCTTATCTCTTTATCTATGGTTTTATTGCTGTAATAAAAACTGACCACAGTGCCGCGGTGAAACATTTTTAAGAAATTTTAATAAAGATGTGCGATAAACGGGATAACTTTTGTTCATATGTGGTTTGTTTACGGATTCGAATCCTAAAATTGATTAATTGACAAACCCTGAAGTAATCTCACTGTATGAAAAATATTTTAATCGGTGTGTTATGCGCAGCAAGTGGTACATACAAGAGCTGTACAAAACATTCCATTAATAGAATTAGAATAGTGTACACTATGAAGTTGTAGAAGTTGTAGTTGTTAGTGGCGTCCGTGGCGTAGTTGGTTAACGTGCGTGGCCGCTATGTCAACGAACCTGGAGACCCAGGTTCGAACCCCAGCAGCGACAGAAAATTATTTGAATTAAAATAATTTTTCTGTACGGCCGCCACCTCTCTGCAGACAATGGCAAACCTCAGAGAGTAATCAAAATGCCATGTAAAGCTTCTTGAGAATAAGAACATTTCGTTCATCGCCGTTCGGAGTCGGCGTTAAGCCTGTAGGTCCATTTCTCGGTCAATTGTGTACAAACTTAATAACACGCACAACACAATTGATCATAAGAAGCTAGGTCAAAGTCCTTTCAAGGGCTGAAATGGCCAGTTATTTATTTTTTTTATTTTTATGAAGTTGTAGAGTATTTCTGTGTAGCCATGACATCGAGCAAAAATGTTTTGTGTAAAGTGAAGCCAAATTAAACACCAATGTCATGTCTTGAAAGCTCTTCGTTGTTATCATTGTGTTTTGAAAATATTGATATGAAATAAAATATCAAATCATAGAGCGACACTGAAGTACAAGTAAGGGAAAACATAGTCAGCACACTGAGTGCACCAAGCACTCACAAGTATAGAGGGTCAGTCGATAACATAATTTTAACTTAAAAAACTAAAAAAAAGCGTTATATCTCGAAAACGAAGCAAGATAGGCCAAAAATAACACCAGATTTGGTATTCCTAAAGTGGGTTATAGAATTCGAGACGCACAGGTAGAGGGGTCGGACGATATGATAACCTTAAAAATTAGGAAGAACGTAAAAAAATTAGGAACACTAAACCAAATACAAGGAGATGCATGCATTTAAGTGAACCAATGATTTCACTTCACAGCGCATTCACAAAGAAGCAAGTTGTTGTTTCGGTTTCAAATTTTTATTTCTGAAAATATGTTAAACCATACTTTCGTTAATAACTTTATTATTTAATTACCGATTTAATTTTTTTTTAATAAGTTAATAAGTTTAATAAGTTATAATATAAAGGTTTTTAAAATCAGTTGAGCAGAAGCAATTTTAAGACATACCAAGAATGGCAAGGTACGAATATTTTTACTAATTCATTTATGAGGTCCTTGACAAAAAATTCGAAGTGATACAAAAATTCTGTAAATGCAGAAAGTCATCGTATATTACCACTTAATGAAATAAATGCGTGGGATGTCTTGTACAGTTTTCGTGTAGAACAGTGTAATTGAATAATATTATTCCTAATATGTGTAAAAATCTCTAAAAACTACTCAAGAAAACATAATCTGCTCGTAATCAGCTTCGAAAAACCTGAGCCAGCCTGCTTTCACGCCTGACCTGATCTGATCTGCCTGCTGCCACTCTGCACACTTTGAGCAGGTTTATATGAAATTGTATGAAGCCAGTTTTGTCGCGCTGACCTGCCTGTCTGATTTGGCGTTCACTATGTTCGCAGCCTTAGGTCGGTCGGCCTTTGACAGCTAGACTAGAAACAATGGGTTCTTATGAAGCAACACAAAATATGACTTCATGCATTGTGTTATAGTTTTGTTATTCAATTCTTTATTTGTGAAACGTGTGAACAAAACTGACTTAACAATAACAAGATAACATATATTTATAGCTTAAATTACTAAGCCAGCGAAAGCGTTTTGTAAGCTCGCTGACTAGGCGGTGTCATGAATAAGGGTAAAGAACTGCAGGTGCAATGAACTGCTAATCTAGTTCGATCAGCTTGAGTCACAACGTATTACATAGTTTTGTCAGCTCGAGTTCGGTCAGCTTGGCTCACAATGTATCGCATGTCACATTGGGCCGATGACCGACTCCAATCAGCTTGAGTCATATTGTAGCGCGATATATTTAATATTATTATCAATCGTTGAACCTTTATCCATGACACCTCCCCTTTTTGGAAAAAAAAAAAATTTATATAATTTGAAGAAGAATAAAGATTTTTTTTTTTTTTTTTTTTTTTTTTGAATTGAGTTGAAGTTATAATTTATAAAGCATATGTTGATATTTCTTAAAGTTACTTAATTATAAAATTATTAACTACCGCTAATTGTATAAGATAGTATGGTTTTTTTTTTTTTTTTTTTTTTTTTAGATTGGTAAATATTTTTTTTTTTTTTTTGAGATATCGGCCGATATTACTTATATTTTCTAGTGTTCTTATTCAAAAATATTCTTAAACTCAATTTTTACTAGATTTATGTTTATGTTTAGTTACTAATAATAAAATTTGAATTAGGCTAATTTTAATCTATTTTTATGAACTATTATAATTTTTTGCTTTGTGTCGATTTTGCAATTTCCTAAATTGTCAATATCAACCACTTTATATGGACCTTTAAAAATGCTATCCAGTTTATGGCCGGTTTCGTTCTTTACGTAAACCACATCGTTTTGTTGAATAATTTGCGGTTTTGTCTTCTTGTCATAGCTTACTTTCGTTCTCACTTTAACTTTTTCTAACATTTCAATAGCTCTTTTTTGGGCTGTTTGTAGTTTAAATTTGAGTTCTGTTACGTAATTGTCAATATTGTATATTGGATCTACTTTGCCTTTCAACAGAAAGTCATAAGGCGCTACGGATTTTCCATATACTAACTCAAAAGGTGTGTAGCCATGTGTTGTTGATGGGGTTGTATTGTAGCAATATGTAAAGTATTTGAGCCAGTGGTCCCAATCTAGTTTATTTGTTGATATATAAGACCTTATGTATTCGTTAAAAGTTCTATGGGAGCGTTCTACTGTTCCTAAAGTTTGGTGATGATATGGAGTCGATGTTTTGTTTTCTATTTTTAGAAGTTTGCATATTTCATCAAATACTTGATTTTTATATTCAGTTCCCATATCTGTTAGGATTTGTTGTATGGGTCCATGAACTAGTATGCAATTTTCTACTATTGATTTGGCAAAAACCAACTTAATTTCTTTTAGTTTTGCATTTAATTCTTCCCATTTAATCGACATTGATTTTGATTAGCAAAGAATAGAAAAATTCAAATAAGGGATTTATTTAGTTAATAAACATGATTAATTTTTTTTTTTTTATTTTTATATGCTTTTTTTTTTTGACTTTTGTTTTTTAATGTTATTTACTAAAATAAAAAAAGTTACTTCCTACACTTCGTCCTCAGAAGTAGATTTTTTTTTTTTCGTTTTAAAATTTTGTTATAATTGGTGTAGAATTTTATAATCATAATTAATTCATAAATGCATTGCATCATATGTGCAAATTTACATACAAATTTCATAATTATTCTAAATCACATTTCCTGTATTCTTAACCAATAAAATAAAAAGAAAATATACTTAAATAAACGGCAGACGATGAGTCGGGTACTTTACGTTCTCAGATGCAGATTCAGATGCTGGTGTTTGATGTCCGCAAATTGCATATATGAAGTTGATAATTTTGGTGTTTTCATCCCCCATTCCCAATCGTTGGGGGGTGTTGGGCCTTCAGCTTTAAGGCACTCTCTTCTTTATACACTCGGTGTTTCTATTTGTCTTACGCGTCGGATTAAATAGTTTTTAAAAAACGTATAAATTATCATTATTGACACTAATATTGCTAACAGTGCTATTAATTGCCATGTATTTTGTTTGCTGTTGCTATCACTTTTGTTCTGTATTTGTTGAGTTTCACTTACTTGAAAGTGTCTTTCAACGTATTTTTCGAGCTTATTTTGCTCCACCTCTTGTCCAACTTCATATCCTGATATTGCTATCAGAATTGCACTTAGCACTTTGTTCCATCAGGACATAGTAAATAATTTTTCACTTCTCTTTTTTTTATATTTTACACTTTCTGTTGCTTATTGTTTTATGGATATGTAACCACCACAGTTTTCACCACATGTTTATTATTAACAAATGTTGTTCTGTTTTTATTTTATTTTTTTTTTTTCACTCTTTTTCTCTTAAATGTCAATAAATTTTCCCGCACTGTAGATTGTAGTTACCTTTACTCCGCTATGAATTTTATTTTTTTGGTTTACCCGCTCGACGTACTAAACTCGTTTTTAGTTCTAGCCAACTCCTGGATTCTTCTGATTCCAGGACTGGCAGGATCGCCATGTTATAGTTTTGTTATTCAATTCTTTATTTGTGAAACGTGTGAACAAAACTGACTTAACAATAACAAGATAACATATATTTATAGCTTAAATTACTAAGCCAGCGAAAGCGTTTTGTAAGCTCGCTGACTAGGCGGTGTCATGAATAAGGGTAAAGAACTGCAGGTGCAATGAACTGCTAATCTAGTTCGATCAGCTTGAGTCACAACGTATTACATAGTTTTGTCAGCTCGAGTTCGGTCAGCTTGGCTCACAATGTATCGCATGTCACATTGGGCCGATGACCGACTCCAATCAGCTTGAGTCATATTGTAGCGCGATATATTTAATATTATTATCAATCGTTGAACCTTTATCCATGACAATTGCGTCGACCTCATCCCGTAAAAATGAATTTGAGAGGGTGACGTACGATCAACGCTATGAGTAGAGACACGCTCTACTAGCTATTGCTTTTGACATTCCATATTAACGCTGGGTTGCATTTTCGTTGAGAAATGCTAAAATGTGGGTATTCTTGGATTCCGATGGAAAACTAAGATTTTCATAGGATTATCATGGGAATTTATATTTTGATGCGAGTTTTTTTTTAAATTGATCAAATTTTTTAAATTAACATGCTGCTTAAGTAGTATAATAACGATTTAGATGAATTTAGAATGATATTAATATTATTCAATTGTATATCCTATTACAATTTATGCAGTTTTTAGTATATTATAAATAATATTATAAGGGTATTCATGCAAAATGGCAAACTTATATATTGGTCAATTAGATATTTTAATGAGGTTGGTTAAGGACGAATACCCTTAATATCATTGTTTGAATAATATAAAACACAAAGGAATGTTGTGGTAAGGTAGATTGGCAAATGACGTTCATTTTGTTTTTGTAAAGTTGTACCCAAGTACTCACTAATAACAAGTGATTCAGCGAGCATTGTACAAGGGGGCGTGGCAGCCCGAATCTGCAATATCGAATAACTTTGGAATTATAGGTCGCACAACATTGGAATTAGGTGTCCGGCCTCAATTTATATGTGCCGTTCCACTGGTAAAATTTTATGGGTGTTGGGAAAAGGGTGTGGCACTTTTTCGGCTGCGCAAATTGTGGGTATAACTTTCGAACTATTAGTCACACATCAATGAAACTCGGTAAGAATGTACTAGTTAGTCTTGTTCTTTGACTGGAAAAATTGAGTGAGCATTGGACAAGGGGGCATGGCACCGCCCATATAAGTCAAACTTATGGTATCAAATAGCTTTGGAGTTAAATGCCGCATAATAATGAAACTCGGTATGGAGTTGCCACTTGGTAATGTCCATCTACTAGAAAACCGAGACGGGCATTGTACAAGGGGGTGTGGCTCCGCCCATACAATTACAATTTTTTATATCGAATAGCCTATGAAAGTAAATCACAAAACGTTGAATTTTAGAATAGAATTACTATTTGGTGATGCATTTCTACTAAAAACTTTGGACAGGCATTGTTCAAGGGGGTGTGGCTCCGCCTATACATTCCAAAGTTTTGATATCGAATAGCTATGGAAATTAAAGTCGCATAACATTAAAACTCACAATGGAGTTCCACTTGGTGATATCCTTCTGCGCCTATGGTAGGCATATTGTAGTTTTAGGCGATTTTGTAAAAAAATTTGCGCTACAGCACCAACTGGTGTCCAAGTTGGATCAAAGAATATGGCGCCAAAATACTCACTGTACCTCAAAATCACAATATACCAATTTTCATTCTAATCGCATAAATAATTGTACTACAGCGCCCTCTGGTGTTCAATATGGGTAAAAAAATATAGCAGCAAAACACTCAGCGTACATGAAAACCACTATATACCGATTTTCTTTAAATTTGTACTTAAGCGCCCTCTGGTGTTCAAGGTGGATAAAAATTGATTGAAATTGCCCCAAAACACGCACCGTACCATAAAACTTCTATACACAAATTTACATGAATATTTCCATACGTATTTCCAACTTGCTTTCGTTGACGAAATTTCCTACATTTTGCTCCTACATTTAATAGCAGTCATTTTGACAAAAACAAGAAAAATAATGACATCAAGCAATCACATTTTATAAAAAAGAACAATATACATATGTATATATAAAATATCGATCAATCAAAGAAAAATTTTTTGCCATAATAACTGAAATGTGTTTCCAGAAATTCCATTTTAAATTTTAATTTAATTTCACATTTTATCATTAAATTGGAAAGCCTTCATTTATTTTGAAGCTTCTAGTCCGAATTTTCACATTAATATGTGACATTTTTCATTATTTCGCAGATTATATTACACTTAATAAAAAGATCTTGGCTTTATAATGTAGGTTTTATGGTTCTTAATGATTTTATGACAATATCTTTTAATTTTTCATTGATTAAAATTATAATTGCATGATTTCGGAAAAAGGGACGTTTTGTGGGATTTTTAGTATATCTGCTTTTATTGGCATCACCAAAATGATAGACGCACGATCTTCATCGCAACATTTAGTTTTGCGAAGTTTGAGGTCGTCCGTTTTGACAGCTTATATCGTAAAGTTTTTACAACGGAGACCAACGTACGATCAGCGCACGACCGACCTAACGCAGTATTGTAATTCAGCTATAATTCAGTGCCATGATACAATTACAAGGTAGGCTCATTTTAAAATGAATGCTCAATTGTGAAATTTTGCAACAACAAAGCTGTAGAAGCCACAAACGTCAAACGACACAGGCAACAAAAACAACAAAGAAAAACTAAAAGCTATCGGCTGATTTTGACAACTAGCTAACCCTGCTCTCCAATATGAGCCTACCTTGTAATTGTATCATGTTCAGGGCTAGGTATTCTAACACAGTCACATTTTATTTTGTGTTGTTAGTATTGGTGCGCTCTCGAATTGAGCACACTGAGCGAAATAGTTGTTACAATTATCTAGTAAGTTTTTCTTTTTTATTTTATGTTTTTATTTTTAGTCATCGTATTGTTCATTATTTCTTCTATGAAATTAATTAACACAAGTAATATGAATGAATAATCTAAAGAATCTTAATAGATAATATGAATGAGTTATATGAAACCTTATTATATACGAATAATTATTTTAATATTATAAAATCTTAATATATATGAATAATAATTGAAATTAATAACAAATAATATGTAAGTAAATTAAGTAAGTTAATTAAGAATTAAATAAAATAAATAAGCAAGTAATCAAAAAATTAAGTATTAAAATATTAATAAGGAATGTGAATGAACAATACAAAAGGTCTTAATAGCTAATATGTAATTATATGAAACCTTAATATATACAAATATAAAATTCTACAAACTAAAAAAATATGTGCATAAGTATTATGAATCTACAATAAGTTGATTTTTCACGAGTGTACATATAATTTGCAGCGCAAAACGACATAGGTCCTTACAGCATCACCGTCAGCGAACGACTGAATTATATTCTCTTCTGTTGTGAGCTTTATGTACATGTGAAAAATTACACTCACAGACACGGTTGCCACTTCGGTCATTTGTGTCCAAATTTGGTAATTTTTGTTTCACTTGGTCGCTTGGTAATTTTTTTCTACATCTGGTCACTTTTTATAAGGAAATGAAATTTATAAAGAAATGAAAAAAGAATTTGATGTTCTCAAAAATTAAATACATGAATTCAGTGCAGTAGATAGCTTTTTGTAATGGGAGGGGATGAAATTTATTTACGGGACAATCATAAAAAAAAAAAATAAATAACTGGCCATATCAGCCCTTAAAAGGACTTTGACCTAGCTTCTTATGATCAATTGTGTTGTGCGTGTTGTTAAGTTTGTACACAATTGACCGAGAACCGGACCTACATGCTTAACGCCGACTCCGAACGACGATGAACGGAACGTTCTCGTTCTCAAGAAGTTTTACATGGCATTTTTATTACTCTCTGAGGTTTGCCATTGTCTGCAGAGAGGTGGCGGCCGTACAGAAAAATTATTTTAATTCAAATAATTTTCTGTCGCTGCTGGGATTCGAACCTGGGTCTCCAAGGTTCTTTGACATAGCGGCCACGCACTTTAACCAACTACGCCACGGGACAATCATACATAAAAAAAAATTTGTAAAAATTTAAAAAAAGTTAAAATTTTATTTTTATTGAAAACAAATTTTTTAACCTTTAGGCCAAACATGTTGACAAAAAGACAACATGAAGAACAAAGAAGGCTACAACCAACAACAACAACAACGGCTCTGTATAGAGCAAATCACACAGCTTGACTATACAGACTGTTTCGTTGGCTGCTACACCAACTCATCAGTAGCCTTGGTATGACTTTAAACTGTGATCCACTCAAACTACTTAGGTTCTACATATACTGCCAATATGCCGAGAAAGTTAACCGGAATTTATTTTTGGCAGAGAACACTTGAATTTTGCAATGAGTTCTTATCTACTTTTTGATGCAAACTTTACCAAGGTTAACCTAGATCGTATCATACTTTTAGGCATAGCCTTAATTCATGTTCATCTTCGAAATTCGATCACAGCGGTTTACTGCTATCAGAGCATATTGAAGTTGTTGTTATTTTTGCTGTTTAGCTCCTCCCTTTTTTCTACACTTTCATTTTAGGGTTCAGTTAGTTTAACTGATGGTGCACCTAAGATGGCGTGGATGTTGTTGTTGTTGTTGGTTGTTGCCTTCTTTGTTCTTCATGTTGTCTTGTTGTCAACATGCTTGGCCTATAGCTCAAAAATTTGTTTTCAAAATAAATAATGAAAAGGCCGTATACAAATTTTATTTTTATATATTTGTTAATATATTAAATTCAGCTGGCTTAAATTGTTTGTTTGTTCAAAGATTTCTTCCGCCGATATAACTATTTCTCGATGAATCGCCAGTGCGTCGAACTTTATTCTGACAAGTGCTTGCAATGTTTGAGATCCTTGTCCACCACCTTTAGCAAACAATACATAAGGAATGCAAATATGCAAGCAATAAAGCCAGAAATATGCAACCAACCATTTGTATTGTATGGAAATATTAAACAGCGAGACTTCAAATTTTTCCAGAAGATGAAATTTATAATTTTAAGGCGTAGCCCACACAATAAATTTCTGCTACCATCTTCACTTTAGACTATTTTGTGAACTAGTGCAAAAAATTCTATCGAAGGGGGATCTATCCCCTAAATTCCCCCTATCTACGCCACTGCATCAACTGCACCTGCATAAATTAAAAAAAAATACCAAATTAGAATTTTGTGTGCATGTACTACATTTTCAAATTTATAATGTTTTGGTCACTCTTTACTGCATTTGGTCACTTTAAATTTTCAATGTTGGTCACATATTTTATTTTCAAGTGGCACCGTGCTCACAGAGAGCTCAGTGAGCTATGGAGCGCCCTGCGCTGCTCTAATTATAATATGAAAAAAAAAAAACACAAATTTTGTTTACTGAAATGTATTACTTATTACTTTTTATGATTTTTTGTGTCTTCAATTATTTTTTCCCTTATTTCTTGTAGTATTTGTAAGTTTCAATAAAACAATTTTTTATTTCAATTGCAACGCACTTAAAATATTATTTTTTTAACAGTAAATCAATCAAGAAATGAGAAGCTATTTGAATTTTTACGATAAAATTTTTTTTGTAGTATTTATACGACTCATACTTTTGGTGTATGTCAATCCCCTCCACACTAATGGCGTGACTTTTTTCCAGGGTGCGGAAAAATTCGCTCACGAACGATTAAAAATTCAATCTTCTCATGGAAACTCATTTTGCGATTGTATTTTATTATGATAAATTCTTTTGAAATCGAACGTTCACGAAAGCATTGCCTTCGTGTTCTCTTACGAAAAACTAAATGCAATGATTTTTTGCTCCCGCGCTCAAATTACGAACAATCGCTTTTGGTAGCTCACTCATGAGAAAAATGTTTATATAAAATAACTGCATATATCGTGAACGTTCAATATCTAAAGAATTTATCATGATGAAATACAATCGCAAAATGAGTGATCGTGAGAAGATTGAATTTTTAATCGTTCGTGAGCGCCTTTTTTAAAGTTCATTAGTAAAGCGCAGACGTAACAAATCTTTAAATTCATTCTCTTGTGAAACGGACGAAAGCAGATAGACGCAATCGATTACTTAAATTGCTTTGTTGTGCATTCGCTTGGTTAATTTGAAAAATGTACAGAGTATCAAATATATTAATAGGCAAAAATTATTGCCTATTATAAAGAAACAAATTTTTGTATTATTTAATTATTTTGTATCAGTTGAAAAGTGTTTTTCTTTTCGTTTTGTTTTTGATTTTTTTTTTTAATTATATAATCACAATATTTTACTTATTTCTTCGCTGTCAGAGTAAAATTGATCACTGCAAAAATACGCTCAAGAACCATTAAAGATTCAATCTTCACAATATGAGTTACGTATGGAATTTTAAAATGAGCGTTCACAACCAAAGAACGATATGAGTGAGCGAGCCAACGACGCTTGCAGCAAAGTTTTTTCGTTCGTGATATTTACGAACTTTGCTTTTGATGGTGAGCGATTGTAAATGCGTTTGTTCGTCGCATTACTTTCTCACTCAAGGAGAAATTGAAAGAATGAAATTATTAGCGTTGATTAATTGTGAGAACAATCGTATTTTGATCGTTCTCCGCACCCTGCTTTTTTCCACCACACTAACGGCGGGTTAAATAAATCTGTTTTATTCATCTCAATAGGACAAGGATTGCAAATGAAGCATCTGCTTGCAGAATTTGTTTCCGTGAGAGTATTTGCTACTGATCCATCGGTCATTGTACAGTGCATTTCATATGACACCTCAACATATTTTCCAGTAAATTCAATAATATCACATTCTATGTTGCTAATTTGTCTATTTATATCGTGATTTTTTTTTTAACAACTAATGTAGGGTTTTCCTTTGCCATTAATATTTTGATGGGTCTACAGAACAGAGCAGAGGAGGGCTTGCTGTTTACCCAAATTTCCTTTTTGGGTGCGAAATCAATTAACTTTTATATAAAATAAACTCTTTTTAAACAACAAATTAATAAGTACAATTCTTCAAAAGGAAAAATTTAATTAATAATAAGCAATTTGGTTTTAAGTTTAAGCATTCTACAATCCATGCTATACATTTAATGGTTTCGAATATACAATGGAATCTTAACAAATCTTTATATAGTGGTGCTTGCCTTATTGACTTCGAAAAAGCTTTCGACAGTATCTGGATCGCGGTATTAATTTATAATCTCTTAAAATACAAAGCTTCTTTACATCTAGTCATACTTATTTATAATATGACCAATAATAAATCATTTCAGGTCTCTAATAAGAATTTAATAAGTACAAAAAAATTTGTTATTGTAAATGGGCTACAACAAGGAACGGTAAATTCTCCCATTTTGTTCAACTTTTTTATATTTGATTTACTTAATAAAATTGACGATATCATTGGTTTTGCTGATGATATTTTTATTTATCACGCCAATAATAAAGTGAATAAAATAAATGAAAAATTACAAAATTATTTTAAAATTGTACAAGAATATGCAATAAGTTGGAAAATGAAAATAAATTTTAATAAATGCGAAACTATTATAATGTAATAACGAAGTAAAAAGAAATTGGAAAGATTTTGGTATTAAATCTATTAATAATGTTGTCATTCCGAACAAGCAAATGGTAAAATATTTAGGCATCAATTTAGACAAATTCTTATATTTTAATAGTCACATTAACTTACAAATTATAAAAGCAAGAAAGGCATTCTTCATGTACAAAAAATTATTTTATTCAAAATTTATTAAACCTAGAGTTAAAGTCATCTTATATCAATCTTTAATACGACCTATCTTCACATACGGTTGCCAAATATGGTTTAACCATATATCCCCATCTTATATGGAAAAACTTCGCATTTTCGAAAGAAAATCTCTGAGAGCATGTACTTCCACTTATATATCTGAAAGTAGTGGCTACAAAAAATACATATCAAACAAGCTATTATATAACAAAGCCAAAGTAACTAGGATAGATAATTTCATTATACAGCTCATTAGGAACCATATTAACAAATGCTTTCAATGCATAGAGAATAATTTAATCTTGGCACCGTATTACATCGTTACAAAGCGGATATGTTCCACCTGAGGCCTTTTTGTACCTTGATAGCAAAGGATATATTCTAAACGCAACCGGCATTCCTATATTTTACCACATATATAGACGAGCCAATAACAAATCTATACATTGCAAAGAAATGACAGCACAAAATCGCAGATTTGACTTAAGTATCTATATAAAAGATAAAAATATAAATCGAAACTTAAATATTAAAAAGTATTGGTGGCTAACTCAATAACTTCAGCTTCTTAATTTTATCCCTTGACTTTTGCCCGCAAGACTTCTTTAAAATATAAATGTAATGTTTTTTTCAAATTTTTCTTTGCATTAAATCTTATTTAGTACATATATATTTATATACTGTATAATTATATTAAATAAATTTAAAAATTAAGTATTTGGCATAAAAATAATAAATATACTTGAGAGCTCGAAACATTTAAAAAAAAAAAACTCTTTTGTCATACATTAATATTTTAATGTCGACTTTTTTTACTCACTTGATTGGGACGAGTGCAATGAAACCCATAAATTCATCGCTAAATTCCTTTGCAGAAAATTTTTGTTTATATCGACTATGACCTGAACTACCATCCATACCCCATTTGCAAATAAGTCACTTTATCTGATGTATCTTCACAGAGCTCTAATACACTTTTGGCTGTATTACGCAAAAGAGGTTGTAATGGAACTTCTGCAGTATTTTCCGAAGCTTTTACAGCTGGTACTAAGCCTCTTTTAAAATTTTGTATCGCATACAAACTAGGAAATAAATTATTGTGATAGTCGTTGACAGTCTTGCGCAGAATATTATATTTTTCTTCCGAAAGGTCGAAATCTAAGTAAAGTGTCAAAGCCACTTGTACTGACAGGCAATTTTGACTGTTAATATTCATATCAGAATTTGTTTTTTTCCTGCCGCAAGATTTGATGCATATTGAAATTCGTCTTCAGAATAATCAGATAATAAGTTAGCCACTTTCCTTTTTTTCATTTGTTCTGATAACAAGTGGAACTCCTTCTCAAGCCTTCCGCGACTTGTGCTTGGTTGCTAAAATGTAAACTTTTATTTTTACTGCGCTAATAAAACACTTTATTTTTACTTGCATACATCATCTGGATCAGGAATAACAATTGCTTCGGCACTTAACATAACCAATTGGAATACTTTTGAATAAGATTTTTTTTTATTATACGTACACTCCTTCCACTTTCTCTTCCATTGCAATTTTGACGTGACGAAGTTACATTTTACCGCGCAGGTTTCAAAAAAATTAAAATTCAAAACGTCATGGGAACGCGGTGGGAGCTGCTTAAGCAACGCAACTGAAAGTTTGTTACATGGAATTATTACTCACTGAGTATAAGTGCTAGGATTAAAAATATGACACGCAATAAAGGCCTGTTCTAAGCCCTAACAACAAAATAAGACAAAAAATTTCTGAAGTCATGGGGACACAGAGAGCCGCTCAAAGTTCGACAATGCATAATTATGCAGCGGCGTTGCATTGAATTTTTACTTGGCGAGTATATAAACTACGCTAAATGTTTGAAATGGAAAATGAAGTGTTTATACTTGGCCTAACGACAAAAATAACAAAAAAAATTCTGACGTCACCAGGTCGTGAATATAGCAGCTTATGTAACAGAAATGTAACATCGTTGCATAGAATTATTACTCACTCAGGAGACGTGCTACGGTAAATTTTGTTTCCGGACAGCAGAAATGTGTTATTACGCCTCACAACTAAATTACAAAAAAAATTCTTGTCATCACGATTTAAGGTGGCAACAACATAATGCAGTAAAATGCTTCAACTATGAAAAAACGTTGCATGGAATTTTAATTCTGTGCCTACTGGCGTAACGCTACATTTTAAGGAACGAAAATTAAGGTGAGGACTTCGGGCCTATGACAAAAATAACAGAAAAAAATGAACGGTGTCATAAGGCCCCATAGGGAACCGCCTAATGTGACGCATGTGCATCACTTTTGCTAGATTATTTGGTATTGCTAAGCATGCAGCTAAGGCAAAGTTAACGCACCAAGGAAAAGCACAAGCAATGGAGAAGTAAATAAAAAAAAGCAAAAGCAACACCAACAACACTAACACCAACACCAACACCAACACCAACACCAACACCAACATCAACACCAACATCAACACCAACACCAACACCAACACCAACACTAACACCAACATTAACACCAACACCAACACCCATCCCAACATCACAATCAACATCACAACAACATAAACATTAACATCAACATCAACATAATCAACATCAACATCAACATCAACATCAACATCAACATCAACATCAACATCAACATCAACATCAACATCAACATCAACATCAACATCAACATCAACATCAACATCAACATCAACATCAACATCAACATCAACATCAACATCAACATCACCATCAACATCAACATTGGTTCTCAACTTCTTCCAAACAGTTCGGACGTGCTTTATAACCCGCTCCAGTTTTAATTTTGCTAAATTCTTGTACCTAGTAATTTACCTGCAAAATAATCAATCAACACAATAACCACAATAACAAAAGTCTGACCCAATTTATTGTGCCTTTCAATTTTAAAATTTTAAAATAAATATTTTGTGTTTTTGTCAACTTGCACTTTAACAGCTTAACAACAGTACTTAATCACACCAAAAAAAAAAAAAAGAAAGTTGATTGCAAAAGTTGAATTATTTACGAATTAATAAGATAAGTAAAAAACTATAATTAAAATAACAATTGTGCGTGTCCTCATTTTGTGAAAAAAATAAAATTTCATAATGGATTTCACTTGTGCCAACAAAAGCTGCTCTATCGAAGACAAAAATGCACTAAAACTTAGCTGCAATGGTCTCTGCGGGAAATCCTACCATGGCTGCTGTGTGGGCATGACAAAGAGGAGTCTGAACTACATTCAGGATTACTCATCACATTTTAAGTTTTTCTGCGAGGAGTGTTGGGATTTGTCGCTTTCACACGTGATGCTCGCCATTAAATGTCTGAGTGACTCTCTGAATGTAATGCACTCGAATTATAAACAACTGTGCCGTAAACTTCCCAACTTTGACGTCTTCACACAACTATCTGACGATCTAGCTAGAGCAGAGTCCACGTGCAAAGCAAATAACTCTGACATCTCAACTATTTCTAAGAACCTCAGAGTATTAACTGAAATAGTAAGAGATAGTGAGAAAGCTTTGCATTGTGATAAGGCGATCAATGAGCTAAAAAAAGAAGTCAAAAATTGCTTTGAAATCCTTAAAAGTGATGAATCTACCAAAAACATAATGAGTAATCTTACTTCCTTGCGGTATGATATGGATATTGCACTTCAAGCTACATCAAGTAAAGCGAAATTAACACCTCTGCAGCCTGATCCCATGTTTGAAATACTATTTCAAAAAATGAATGACATAAGCGATGATCTAGATGTGTTTCGAGTGACGCTCGCAGATATAGCGGATGAAGTTAGATTAGCGCCTAATAGAGTTGAATCCCCACCACCACAGATGCTTCAACATAACTCCTCCTCTATTTTCAAAAAAAAAACGATAGCATCCAAGCGTCCGCCATCAGTTGCCTCTTTACCTTCTACTCAACATAATATAACTCTTGACTCTTCCATTGCCTCAGACACTCCCTTGTTAACAACACCAATCGCTGCTCCTCGAAGAGTTATCGAACGTTTTGGAACTTCGTGGACAATACCGGAATGGAAAAGCTGTCTGCAAAAGCTAAAGTTGGTCAACCAAAATGAGGGTATCACATTATTTATTAGAGGTTTCCCAAATAATGCAAGTATATCCTGGGTGCGTAAATACTTTTTTAAAAAGTTCCGCTTCACCATATCCGAATGCCAAAAAACATCTCCAATTCGTGCCAAGCTAAGCAGTTTTAAATTTAACTTACCTTCTAAATACGCTTGGATGGTCCTGAGTCCTACCGGTGGTATGCAAAAACACGGAACTGTACAAATTTCTAAGTGGATGGACAAACCTGGCAGAACCTGGAAACCGAGAAATATATCTAAGTCAAACGTATATCCAATTAGTAGTACACCTAAGTGTAATCCTAATGTAAGTTCTAATTCTAGCAAAAACACTAATTCTAACCCTAGAATAAGCAATAGTTATAAGCCCAAAAAAACATCTTATGCTATTCCAAACTCCAACTTAAATTCTAATCCTAATTATTGCACTACGAAACCTACACATATCAGAGAACACAATACATATCTTCATCCTTCCACTAGGCCTAACGCATCAGTGGAGAAAATGTCACCTAAGCCGCATCACAGCCCTGCCCCCAACTGGGAACTAAAAACCAATATTTTTCCAACCTTCTCTTCACAGATCAGTCATAAGCCCACATCGGTTAACTATGATAATAATTCCGTTTAAAAAAAAATTCATCATCAAAACAACAAACCTCAAACTACTCGTCGTAATCGAGTTTCTTTCAATCTGAACCCAATCACTGACCCACCTTCTAATAAAAATAATCCGCAAATTCTCAACACACTTTATCCTAATTTTGCTCATTCGTATACTTTAACCCCTCCATTGTCTGCTCCTATCACAAGTGCACCCTCACACCAAGTTTGTAGCCCTAAGTCCTTCTTAGACCCTCTCTTACCTCCAAGGGTTAAACTGACTGAGAACTCCTGTGCAGATACCGAGAGCAGATATGCCCTTTCTCGCCTTAGAGAGAATAGTGTTTACAACAACGTTCGTCTATTTCTCGCATACATGCATAAAGCCCCTGACTCAACATGTATAGAAGGCAAGACCAAGACTAATCTCAAAGTCTTGATACAACAAGAAGGTCTACCAACTGAGGTAAATGACTTGCGTCACTTATTCAATTGCTTTCATGAGCAACTTGGCCTGACAATAAACCAAGTAAAGGAGGATATTGATACCTATGGTGCTCACGTCCGATCGAAACACGTCTCATATCTTTAAAAGTCACGTAAAGAACAGCAACAATACTATTCCTAACCAACCTACTGATCGCAGCCCAATATTTGTGTCTCTCTATTACCAAAATGTGAGAGGACAAAAACTTCCTCAGTATTCCTGAACTCTCTGAAACTTCCCTATGATATATTTGCTCTCACCGAAACTAATCTCTGCGAAGATTTCAAGGATCAAGAAGTTTTTGCGTCCGATTTTGTAGTGTTCAGAGACGATGGACTAGACAAAGACGATCATTCCTCTGGCCGCGGTGTCCTTTTGGCAATTAATAATCGTTATGATTCAACGTTAGTTCAGAATTCATATACTGCAAACTTTGAATTTATTTGTGCCAAAATGAGTATCGCTAAACGTAATTTATACGTTATATGCTGCTATATTCGCCCGTCTCAACCAACGACTGGCTATCAGTTGGCAGTAGATGCTATAGATTCTATTTTAAATCTCATGGATCCATTTGATACCGTAATATTTTTGGGTGACTTTAACCTCCCTAATCTTCAGTGGGTTTTATCAGATGATAAATGTCACTTCTTCCCCTCAAATCCAATATCTGAAAAAGAAATTCTCTTCACTAGTCGCCTCTCCGACTCCGGACTCTTCCAGTTAAGTGGAGTAACTAACTATATGGGTAGACAACTAGACCTTGTTTTTTCATCAGAAGTTGAAATCTGTGCAGTTTCTGCAAGCAACCACCTACTCTCAATACTGGATCAGTACCATCCACCTCTTTCAATTACCTTTTCCTACAATAATACTAACATAAACGCACACTCCGAGCACTTGTACAGTTTTAACTTTCGGAAAACGGATTTTGAAAAACTAGAATCACTTCTCGGTGGCTTTGATTTCCCTAACGTTCTTGAAAATGCTAATGAAGATATCGACAATGCTGTCGGCTTTTTCTATGGCATAATGTTTAACTGCTTCACACAATCTGTTCCTTTTACAAGGCAGAAGAGCTTTTCGTCTTCGCCTCCCTGGTATAATAAAGAGCTACGTTCACTTCGGAATAAAAGAAACAAACTTTGGCGTACATTTTTAATATCTAGATCTTCTGCTGACTTCACGAAATACCTTAACGTTTACAACCATTTTTCTTATCTTTGTGATCATCTTTATGAATCCTATCTAAACCATATCCAAACCAAACTTATCACTGATCCAAAAAAGTTCTACCAGTTCATTAATATCAAGAGAAAATCAGATAATTACCCGTCCACCCTTAAATTGTCAGACAAATCTTCGGACGTCCCTGAAATAATTGCAAATCTTTTTGCAAGTTTTTTCAGTCAGTCATTTACCAATCATAATGATATACTGGACTCTGAATACTTCTCTTCTTTAAAAAATTGTGCCCAAACGTCTTTAGTTTCGGTTAACATTACACAAGCTAATGTGAACGAAAAATTACGAAATTTAAAGGACGATTACTCTCCTGGACCCGATGGCTTGCCTGCTATTGTTTTAAAAAAACTTTCAAACACTTTAGCTCATCCCCTTTTAGCTCTCAATCAATTTTCCCCAAGTTTTGGAAGAATTCGTACATTATACGTCTGTACAAAAAAGGGCCTAAAAATGATATCACAAACTATAGACCCATTGCAAAACTATCATGCACACCCAAAATATTTGAAAGTATACTCTACGACATTATGTTTTTTCACTGTAAGTCTATCTTCTCCCCTAACCGACATGGCTTTCTGAGGGGAAGATCCACTACTACCAACCTCACAGAATTTGTCTCGAATACGCTATGTTCTTTAAAAAGTGGTTATGAAGTTGACGTTGTCTCAACTGACTTTAGCAAAGCATTCGATAAAATCTCGCACACAGTCATCCTTCGTGAGCTAAAAACTTTCGGCTTTCAACCCTCGTTTATTGCTTGGATTAAATCTTACCGTGAAGAACGTCGATATAATGTCATCTTTAGGTTTTCAAGATCCGAGTTTTTTACAGCAACTTCTGGCGTCCCTCAAGGCAGCCACGTTGGTCCTTTGTTATTCGTCTTAACAATAACCGATGTCGATGAGGTCATCAAATACTCAAATCTTTCTGTTTATGCTGATGACATGAAAATCTATCAACGCAAACATACTAATGCTGACTCAACCCGCCTTCAAAATGATCTAATCTGTTTTTCTACTTGGTGCCAAAAAAACTTCCTGGAACTCAACATCAACAAATGCCAAGCTATGACATACTCGCGTAAGAGACCCCAATCTCCATCGCGAACTTATTACATATTTGGTGAGCCGATTCCCTTAGTCAGTTCTTTGCGAGACTTGGGTATAATTTGCGACAAAGAACTTAATTTTCGATCCTATATCGATAATATCATTAGTAGAGCCAACTCTACTCTTGGTTTTGTAAAACATTGGTCCAGGGAATTCTCTAACCCATATGTTACAAAATCTCTCTACATAACCTTTGTGAGGCCGATACTCGAATATGCTAGCCAAGTTTGGTCACCGCTCTATGTTTCTCAATCGTTGCGTATTGAAGCTGTACAGCGTAGATTTCTTCGATTCGCGTTACGCGATACTCGATACCCTAGTATTAAGAAATGAATGTTAAGTATCTGCTTGTATTAAGCTCATAATAAATAAAATAAAACATCAACATCAAGATCAACATCAACATCAACATCAACATCAACATCAACATCAGCATCAACATCAACATCAACATCAACATCAACATCAACATCATCATTTAAAATCTGGCATCACTGTTCGCTTACGTCAAACGTGAATTTTTTTGCTCGTGTGCTTTGATATATTTTAATTAATTATTTTAACAAGTTGAACTTATTATTCCTTGTGAAGGCTATTATAATTCTACTATTAAATTACTCCTCTACATCATCTTTGTCAATATACAATTCAATTTGAAATTTACAAACATTTTATATTTGCTGCTTCGTGCATTTACACCTAACCTCAAATCTTGGCCGCCATGAGTACTGGTTGCAATATCTGCAAGTCGGAGTGGAATACGTTTGGTACTTTTATTTCCTGCTTTGGTTGCTCTACTTTGTACCACCCCAAGTGCGTTGGCTTGTCAGCACGTGTCGGTGATGCTCTCTCCTCTTCAGCATCTAATGGCCTGCAATGGTTGTGTGCTAAGTGCCGAAATTGCTCAACACAAACTCTACTTGGGCTGCTTGCTGAAGCCAAAACGTCTTCTAATAACATCGTAGATTCCTTGGCACATCTATAGCGCATGGCCGCTAATCATGCAAATATTTGCATTAAGTTATCGGATTTCCCTACTGCCTCGGGATTCGCTATCGCGGCGGGCCTAAACAAGTCGCCCAGTGCTCCTGTAATTTCTGCAGCTAAAGCTAGAAATACATCTCGTAGAAATATCGATTCTGGATCATCTTCTAACCTACACGTAAACATAGATTCTTGTGCTTCAATGGAAACATTAGCTGTACCTGGAACGGACGCTCCATTATCTGCCTCTTCAGTTGGATCCGCCTCTTCAATTGGTTCAATTGGACCTGTGCTAGTGGATGATGTGGATCATTCTTCGCATTCACTGGCATCTTTGTGCAAAGCTTCCTCATTTACTGCAACTACACCTCAGATAACGGAGCAAATAACATCTGCAGCTACATCTTCGACTGCATCTTCATTGACTTCCTCATTGCCAGCTGACATTCACCGTACCCTTCCGGAAAAATCTAAAATCTGGTCACATCTAACACAACATTTACTGCCTACAGTGTCTGGCCGCGCCTGCTTTGCCCATTAATGTACCAACTAATAATGTTGTAAACTGTAACCTCGTTGTTGTAAAAAGAGTGGAACGAAAGGTAATTTTCCTATCACGCCTAGCTGAAACTACATCTGCTGATGCTGTTTTATCGTACATCTTTGCTAAACTTCCTCAGTTTTCCTCAGAGATAAGATGCCATAAACTCAAATTTTATGTTCAGAGAGATATTGCATCTTTTAAGATCTTTGTTCCGGATTCAGTCTTGAATACTCTCATTTCTAAGGAATTTTGGCCTGAAGGGATTGTTGTTCATGAGTATGTCCATCGTGAACCTGGACTTACACTACCAAAAAACTAGTAAATGATAATATTGTATCAAATCCTAATAATAATAATAATATATTTGGCTACTCTTTGTACTATCAAAATGTAGGGGGGCTACGAACAAAAATCCAAGATCTGTTTTTGGCCTCCCAATCTTATCAATACGACATGCTATTGTTTACTGAAACATGGCTTTCTGTACATCACTTAAATTCTGAACTATTTCATAGTGCTTCATACAATATTTTCCGAAAGGATCGGTGCCAGAATATTACAGGACAATCTCGTGGGGGTGGAGTATTAATCGCTATCCGTAACACTCTTTCTTGTTCTCAAATTTTACTACCTCATTTGAACTTAAATTCCACCAACATTTTTGATGTCGATCAATTAATCGTTATAGTTAACTTTAATAAAAGTTTTGTTCTTTTTGTAACGGCTAGCTACATTCCGCCTAGAAGTCCTTTTGAATTATATTCTATTCATATTGAAAACGTTCGATTTATTCTTGATAATTTAAAACTATTTCAACATGTGGTTATAACTGGCGATTTTAACTTATGTAATATTCATTGGAAGTCAGTATGTGACGAATTCTATTTAATCCCTTTCAATGTGTTGTCTGAAACAGATGCGTTCTTAATTGATTTTTTTTCTCGACATGATTTAGTTCAGATTAATAATAAACTTAGGGCCAGTTTTTCAGTGCGGGTTTAAACTCTAGTCAAATTAAACCGAAGTTTACTCACCAAAATTGGACGTTTAAACTCGGTTTAAGCAAAAAAAAGCACATCATATGATAATTTAAGTCAATTCAACTAAAACGAATGCTACAATATTTAGTTAAACCGACTTTTAACGTACCTTTTTGGTGAGTTTAGCTCAGTTTAATTTGACTAGAGTTTAAACCCGCACTGAAAAACTGGCCCTTAATGGCCTAAATCATATCTTAGACTTAATTTATATTGATAAAGAGTTTGCTGTAAATATTGAATCACCCCCTAGTGAAATTGTTACCAGTTCTCAATACCATGTGCCTGTTATGCTTGAGTTTTATGATTTTGCTTACCAAAAAATATCGTCGGCTGATCAATTCTCATTTGATTTTTCTCGTGCCGATTTAGGTGCTATTCAAGCTGGTCTTGAATTATACCCGTGGGCCAATGCTTTCTTTGAGTTGGAATTGGTGGAGATGTTTTCGTTATTCTGCTCTGTTTTGAATTAATTAGTTATCTGTTTTGTTCCAAAGAAATGCTCTCATATATCTAATAACCCCATATGGTTTAATAAAAGGCTTTGTAACCTTAAAAATATAATGAATAATCAGCTTCTTAAGGTACACTACTTAAACTGTCAACATGAGTTTAATATTTTAAACAAATTTCTTTTTAAATCTCATATTATTTCTATTGAAGATAGACTTAAAGAGAAAAGTAAATTCTTTTGGTCATATATAAACATGAAAAGAAAGTCAAGTGCAATTCCTAACTCAATTTTTTATATGGAGTCTAGCTCTGAAGATGAACAATCAATATGTAACTATTTCGCAAATTATTTTAAATCCGTCTACACGGCAGCTCAATCATCAACGACTAGCACCTTTTTATAGCGTAATTCTTTAAATTTAGGTAATCTCTTTTTAGAAGCTCATGATGTTGAGAATGCCCTACAAAATCTTAAATCTTCCACAATGGTTGGTCCGTCCTGATGGCGTTCCTACAATTCTGCTGAAAAATTGTGCTACATAATTAGTCTTCCTTTAACTTTAATATTTAAAAAATCTTCATCTACTGATACCTTCTTGGATGAATGGAAAATTTCCTATATAGTTCCAATCCATAAATCGGGTCCGAAGCAAGATGTCTCCAACTATAGACCTATCAGTAAAATCTTATGTGTTCCTAAAGTCTTTGAGAAAATTGTATTTGATAAATTACACAGCCCGACAGACATTTTGGTGCCGGAGATTTTTCAGCTGATTATAGACTAGTTTGGTTTCTTGATTTCAAATATGGACTCCGTTTTTCTCCATCAGCTCGAGTTTTTGAGTTATAGGCAAAAACATGAAAATCAGTTCTTTTTCTGATAATTTTGCTATATCTATTACATTGATTTACCGATTTGTATTCCGATAACGAATTTCAATGAAGAAATATTAGACCTTTCAATTTTTGCACATAAAATTACAATATCTTTAACGGTTTTGAAGATATCGACGTTCAAAGTGGAAAAAATGTCACAATTTTACGTAGGCTGCGCTTTTGAAACCCTATATCTTTAATATTTTTCAACGGATTTGCAAAAACTTTTCTTACTTGATAGAAAATCTCTCGAATTTTAATAAACATCTTTGTTTTCTTTTATTATCTTACATTTTTTATTTATTTTTTCTTACATTTTTTATTAAATTAAGAAAAAGAAACTTTTTTTAAAATTAAGTTTATTAAAATTCAAGTACAGTTGATAAGGTTTTTTGATAAGCAATTGATAAAGAAGAACCATGTTTTGCTTACAGAAGTAGAAAAATGCCGGGAATAAGTTGAGAAAAGCTTAAAGCTGGTGTAATGGATGGTTCGCAGATAAGGCAGCTAATGAAAGACCCTAATTTTAAAACCTCGATGACTAACCTTGAGCGAAAGGCATAAGTGTCATTTGAATAAATTGTCAAAAACTTTTTAGGCAATTGCAAAGCAAGTAATTTTGAGCAACTAGTGACCAACATGCTAGACAGTTTTAGGGATCTTGGATGTAATATGAGCATCAAGAGTCACTATCTACACAGCCATTTATCCCACTTCCCTGAGAATTTAGGAAACACTAGTGATGAACAAGGTGAGTTACCAAGGAAGATGTGACAAACATATGATGGCAGACTATTGTTGGAGTCTTAAGCGAGATGGTCCTGATGCCTTTCATTTCAGAAAGTCACTAAAGAGAAGTTTTTCAAGTCGTAAATGATGCTCAAGGTTAGTCATCGAGGTTTTAAAATTAGGGTCTTTCATTAGCTGCCTTATCTGCGGACCATCCATTACACCAGCTTAAAGCTTTTCTAAACTAATTCCCGGCATTTTTCTACTTATGTAAGCAAAACATGGTTCTTCTTTATGAATTGCTTATCAAAAAACCTTATCAACTGTACTTGAATTCTAATAAACTTCAGTTAAAAAAAATTTTTTTTTTAATTCTTTGAAAAAATGTAAGATAATAAAAAAAACTGAAATGTTTATTAAAATTTGAAAGATTTTCTATCAAGTAAAAAAAAGTTTTTGCAAATCCGTTGAAAAATATCAAAGATACAGGGTTTTAAAAGCGCAGCCTACGTAAAATTCTGACATTTTTTCCACTTTGAACGTCGATATCTTCAAAACTGTCAAAGATATTGTAATTTTATGTGCAAAAATTGAAAGGTCTAATATTTCTTAATTGAAATTCGTCATCGTAATACAAATCGGTAAATCAGTGTAATAGATATAGCAAAATTATTAGAAAAAAATCTGATTTTCAAGTTTTTGCCTATAACTCAAAAACTCGAGCTGATGGAGAGAAACGGAGTCCATATTTGAAATCAGCAGCCAAAATGCATTCGGGATTGACTATTGAGAACTCTGCACCTTTTATAAAGTGTCATTTTGTAACTCAGTGTTATCTTTTTGCGTAAGAAATCTAATCTCCTCTAGTCAACACGGCTTTTTATCAGGAAGATCAACTGCAACGAACTTAAATATTTGTTGTTCATATATAGTTGCAAATTTCTCTAAGGGTTTACAAACAGACGTTATCTTCACAGACTTTGCAAAAGCGTTTGACAAAGTCAATCATGAAACTTTACTCCTTAAGCTTTTAGCATTTGGTTTTCACTCTAATCTCCTTGCGTGGATTAGATCATATCTTATTGGCCGCTATCAAATAGTTAAAATCAATAATTGTCAACCACTACCATTTCAAGTTTCATCTGGTGTACCTCAAGGCAGTCACCTTGGTCCTCTTTTTTTTCTTCTTTTTATTATTGACCCCCACAGGTTATAAAATATTCGAGATGCCTCCTTTTTGCGGATGATCTTAAATTATTTCGGTCATTGGAGTCAGATTTCAGTCTTCTTCAGCTTGATCTAAATTCATTCGCAAATTGGTGTTCCCTCAATAACCTTCCCCCGAATATATCTAAATGCCAGTGCCTAACATTTTCAAGGTCCACGTCACCAACTTTCTTTAATTATTTTATTAGTTCTGGTCCCTTAGAAATAGTTTCTATTAAAAAGGACTTAGGTGTTCTACTAGACCCTAAACTGAACTTTAAACAACACATTGAACTAATAATTGCTAAAGCTAACTCAATGTTAGGATTTTTAAAACAAAACTCAACTGAGTTCGTAGATCCTTATACTCTCAAAATACTTTACTCATCCTTAGTTAGACCTCATTTAGAATATTGCTCTGTGATCTGGAACCCGTCTTACCAACTATACTCAAATAGATTGGAATCTATTCAACGTTATTTCACAAGATATATGTGGTTTAAACTTAAATGGAATCTACCATCTGTACCCCACTATGCTACTCGTTGTGCGCTAATTAATCAACCCCCCTAGTCACTCGTCGTAAAGTCTTTTCAATTATGTTTATATGGGACCTCATTCATCATTATATTCAGTGCCCCGAACTTCTCATAATGCTTGACTTCTTTACTCCATCGCGATCCTTCCGTAGCCAATTCTATTTCCGTGAGCTTGTCCATAGATCCAACTACTCGCAGAATATGCCTATAGCTCGCTGCATAAGGGAAGCTAATAATATTTTATGCGTCTTGAACTTGTTTAATAACGTATCCAGAAGATCTTTCAAAAATCTTCTTTTACTCAGCAAAATGGCACATGACTCTTGAGCTCATGGGTGTTTAACTGTTCTCATTTAAGTTGTTTTTATATTGTTTTAAATTGTTCTTATCTTACCTTTTCACTTTTAAATAGTCTTGATATGAACTTTTATTTACTGTATATGTGACCCGGTCTACGAAAAGGGACCTTCGGTGTAAAAATAAGTTTTCGAGAAAACAGCTGTTTGTAAACGTTTAATTGTCGCACACTGAATGGCGTCTTTTCATTTATTTCAGCTTATCCTCTATTCTTACAGAGTTGTATTTCTTAGTCTATTAATACAGATTTGTATTTCTTAGTCAATTAATACGAGTTCTTTTTTTTAGTTAACGACCAACAGTGAAGAGGTGATTACGTTTACTGAATCGTTTTTATGCGTCTTTTTTTGGAAAATTCCTGACAAACTTCTTTACGAGTTGGAAACTTTTGCTTTGCGCCATTAGAAAGAGCACACATTAGTCTATCCGAATCGCCAAAAAAGTGAAAAATGATATTTTCACACCGAAGGTCCCTTTTCGTAGACCGGGTCACATATTTCAATTTCTGTATTTGCACGAATAGTGTTTAGAAATATAAGTGTATATATGTATGTTTAAGTAGTCTGTAAGAGCTTTTGCTCTGATTGATGAAAATTATGAAATAAATAAATAAATAAATAAATAAACATCAACATCAACATCAACATCAACATCAACATCAACATCAACATCAACATCAACATCAACATCAACATCAACATCAACATCAAGATCTACATCAACATCAACATCAGCATCAACATCAGCATCAGCATCAGCATCAACATCAACATCAACATAAACATAAACATCAGCATCAACATCAACATCAACATCAACATTAACATCAACATCAACATCATCAACATCAACATCAACATCAAGATCAACATCAACATAAACATAAACATCAACATCAACATCAACATCAGCCTCAACATCAACATCAACATCAACATCAACATCAACATCAACATCAACATCAACATCAACATCAACATCAACATCATCAACATCAACATCAACATCAACATCAACATCAACATCAACATCAACATCAACATCAACATCAACATCAACATCAAGATCTACATCAACATCAACATCAGCATCAACATCAGCATCAGCATCAGCATCAGCATCAACATCAACATCAACATAAACATAAACATCAGCATCAACATCAACATCAACATCAACATTAACATCAACATCAACATCATCAACATCAACATCAACATCAAGATCAACATCAACATAAACATAAACATCAACATCAACATCAACATCAGCCTCAACATCAACATCAACATCAACATCAACATCAACATCAACATCAACATCAACATCAACATCATCAACATCAACATCAACATCAACATCAACATCAACATCAACATCAACATCAACATCAACATCAACATCAAGATCAACATCAACATCAACATCAACATCAACATCAACATCAACATCAACATCAACAACAACAACAACATCAACATCTACATCAACATCAACATCAGCATCAACATCAACATCAACATCAACAACAACAATAACATCTACATCAACATCAATATCAACATCAACATCAACATCAACATCAACATCAACATCAGCATCAACATTAACATCAACATCAGCATCAACATCAACATCAACATTAACATCAACATCAACAACAACAATAACATCAACATCAACATCAACATCAGCATCAACATCAACATCAACATCAACATCAAGATCAAGATCAAGATCAACATCAACATCAACATCAACATCAACATCTACATCAACATCTACATCAACAACAGCATCAACATCAACATCAACATCAACAACAACAACAACATCTACATCAACATCAACATCAACATCAACATCAACATCAACATCAACATCAACATCAACATCAACATCAACATCAACATCAACATCAACATCAACATCAACATAAACATCAACATCAACATCAACATAAACAACAACAATAACATCTATATCAACATCAACATCAGCATCAACATCAACATCAACATCAACATCAACATCAAGATCAAGATCAACATCAACATCAACATCAACATCAACATCTACATCAACATCTACATCAACATCAACATCAGCATCAACACCAACATCAACATCAACATCAACATCAACATCAACATCAACATCAACATCAACATCAACATCAACATCAACATCAACATAAACATCAACATCAACATCAACATAAACAACAACAATAACATCTATATCAACATCAACATCAGCATCAACATCAACATCAACATCAACATCAACATCAAGATCAAGATCAACATCAACATCAATATCAACATCAACATCTACATCAACATCTACATCAACATCAACATCAGCATCAACACCAACATCAACATCAACATCAACATCAACATCAACATCAACATCAACATCAACATCAACATCAACATCAACATTAACAACAACAACAACATAAACATCAACATCAACATCAACATAAACATCAACATCAACATCAACATCAACATAAACATCAACATCAACATCAAGATCAACATCAACATCAACAACAACATCAACATCAACAACAACAACAGCATCAACATCGACATCAACATCAACATCAACATCAACATCAACATCAACATCAACAACAACAACAGCATCAACATCTACATCAACATCAAAATCAGCATCAACATCAACATCAACATCAACAACAACAACAACAACAACAACAATAACATCTACATCAACATCAACATCAGCAGCAACATCAACATCAACATCAACATCAACATCAACATCAACATCAACATCAACATCAACATTAACAACAACAACAACATCTACATCAACATCAACATCAGCATCAACATCAACATCAACATCAACATCAACATCAACATCAACATCAGCAGCAACATCAACATCAACATCAACATCAACATCAACATCAACATCAACATCAACATCAACATCAAGATCAACATCAACATCAACATCAACATCTACATCAACATCTACATCAACATCAACATCAGCATCAACATCAACATCAACATCAACATCAACATCAACATCAACATTAACAACAACAACAACATAAACATCAACATCAACATCAACATAAACATCAACATCAACATCAACATAAACATCAACATCAACATCAAGATCAACATCAACATCAACATCAACATCAACATCAACATCAACATCAACATCAACAACAACAACAGCATCAACATCTACATCAACATCAACATCAGCATCAACATCAACATCAACATCAACATCAACAACAACAACAACAACAATAGCATCTACATCAACATCAACATCAGCAGCAACATCAACATCAACATCAACATCAACATTAACAACAACAACAACAACATCTACATCAACATCAGCATCAACATCAACATCAACATCAACATCAACATCAACATCAACATCAACATCAACATCAACATCAACATCAACATCAACATCAACATCAACATCAACATCAACATCATCAACATCAACATCAACATCAACATCAACAACAACAGCAACATCAACATTAACATTAACATCAACATCAACAGTAACATCAATATCAACATCAACATCAACATCAACATCAACATCAACATCAACATGTTAATGTTACAAGTTGATGTTGAAGTTACATTTTACCGCGCAGGTTTCAAAAAAATTAAAATTCAAAACGTCATGGGAACGCGGTGGGAGCTGCTTAAGCAACGCAACTGAAAGTTTGTTACATGGAATTATTACTCACTGAGTATAAGTGCTAGGATTAAAAATATGACAAGCAATAAAGGCCTGTTCTAAGCCCTAACAACAAAATAAGACAAAAAATTTCTGAAGTCATGGGGACACAGAGAGCCGCTCAAAGTTCGACAATGCATAATTATGCAGCGGCGTTGCATTGAATTTTTACTTGGCGAGTATATAAACTACGCTAAATGTTTGAAATGGAAAATGAAGTGTTTATACTTGGCCTAACGACAAAAATAACAAAAAAAATTCTGACGTCACCAGGTCGTGAATATAGCAGCTTATGTAACAGAAATGTAACATCGTTGCATAGAATTATTACTCACTCAGGAGACGTGCTACGGTAAATTTTGTTTCCGGACAGCAGAAATGTGTTATTACGCCTCACAACTAAATTACAAAAAAAATTCTTGTCATCACGATTTAAGGTGGCAACAACATAATGCAGTAAAATGCTTCAACTATGAAAAAACGTTGCATGGAATTTTAATTCTGTGCCTACTGGCGTAACGCTACATTTTAAGGAACGAAAATTAAGGTGAGGACTTCGGGCCTATGACAAAAATAACAGAAAAAAATGAACGGTGTCATAAGGCCCCATAGGGAACCGCCTAATGTGACGCATGTGCATCACTTTTGCTAGATTATTTGGTATTGCTAAGCATGCAGCTAAGGCAAAGTTAACGCACCAAGGAAAAGCACAAGCAATGGAGAAGTAAATAAAAAAAAGCAAAAGCAACACCAACAACACTAACACCAACACCAACACCAACACCAACACCAACACCAACATCAACACCAACATCAACACCAACACCAACACCAACACCAACACTAACACCAACATTAACACCAACACCAACACCCATCCCAACATCACAATCAACATCACAACAACATAAACATTAACATCAACATCAACATAATCAACATCAACATCAACATCAACATCAACATCAACATCAACATCAACATCAACATCAACATCAACATCAACATCAACATCAACATCAACATCAACATCAACATCAACATCAACATCAACATCAACATCACCATCAACATCAACATTGGTTCTCAACTTCTTCCAAACAGTTCGGACGTGCTTTATAACCCGCTCCAGTTTTAATTTTGCTAAATTCTTGTACCTAGTAATTTACCTGCAAAATAATCAATCAACACAATAACCACAATAACAAAAGTCTGACCCAATTTATTGTGCCTTTCAATTTTAAAATTTTAAAATAAATATTTTGTGTTTTTGTCAACTTGCACTTTAACAGCTTAACAACAGTACTTAATCACACCAAAAAAAAAAAAAATAAAGTTGATTGCAAAAGTTGAATTATTTACGAATTAATAAGATAAGTAAAAAACTATAATTAAAATAACAATTGTGCGTGTCCTCATTTTGTGAAAAAAATAAAATTTCATAATGGATTTCACTTGTGCCAACAAAAGCTGCTCTATCGAAGACAAAAATGCACTAAAACTTAGCTGCAATGGTCTCTGCGGGAAATCCTACCATGGCTGCTGTGTGGGCATGACAAAGAGGAGTCTGAACTACATTCAGGATTACTCATCACATTTTAAGTTTTTCTGCGAGGAGTGTTGGGATTTGTCGCTTTCACACGTGATGCTCGCCATTAAATGTCTGAGTGACTCTCTGAATGTAATGCACTCGAATTATAAACAACTGTGCCGTAAACTTCCCAACTTTGACGTCTTCACACAACTATCTGACGATCTAGCTAGAGCAGAGTCCACGTGCAAAGCAAATAACTCTGACATCTCAACTATTTCTAAGAACCTCAGAGTATTAACTGAAATAGTAAGAGATAGTGAGAAAGCTTTGCATTGTGATAAGGCGATCAATGAGCTAAAAAAAGAAGTCAAAAATTGCTTTGAAATCCTTAAAAGTGATGAATCTACCAAAAACATAATGAGTAATCTTACTTCCTTGCGGTATGATATGGATATTGCACTTCAAGCTACATCAAGTAAAGCGAAATTAACACCTCTGCAGCCTGATCCCATGTTTGAAATACTATTTCAAAAAATGAATGACATAAGCGATGATCTAGATGTGTTTCGAGTGACGCTCGCAGATATAGCGGATGAAGTTAGATTAGCGCCTAATAGAGTTGAATCCCCACCACCACAGATGCTTCAACATAACTCCTCCTCTATTTTCAAAAAAAAAACGATAGCATCCAAGCGTCCGCCATCAGTTGCCTCTTTACCTTCTACTCAACATAATATAACTCTTGACTCTTCCATTGCCTCAGACACTCCCTTGTTAACAACACCAATCGCTGCTCCTCGAAGAGTTATCGAACGTTTTGGAACTTCGTGGACAATACCGGAATGGAAAAGCTGTCTGCAAAAGCTAAAGTTGGTCAACCAAAATGAGGGTATCACATTATTTATTAGAGGTTTCCCAAATAATGCAAGTATATCCTGGGTGCGTAAATACTTTTTTAAAAAGTTCCGCTTCACCATATCCGAATGCCAAAAAACATCTCCAATTCGTGCCAAGCTAAGCAGTTTTAAATTTAACTTACCTTCTAAATACGCTTGGATGGTCCTGAGTCCTACCGGTGGTATGCAAAAACACGGAACTGTACAAATTTCTAAGTGGATGGACAAACCTGGCAGAACCTGGAAACCGAGAAATATATCTAAGTCAAACGTATATCCAATTAGTAGTACACCTAAGTGTAATCCTAATGTAAGTTCTAATTCTAGCAAAAACACTAATTCTAACCCTAGAATAAGCAATAGTTATAAGCCCAAAAAAACATCTTATGCTATTCCAAACTCCAACTTAAATTCTAATCCTAATTATTGCACTACGAAACCTACACATATCAGAGAACACAATACATATCTTCATCCTTCCACTAGGCCTAACGCATCAGTGGAGAAAATGTCACCTAAGCCGCATCACAGCCCTGCCCCCAACTGGGAACTAAAAACCAATATTTTTCCAACCTTCTCTTCACAGATCAGTCATAAGCCCACATCGGTTAACTATGATAATAATTCCGTTTAAAAAAAAATTCATCATCAAAACAACAAACCTCAAACTACTCGTCGTAATCGAGTTTCTTTCAATCTGAACCCAATCACTGACCCACCTTCTAATAAAAATAATCCGCAAATTCTCAACACACTTTATCCTAATTTTGCTCATTCGTATACTTTAACCCCTCCATTGTCTGCTCCTATCACAAGTGCACCCTCACACCAAGTTTGTAGCCCTAAGTCCTTCTTAGACCCTCTCTTACCTCCAAGGGTTAAACTGACTGAGAACTCCTGTGCAGATACCGAGAGCAGATATGCCCTTTCTCGCCTTAGAGAGAATAGTGTTTACAACAACGTTCGTCTATTTCTCGCATACATGCATAAAGCCCCTGACTCAACATGTATAGAAGGCAAGACCAAGACTAATCTCAAAGTCTTGATACAACAAGAAGGTCTACCAACTGAGGTAAATGACTTGCGTCACTTATTCAATTGCTTTCATGAGCAACTTGGCCTGACAATAAACCAAGTAAAGGAGGATATTGATACCTATGGTGCTCACGTCCGATCGAAACACGTCTCATATCTTTAAAAGTCACGTAAAGAACAGCAACAATACTATTCCTAACCAACCTACTGATCGCAGCCCAATATTTGTGTCTCTCTATTACCAAAATGTGAGAGGACAAAAACTTCCTCAGTATTCCTGAACTCTCTGAAACTTCCCTATGATATATTTGCTCTCACCGAAACTAATCTCTGCGAAGATTTCAAGGATCAAGAAGTTTTTGCGTCCGATTTTGTAGTGTTCAGAGACGATGGACTAGACAAAGACGATCATTCCTCTGGCCGCGGTGTCCTTTTGGCAATTAATAATCGTTATGATTCAACGTTAGTTCAGAATTCATATACTGCAAACTTTGAATTTATTTGTGCCAAAATGAGTATCGCTAAACGTAATTTATACGTTATATGCTGCTATATTCGCCCGTCTCAACCAACGACTGGCTATCAGTTGGCAGTAGATGCTATAGATTCTATTTTAAATCTCATGGATCCATTTGATACCGTAATATTTTTGGGTGACTTTAACCTCCCTAATCTTCAGTGGGTTTTATCAGATGATAAATGTCACTTCTTCCCCTCAAATCCAATATCTGAAAAAGAAATTCTCTTCACTAGTCGCCTCTCCGACTCCGGACTCTTCCAGTTAAGTGGAGTAACTAACTATATGGGTAGACAACTAGACCTTGTTTTTTCATCAGAAGTTGAAATCTGTGCAGTTTCTGCAAGCAACCACCTACTCTCAATACTGGATCAGTACCATCCACCTCTTTCAATTACCTTTTCCTACAATAATACTAACATAAACGCACACTCCGAGCACTTGTACAGTTTTAACTTTCGGAAAACGGATTTTGAAAAACTAGAATCACTTCTCGGTGGCTTTGATTTCCCTAACGTTCTTGAAAATGCTAATGAAGATATCGACAATGCTGTCGGCTTTTTCTATGGCATAATGTTTAACTGCTTCACACAATCTGTTCCTTTTACAAGGCAGAAGAGCTTTTCGTCTTCGCCTCCCTGGTATAATAAAGAGCTACGTTCACTTCGGAATAAAAGAAACAAACTTTGGCGTACATTTTTAATATCTAGATCTTCTGCTGACTTCACGAAATACCTTAACGTTTACAACCATTTTTCTTATCTTTGTGATCATCTTTATGAATCCTATCTAAACCATATCCAAACCAAACTTATCACTGATCCAAAAAAGTTCTACCAGTTCATTAATATCAAGAGAAAATCAGATAATTACCCGTCCACCCTTAAATTGTCAGACAAATCTTCGGACGTCCCTGAAATAATTGCAAATCTTTTTGCAAGTTTTTTCAGTCAGTCATTTACCAATCATAATGATATACTGGACTCTGAATACTTCTCTTCTTTAAAAAATTGTGCCCAAACGTCTTTAGTTTCGGTTAACATTACACAAGCTAATGTGAACGAAAAATTACGAAATTTTAAGGACGATTACTCTCCTGGACCCGATGGCTTGCCTGCTATTGTTTTAAAAAAACTTTCAAACACTTTAGCTCATCCCCTTTTAGCTCTCAATCAATTTTCCCCAAGTTTTGGAAGAATTCGTACATTATACGTCTGTACAAAAAAGGGCCTAAAAATGATATCACAAACTATAGACCCATTGCAAAACTATCATGCACACCCAAAATATTTGAAAGTATACTCTACGACATTATGTTTTTTCACTGTAAGTCTATCTTCTCCCCTAACCGACATGGCTTTCTGAGGGGAAGATCCACTACTACCAACCTCACAGAATTTGTCTCGAATACGCTATGTTCTTTAAAAAGTGGTTATGAAGTTGACGTTGTCTCAACTGACTTTAGCAAAGCATTCGATAAAATCTCGCACACAGTCATCCTTCGTGAGCTAAAAACTTTCGGCTTTCAACCCTCGTTTATTGCTTGGATTAAATCTTACCGTGAAGAACGTCGATATAATGTCATCTTTAGGTTTTCAAGATCCGAGTTTTTTACAGCAACTTCTGGCGTCCCTCAAGGCAGCCACGTTGGTCCTTTGTTATTCGTCTTAACAATAACCGATGTCGATGAGGTCATCAAATACTCAAATCTTTCTGTTTATGCTGATGACATGAAAATCTATCAACGCAAACATACTAATGCTGACTCAACCCGCCTTCAAAATGATCTAATCTGTTTTTCTACTTGGTGCCAAAAAAACTTCCTGGAACTCAACATCAACAAATGCCAAGCTATGACATACTCGCGTAAGAGACCCCAATCTCCATCGCGAACTTATTACATATTTGGTGAGCCGATTCCCTTAGTCAGTTCTTTGCGAGACTTGGGTATAATTTGCGACAAAGAACTTAATTTTCGATCCTATATCGATAATATCATTAGTAGAGCCAACTCTACTCTTGGTTTTGTAAAACATTGGTCCAGGGAATTCTCTAACCCATATGTTACAAAATCTCTCTACATAACCTTTGTGAGGCCGATACTCGAATATGCTAGCCAAGTTTGGTCACCGCTCTATGTTTCTCAATCGTTGCGTATTGAAGCTGTACAGCGTAGATTTCTTCGATTCGCGTTACGCGATACGCGATACCCTAGTATTAAGAAATGAATGTTAAGTATCTGCTTGTATTAAGCTCATAATAAATAAAATAAAACATCAACATCAAGATCAACATCAACATCAACATCAACATCAACATCAACATCAGCATCAACATCAACATCAACATCAACATCAACATCAACATCATCATTTAAAATCTGGCATCACTGTTCGCTTACGTCAAACGTGAATTTTTTTGCTCGTGTGCTTTGATATATTTTAATTAATTATTTTAACAAGTTGAACTTATTATTCCTTGTGAAGGCTATTATAATTCTACTATTAAATTACTCCTCTACATCATCTTTGTCAATATACAATTCAATTTGAAATTTACAAACATTTTATATTTGCTGCTTCGTGCATTAACACCTAACCTCAAATCTTGGCCGCCATGAGTACTGGTTGCAATATCTGCAAGTCGGAGTGGAATACGTTTGGTACTTTTATTTCCTGCTTTGGTTGCTCTACTTTGTACCACCCCAAGTGCGTTGGCTTGTCAGCACGTGTCGGTGATGCTCTCTCCTCTTCAGCATCTAATGGCCTGCAATGGTTGTGTGCTAAGTGCCGAAATTGCTCAACACAAACTCTACTTGGGCTGCTTGCTGAAGCCAAAACGTCTTCTAATAACATCGTAGATTCCTTGGCACATCTATAGCGCATGGCCGCTAATCATGCAAATATTTGCATTAAGTTATCGGATTTCCCTACTGCCTCGGGATTCGCTATCGCGGCGGGCCTAAACAAGTCGCCCAGTGCTCCTGTAATTTCTGCAGCTAAAGCTAGAAATACATCTCGTAGAAATATCGATTCTGGATCATCTTCTAACCTACACGTAAACATAGATTCTTGTGCTTCAATGGAAACATTAGCTGTACCTGGAACGGACGCTCCATTATCTGCCTCTTCAGTTGGATCCGCCTCTTCAATTGGTTCAATTGGACCTGTGCTAGTGGATGATGTGGATCATTCTTCGCATTCACTGACATCTTTGTGCAAAGCTTCCTCATTTACTGCAACTACACCTCAGATAACGGAGCAAATAACATCTGCAGCTACATCTTCGACTGCATCTTCATTGACTTCCTCATTGCCAGCTGACATTCACCGTACCCTTCCGGAAAAATCTAAAATCTGGTCACATCTAACACAACATTTACTGCCTACAGTGTCTGGCCGCGCCTGCTTTGCCCATTAATGTACCAACTAATAATGTTGTAAACTGTAACCTCGTTGTTGTAAAAAGAGTGGAACGAAAGGTAATTTTCCTATCACGCCTAGCTGAAACTACATCTGCTGATGCTGTTTTATCGTACATCTTTGCTAAACTTCCTCAGTTTTCCTCAGATATAAGATGCCATAAACTCAAATTTTATGTTCAGAGAGATATTGCATCTTTTAAGATCTTTGTTCCGGATTCAGTCTTGAATACTCTCATTTCTAAGGAATTTTGGCCTGAAGGGATTGTTGTTCATGAGTATGTCCATCGTGAACCTGGACTTACACTACCAAAAAACTAGTAAATGATAATATTGTATCAAATCCTAATAATAATAATAATATATTTGGCTACTCTTTGTACTATCAAAATGTAGGGGGGCTACGAACAAAAATCCAAGATCTGTTTTTGGCCTCCCAATCTTATCAATACGACATGCTATTGTTTACTGAAACATGGCTTTCTGTACATCACTTAAATTCTGAACTATTTCATAGTGCTTCATACAATATTTTCCGAAAGGATCGGTGCCAGAATATTACAGAACAATCTCGTGGGGGTGGAGTATTAATCGCTATCCGTAACACTCTTTCTTGTTCTCAAATTTTACTACCTCATTTGAACTTAAATTCCACCAACATTTTTGATGTCGATCAATTAATCGTTATAGTTAACTTTAATAAAAGTTTTGTTCTTTTTGTAACGGCTTGCTACATTCCGCCTAGAAGTCCTTTTGAATTATATTCTATTCATATTGAAAACGTTCGATTTATTCTTGATAATTTAAAACTATTTCAACATGTGGTTATAACTGGCGATTTTAACTTATGTAATATTCATTGGAAGTCAGTATGTGACGAATTCTATTTAATCCCTTTCAATGTGTTGTCTGAAACAGATGCGTTCTTAATTGATTTTTTTTCTCGACATGATTTAGTTCAGATTAATAATAAACTTAGGGCCAGTTTTTCAGTGCGGGTTTAAACTCTAGTCAAATTAAACCGAAGTTTACTCACCAAAATTGGACGTTTAAACTCGGTTTAAGCAAAAAAAAGCACATCATATGATAATTTAAGTCAATTCAACTAAAACGAATGCTACAATATTTAGTTAAACCGACTTTTAACGTACCTTTTTGGTGAGTTTAGCTCAGTTTAATTTGACTAGAGTTTAAACCCGCACTGAAAAACTGGCCCTTAATGGCCTAAATCATATCTTAGACTTAATTTATATTGATAAAGAGTTTATAAATATTGAATCACCTCCTAGTGAAATTGTTACCAGTTCTCAATACCATGTGCCTGTTATGCTTGAGTTTCATGATTTTGCTTACCAAAAAATATCGTCGGCTGATCAATTCTCATTTGATTTTTCTCGTGCCGATTTAGGTGCTATTCAAGCTGGTCTTGAATTATACCCGTGGGCCAATGCTTTCTTTGAGTTGGAATTGGTGGAGATGTTTTCGTTATTCTGCTCTGTTTTGAATTAATTAGTTATCTGTTTTGTTCCAAAGAAATGCTCTCATATATCTAATAACCCCATATGGTTTAATAAAAGGCTTTGTAACCTTAAAAATATAATGAATAATCAGCTTCTTAAGGTACACTACTTAAACTGTCAACATGAGTTTAATATTTTAAACAAATTTCTTTTTAAATCTCATATTATTTCTATTGAAGATAGACTTAAAGAGAAAAGTAAATTCTTTTGGTCATATATAAACATGAAAAGAAAGTCAAGTGCAATTCCTAACTCAATTTTTTATATGGAGTCTAGCTCTGAAGATGAACAATCAATATGTAACTATTTCGCAAATTATTTTAAATCCGTCTACACGGCAGCTCAATCATCAACGACTAGCACCTTTTTATAGCGTAATTCTTTAAATTTAGGTAATCTCTTTTTAGAAGCTCATGATGTTGAGAATGCCCTACAAAATCTTAAATCTTCCACAATGGTTGGTCCGTCCTGATGGCGTTCCTACAATTCTGCTGAAAAATTGTGCTACATCAATTAGTCTTCCTTTAACTTTAATATTTAAAAAATCTTCATCTACTGATACCTTCTTGGATGAATGGAAAATTTCCTATATAGTTCCAATCCATAAATCGGGTCCGAAGCAAGATGTCTCCAACTATAGACCTATCAGTAAAATCTTATGTGTTCCTAAAGTCTTTGAGAAAATTGTATTTGATAAATTACACAGCCCGACAGACATTTTGGTGCCGGAGATTTTTCAGCTGATTATAGACTAGTTTGGTTTCTTGATTTCAAATATGGACTCCGTTTTTCTCCATCAGCTCGAGTTTTTGAGTTATAGGCAAAAACATGAAAATCAGTTCTTTTTCTGATAATTTTGCTATATCTATTACATTGATTTACCGATTTGTATTCCGATAACGAATTTCAATGAAGAAATATTAGACCTTTCAATTTTTGCACATAAAATTACAATATCTTTAACGGTTTTGAAGATATCGACGTTCAAAGTGGAAAAAATGTCACAATTTTACGTAGGCTGCGCTTTTGAAACACTATATCTTTAATATTTTTCAACGGATTTGCAAAAACTTTTCTTACTTGATAGAAAATCTCTCGAATTTTAATAAACATCTTTGTTTTCTTTTATTATCTTACATTTTTTATTTATTTTTTCTTACATTTTTTATTAAATTAAGAAAAAGAAACTTTTTTTAAAATTAAGTTTATTAAAATTCAAGTACAGTTGATAAGGTTTTTTGATAAGCAATTGATAAAGAAGAACCATGTTTTGCTTACAGAAGTAGAAAAATGCCGGGAATAAGTTGAGAAAAGCTTAAAGCTGGTGTAATGGATGGTTCGCAGATAAGGCAGCTAATGAAAGACCCTAATTTTAAAACCTCGATGACTAACCTTGAGCGAAAGGCATAAGTGTCATTTGAATAAATTGTCAAAAACTTTTTAGGCAATTGCAAAGCAAGTAATTTTGAGCAACTAGTGACCAACATGCTAGACAGTTTTAGGGATCTTGGATGTAATATGAGCATCAAGAGTCACTATCTACACAGCCATTTATCCCACTTCCCTGAGAATTTAGGAAACACTAGTGATGAACAAGGTGAGTTACCAAGGAAGATGTGACAAACATATGATGGCAGACTATTGTTGGAGTCTTAAGCGAGATGGTCCTGATGCCTTTCATTTCAGAAAGTCACTAAAGAGAAGTTTTTCAAGTCGTAAATGATGCTCAAGGTTAGTCATCGAGGTTTTAAAATTAGGGTCTTTCATTAGCTGCCTTATCTGCGGACCATCCATTACACCAGCTTAAAGCTTTTCTAAACTAATTCCCGGCATTTTTCTACTTATGTAAGCAAAACATGGTTCTTCTTTATGAATTGCTTATCAAAAAACCTTATCAACTGTACTTGAATTCTAATAAACTTCAGTTAAAAAAAATTTTTTTTTTAATTCTTTGAAAAAATGTAAGATAATAAAAAAAACTGAAATGTTTATTAAAATTTGAAAGATTTTCTATCAAGTAAAAAAAAGTTTTTGCAAATCCGTTGAAAAATATCAAAGATACAGGGTTTTAAAAGCGCAGCCTACGTAAAATTCTGACATTTTTTCCACTTTGAACGTCGATATCTTCAAAACTGTCAAAGATATTGTAATTTTATGTGCAAAAATTGAAAGGTCTAATATTTCTTAATTGAAATTCGTCATCGTAATACAAATCGGTAAATCAGTGTAATAGATATAGCAAAATTATTAGAAAAAAATCTGATTTTCAAGTTTTTGCCTATAACTCAAAAACTCGAGCTGATGGAGAGAAACGGAGTCCATATTTGAAATCAGCAGCCAAAATGCATTCGGGATTGACTATTGAGAACTCTGCACCTTTTATAAAGTGTCATTTTGTAACTCAGTGTTATCTTTTTGCGTAAGAAATCTAATCTCCTCTAGTCAACACGGCTTTTTATCAGGAAGATCAACTGCAACGAACTTAAATATTTGTTGTTCATATATAGTTGCAAATTTCTCTAAGGGTTTACAAACAGACGTTATCTTCACAGACTTTGCAAAAGCGTTTGACAAAGTCAATCATGAAACTTTACTCCTTAAGCTTTTAGCATTTGGTTTTCACTCTAATCTCCTTGCGTGGATTAGATCATATCTTATTGGCCGCTATCAAATAGTTAAAATCAATAATTGTCAACCACTACCATTTCAAGTTTCATCTGGTGTACCTCAAGGCAGTCACCTTGGTCCTCTTTTTTTTCTTCTTTTTATTATTGACCCCCACAGGTTATAAAATATTCGAGATGCCTCCTTTTTGCGGATGATCTTAAATTATTTCGGTCATTGGAGTCAGATTTCAGTCTTCTTCAGCTTGATCTAAATTCATTCGCAAATTGGTGTTCCCTCAATAACCTTCCCCCGAATATATCTAAATGCCAGTGCCTAACATTTTCAAGGTCCACGTCACCAACTTTCTTTAATTATTTTATTAGTTCTGGTCCTTTAGAAATAGTTTCTATTAAAAAGGACTTAGGTGTTCTACTAGACCCTAAACTGAACTTTAAACAACACATTGAACTAATAATTGCTAAAGCTAACTCAATGTTAGGATTTTTAAAACAAAACTCAACTGAGTTCGTAGATCCTTATACTCTCAAAATACTTTACTCATCCTTAGTTAGACCTCATTTAGAATATTGCTCTGTGATCTGGAACCCGTCTTACCAACTATACTCAAATAGATTGGAATCTATTCAACGTTATTTCACAAGATATATGTGGTTTAAACTTAAATGGAATCTACCATCTGTACCCCACTATGCTACTCGTTGTGCGCTAATTAATCAACCCCCCTAGTCACTCGTCGTAAAGTCTTTTCAATTATGTTTATATGGGACCTCATTCATCATTATATTCAGTGCCCCGAACTTCTCATAATGCTTGACTTCTTTACTCCATCGCGATCCTTCCGTAGCCAATTCTATTTCCGTGAGCTTGTCCATAGATCCAACTACTCGCAGAATATGCCTATAGCTCGCTGCATAAGGGAAGCTAATAATATTTTATGCGTCTTGAACTTGTTTAATAACGTATCCAGAAGATCTTTCAAAAATCTTCTTTTACTCAGCAAAATGGCTCATGACTCTTGAGCTCATGGGTGTTTAACTGTTCTCATTTAAGTTGTTTTTATATTGTTTTAAATTGTTCTCATCTTACCTTTTCACTTTTAAATAGTCTTGATATGAACTTTTATTTACTGTATATGTGACCCGGTCTACGAAAAGGGACCTTCGGTGTAAAAATAAGTTTTCGAGAAAACAGCTGTTTGTAAACGTTTAATTGTCGCACACTGAATGGCGTCTTTTCATTTATTTCAGCTTATCCTCTATTCTTACAGAGTTGTATTTCTTAGTCTATTAATACAGATTTGTATTTCTTAGTCAATTAATACGAGTTCTTTTTTTTAGTTAACGACCAACAGTGAAGAGGTGATTACGTTTACTGAATCGTTTTTATGCGTCTTTTTTTGGAAAATTCCTGACAAACTTCTTTACGAGTTGGAAACTTTTGCTTTGCGCCATTAGAAAGAGCACACATTAGTCTATCCGAATCGCCAAAAAAGTGAAAAATGATATTTTCACACCGAAGGTCCCTTTTCGTAGACCGGGTCACATATTTCAATTTCTGTATTTGCACGAATAGTGTTTAGAAATATAAGTGTATATATGTATGTTTAAGTAGTCTGTAAGAGCTTTTGCTCTGATTGATGAAAATTATGAAATAAATAAATAAATAAATAAATAAACATCAACATCAACATCAACATCAACATCAACATCAACATCAACATCAACATCAACATCAACATCAAGATCTACATCAACATCAACATCAGCATCAACATCAGCATCAGCATCAGCATCAACATCAACATCAACATAAACATAAACATCAGCATCAACATCAACATCAACATCAACATTAACATCAACATCAACATCATCAACATCAACATCAACATCAAGATCAACATCAACATAAACATAAACATCAACATCAACATCAACATCAGCCTCAACATCAACATCAACATCAACATCAACATCAACATCAACATCAACATCAACATCAACATCAACATCAACATCAACATCATCAACATCAACATCAACATCAACATCAACATCAACATCAACATCAACATCAACATCAACATCAACATCAACATCAACATCAAGATCAACATCAACATCAACATCAACATCAACATCAACATCAACATCAACATCAACATCAACAACAACAACAACATCAACATCTACATCAGCATCAACATCAGCATCAACATCAACATCAACATCAACAACAACAATAACATCTACATCAACATCAATATCAACATCAACATCAACATCAACATCAACATCAGCATCAACATTAACATCAACATCAGCATCAACATCAACATCAACATTAACATCAACATCAACAACAACAATAACATCAACATCAACATCAACATCAGCATCAACATCAACATCAACATCAACATCAAGATCAAGATCAACATCAACATCAACATCAACATCAACATCTACATCAACATCTACATCAACAACAGCATCAACATCAACATCAACATCAACATCAACATCAACATCAACATCAACATCAACATCAACATCAACATCAGCATCAACACCAACATCAACATCAACATCAACATCAACATCAACATCAACATCAACATCAACATCAACATCAACATTAACAACAACAACAACATAAACATCAACATCAACATCAACATAAACATCAACATCAACATCAACATAAACATCAACATCAACATCAACATCAAGATCAACATCAACATCAACATCAACATCAACATCAACAACAACAACAGCATCAACATCGACATCAACATCAACATCAACATCAACATCAACATCAACATCAACATCAACAACAACAACAGCATCAACATCTACATCAACATCAAAATCAGCATCAACATCAACATCAACAACAACAACAACAACAACAACAACAACAACAATAACATCTACATCAACATCAACATCAGCAGCAACATCAACATCAACATCAACATCAACATCAACATCAACATCAACATCAACATCAACATTAACAACAACAACAACATCTACATCAACATCAACATCAGCATCAACATCAACATCAACATCAACATCAACATCAACATCAACATCAACATCAGCAGCAACATCAACATCAACATCAACATCAACATCAACATCAACATCAACATCAACATCAACATCAACATCAGCAGCAACATCAACATCAACATCAACATCAACATCAACATCAACATCAACAACAACAACAGCATCAACATCTACATCAACATCAACATCAGCATCAACATCAACATCAACATCAACATCAACAACAACAACAACAACAATAGCATCTACATCAACATCAACATCAGCAGCAACATCAACATCAACATCAACATCAACATTAACAACAACAACAACAACATCTACATCAACATCAGCATCAACATCAACATCAACATCAACATCAACATCAACATCAACATCAACATCAACATCAACATCAACATCATCAACATCAACATCAACATCAACATCAACAACAACAGCAACATCAACATTAACATTAACATCAACATCAACAGTAACATCAATATCAACATCAACATCAACATCAACATCAACATCAACATCAACATCAACATCAACATCAACATCAACATCAACATCAACATCAACATCAACATCAACAACAACAACAACAATAACATCTACATCAGCATCAATATCAACATCAACATCAACATCAACATCAACATCAGCATCAACATCAACATCTACATCAACATCAACAACAACAACAACAATAACATCAACATCAACATCAGCATCAACATCAACAACAACAACAACATCTACATCAACATCAACATCAGGATCAACATCAACATCAACATCAACATCATCAACATCAACATCAACATCAACAAGCTAAGGATCGAACATGCGAAGTCAAGATTACTATGACAACGCATTAAAGCTTAAGGTCTCAAGAATATGTGGTGAAAATTTCAAGTCGATATCTCAAAACATAACAAAGTAATAGCCTAGTGAGTGAACCGCCTTCTAGAGCGCGCAGTGCTGGCCCTTATTTTCAAACGCGTTTTTCTCAAAACCATGTTTTCAAGTCGGTGATCAAGATTTCTCGAAGCTTAGTGAACCGATTGTTTTGATTTTTGTGCAGGCTTGTTTTATTCATAATATTCTCGTACTTGTCATAGGATTTTTTCCGTAGCTTCGTTCTTTTTTTATAGGCAAAATAATGTCGAATTTTTGGTCAAAAATCGTTAATTTACGTTCGGAAGTCCGCCATTTTGTGGAAAATCGATATTTTCAAAATCGGCTATGACAAATACGAGTTTTAAGTATCTAGTTTAATAATGTTTTTCATTTTTTTGTTTCAGTTGAATTTAGGAGGAGCAATCTTGGTCACCGTATTTTCAGAGCGCTCTTCAAAAAATGCTGGATCTACCTTAATATTAATATTTTGTTTAATAAAAAAGCACTAAACATTCTCTTGAATGTGTATATTTAAAGGTATAAAAACTCTCATTCAAAAATGTCTCTTAGGTTTCCTTAAAAAATGCACAAACATGACCTTTTTTTCGCCCGCTGGGTATATTCCCCCCCTTAATCGTAAAAACTTGAAAAACTGGGTAAAATAAAACAAAACTTTCTTTTTTTAGGGAAAAATTTGAAAACTTTTTACCCTCTCAAAAAACTTTCAAAACAAGTTTTATCTGCCCACATGGCAACACTGGTCGTAGGTATTCGTAATCACGACCGCTCGTACTCTATGGTATTCATATCCGCAGCGATTGTTGCATGTATTCCCGCATTAATTTTAATGCAGAAGGCACATTCGGTGCTCGTATATTAAGAATACATTCGAAACTCCATTTGAATGCAATCAAGCTGTTCTCTGGTTCCAACATGTCCAAAACGCTTTATTATTATATATATCATTATATATCCAAAATGCCTTATTATTATTAGCCTGTTTCTTTTCTCGTCTTCTTACTTTCTGCATGAGTCGAGAAATTTTACGGTGCTCTTTCAGTGCTTAATTTTTATCGATTCCTATCATAGATTCAGGGCAGTTTTTCACTAAATTCGTTTTCTCTTTGCCGATAAACTTCCGAAGTACTGGCTCGACGCTTAAGTAGGGTTTTCCATTCTTTGTACAATTTCATTAGTTTTTTTTTTTCGCAATACTATTTCCCGTACGTTGAAATGTGAGCCTTCTGCCAAAATTTTTGAGTTATATTGATAGCCGAAAATAAACTTTTGTTCTAAACTATATGTTCTAAAAGTTGATGATATTCCGAAAAATGTTCATTTTTCAATATATCTAACGTTAGGTTCAAATGGCCTCGGGTAAATGCCACTCAATCGTAATGAAATTTGGAGACATTAAATTTGCTACCAAATGGCATATTTTTTCGTTGTTTAACTTCGACATTTCCAAAAAAATATGTAACGGCCACTCTAATGTATATTCTTAAAACTATAAAGAACACATTAAAAAAAAAATTTTTCGAAAAATTTACACGCATATACCTTAAACAAGTTGACTTGCTATTGCACACAGTTTATATTTCAAGTTTATTTATGGAATTCACAAAGGTTGACAAGGAAAAAGCGAAATTAAGGTAAAGCCAAAGCTAAAAAATCTAATAATAATTATAGCTAAGAAAAGATAAATTGATAAAAGTTATAAAAAGTATAAAAAAAAATACGGTCTAAGAAGAAATAAATAAAGAGAATGGAAATGACTAGGTTAAAACAAGTATAAATTTAATGAGATAAATCCAGCTTTCTGATTTCTTATAATTATTTATTTCAATTAAAAGTGATGGATGAATAAATAAAAGAAAATTATTACAAAGACAAACATGTGTGTTAAAATAAAGTAAAGTATTAAGAAATTAAATTTCCTATTAATAATTTTACATAAATTAAATAAATAAAATTTTATTCAGTGTAAGAATATGATCTGATAAAACTGAACGCATAAGCAGACGAGCAGCATAGCTGTTGACTGCTCGACGGAGAATTTCAAACTAAAGCTTTCGTCGTGCTGTATGTGAGATATATTCGTGCCCCAGTGGGCAAAAGCAGGGCTTCGAAGCGCTACTTGCAGGCCTTCATATGAATTTTGAAGACCTTCCGCACTCATATCCAAGCCCATTAACTTTTTTATATGAAACGAGCAAATTTTCTAGGCCTTCCTCTCTCGCGACTCTAAAGAGGCCTGCCAGAAGCTCTTTTTTGAGAATGCATGTTAAAAGACCTTTTTTATGAGGGCTTATAAAAGCACTCTCAAGTTAACTAAAAATAAAAAAAAAAATGCAGTAAACTGTTTTTTGTTTTGCAATTTCTATTTTGAAGTGAAACTTTCTTAGGTCGCTTTACTTCATTTCGTCACACGATAGAGTAGAAAGATATGTTTGATAGTAGAGAGAATGAGAGAAATATATATAGTGTATATATTTAACTGAAAAAACTTCTTTGTCACCGCTGAGAGTCGAACCTGCGACCTCATGATTTCAAAAACAACGCCTTATCTATTGAGCTAAATCCTCCATTCAGAAATCTACTCTACATACCAATTAATCAAATTGCTGTAGATGCCCAGCGGAAAAATAATTTCAGAGTTGTGGACCTCATATTTTTATATACATTTTGTTCACAAGTTAACAAACGGTGAAATAGCAGAGCGGTAAAACGTTTGACTATAACGCCAGCGGTTCGAGTTCAATTCTCGAATGTGACAAAAAATAAAATTTTCTCGCTTTGTTTTTATTTATGTTTTTTATAGGAGAGCGCTGTGCTCTCCTTGGGCTAACACTTTATGATATGTTTCACTTCTTTTATGTTTTGCGTTGCACAGAAATAAAAAATTTTTGAGCCCCATCCATAGGAAGGGCTTCTAGAAGTGCTCATTGGTACAGCGATATTAGGAGGTATAAAGATGCCAATAGTAGTAGTCTTAGCATGCCTTCTTTTGTTAAGGCCTAGTATAATTGCCCACTGGGGCTTTTGCCTTTGTGAATGTATTTCGGGGCAAAGCTGATTAACACTGTTCTAGACCAGTGATGCACAGCGTTGGCAGACCTGCCAATACAAGCAGCTTTTTGACATAAGCAGTAGGTCTTGTCAAAGCTCCTTACCCTACCTTCTTATTGTATCATGGCGTCGTATAAGCTCGGTACCTTCGCACACACGACTTGTATGCAGTGTTGCCACTCAATACATTTTCTCCGTAGCACAAAAAGTATCAAATCTGGCTGCAGTGTAGCAAAATAAAAAAAAGGAATTTTTTGAAAATTTTACTAGTTTATATTTTTATTTTATTCAAGATATTCAAGATTAAGAGAGATACTTTAAATTCTGTAAATAATGGAACAATTCTTGTTTTTATAAATATGAATGTTACCGGCTGTGCCACTGCTTCATTATCCCAACTTCTTATTATTGAATTTTGTTAATAAGCGCCTAGCCAGATCTCTTTGAGTGTTTTAATGCGCTAATGAAGTTACAGTAATGAAGCAGTGGAACCAGCCGGTAGCATATATATCAAGAGCATGACCATCGTTAATTCTGCGTTTTTTACAATTTTATCCATCTACTCTTTCTCCGCATCCAAAAATGAATCCATCAATATTTGTCTTTTTCGGGATTCCACATTTTGTACATGTGCAGAACACGTAGCGTGTCTATTAAGATGTGATAAAATATTGTCAGTACTCTTGTTGCATGCTTGCAAAAAGTTTTTATTTTACAGCCATGGACATTTTTTCAGCCACTCCACTCTCAACTTCCTGTAGTTTTTCTTAGATTCACCGCAAAGAAATAGTACAATATCAAAAAAATTTCTCTCATGAGAGCTATATACAGAAACAGCCAAAATACTTACATCTCATAAATTTTTTCTCCACTTCAATTTCTTCGTCCACTTTTTCTACTCTTGGTTTCTTGACCACGCATTTAAAAAAAAAAAACAATGAATTTAAGCCTGTTGATTTAAAATTATAAATTATATATCAACTTACGTATCCATTTCAAGCTTTACAAAAAATCTCATTAACGTGAAGATAGCAACGAGTTTTACGTTGACATTCATCAACGAATCGCACAGTTTATTTACATCGAAAAAATGAAATGGAGTTTGAGAGGTGAATGCACTAAAGGTTTGTTTTAAAATATAAAGTGTCCGTTTTTTAATTTTTTCTATTGAAAATACAAAAATTGTTTGAAACTATGAAAATGTAGCATTTTAAGAAGCAATGTAGCATTGTAGCTTTTCATTTTAAACGTAGCAAATTTGCTACAATTGTAGCAAAACGGCAACGCTGCTTGTATGTGAAAGCCGAGCGGCTCCGTAAGCATCTCGTGTGCATCACTGTTCTAGACTAAAAACCTTGAGAAAAGACCAATATTGCCTTCTTCTTATTGTCGAACAAATGCTCCCAATGGTTAAGACCCTTGTCCACCACCTTCAGCAAACAAATATTGATATTTAATATTGCATACAGAAAAATGCAACCAACCATTTGTATTGTATGGACAAATTTAAACAGCGAGGCCTCAAATTTTGCAAAAAAAAAATTTATAATTTTTAGGCGGAGCTCACACAACAAATTTTTTCCACCATCTTTACTTTAGATTTTTTTTGTTTTTTAATCAGAGAGATCTATCCCCTAAATCTCCCCCTTTCTACTTCACTGGAGAGGTTGGTAAGGTGGGTGATGTTGAGATGTAATAAAAATCAATAAAATTTTATTTATTATTTAATGCCACACTTAAACAAGCACAAGAATATCTTTCTATCTTAATAAACTTTTCTGCATGCTATATACTTAGAACCATTTATTTCTTCATGCTAAAAGTTCAAGTTTCCATTCCTTAGATTTTTTTTTGTAAATGTGTTGCTTAACATAATTTTATGTTCAAATAAGATACTTTTTCGCATTATTGATGCGTTCCAATGCTCAGTCCAATGCTAAGTCAGTAAGTACTGTCGTTGCTGCTTATCTTATTCCTATCCTTCCACCAAACCATATTTCTTTGAACATCCTTTTTATTTTTTCTGTCTGATTTTTTCACTTGTGGTTAACGTATTTATATATTTGGATCATTTTTTCACACGTAAATCTATATGGCCTTTCGTATCTACCCACAGGAACCAATCATAGGGGAGGGCGTGGCGACACGTGTGACTTCTGCCTTGAAAATTTCAAAGAAGTAAAGTCTCACGTGTGCTCTCGCTTTACTTTCTCCCTCAGATATCGTATAGGATAAATTTAAAACAACGGAAATATGTGATAAGTTAACGTTTTAATAAGGGTGTTTATTGCTAATTTATTAATAAGGGATTGCTTAAGACGAAAAGTAGTTTACTTTTGTGCTTTCTTAAACAATGTTGTAAATAAATAAAAATTGACATCCCTGAGTCATATCCATAAAAAGCTTATTTGGATCTTTGCCTTAAATGAAAAATTGACTGAATCCATACGACAAGTAATGTAGCACATAAAGAGTATGTCACGCAGTGTCAAAGACTTATGGCAACAAAAAATGGAATTTTCTATTCCATACATCTGCTTCATTTCACAAGACTGTAAAAAAATGTGCTACTTATATTTTGGGATCTGGCAGAGACAATGTTATTCCATTCAAACTGATATTTCCATTAGAAGGTTTGAGATTTTTAAGCTTCTACTTACAAGGTTTTGGCGTACGTGCGTTTATTGTGTTGTTTACAGTGCTTTTAAAATTTTATTTCAGCAAAAAATGGAATTAACACGTGAACATTTTCGACCGATCATTTTTTAAACTTTCGACATGAATTATCTCAACAAGAGTGCATCGACGAACTCAATGAATTTGGCAAAGAAGCACTATCTAAAACCTCTGTCTACCTGTGGTACATAGAATTCCAGCGAGGTTGTATTTCGCTCACTGAAGAAGGGCGGCCAAAATCTGTATTGCCACAAAAAATTGATGCTGTGCGTGAACTGATAATTCTTGATTGTCCTGTGACATTCTTAGAGATTGAGGCAACTCTTGGCATAACTTCCACCAGCATACATACATTTTACATGAACACATAGTTGTGGAAAAGATTTATTCACGTTGGGTTCCACATAATTTGACAATCACTCAAAAAAAAAAAGGCTCATGTCGATTGGTGCAAAGAAATGCTCAAGAAAAACAATCGCAGTGTTTTAAAAGACGAGTATAAAATCTTAAAAATCGAATAAAATCTCAAAAAGGAAAGTGCAATTGACTATATGGGTCTTTCAAAATGAATCAAATCCGACAAAAGTTGTTTAAGCTCGAAGTACTGCGAAGCAAATGGTCGTCTGTTTCTTCCAAAAAACTGGTCGTGTGGCTGAGGTACTACTTGAGGCACGTAAAACAGTCAATTCTAAATGATATATAACTATTTGTTTGGCAGAAGTGTTCCATCAAATAAGAAAAACAAATAAGTTCCGAAGAATTATTCTTCATCAAGGCATTGCTAGCTACCACACTTCAGTTCAAACAAAGCCGTTTTTGAAAACTCAAAACTTCGGATTACTGGATCATTCGTAGTACAATATTGATTTGGCGCCCGATGTCTTCTTTTGTTCGTGTACATTAGAGTGTCCCTTATTTTGCGATTTTTTGAAATGTCAAGGGGCTGAAAGTTTTTTTTATGCATATTTATGTTCTTAGAACGAAACTAAAGAAATTTTTTTTACGACAACGTTTACCCGTGCCAATCGGGCCCGAAAGTTTCGAAAAAATTATCATATTAGACCATATTTGCACAAATTAAAAAAAAAATCTTTTCTCTGCTTTTTATAAATGTTTTCCATTTTTTGGAACACATACATAAGAAATATGATATCTACAAAGTTTTTTATGGTGGGCGTGGTTACCGCCCCTGCTGCGTCGAAATTTCTCCCGCAGCCTTTTTCCACTTTTTCATGAAATTAGTGCAATTTAGGTATTAAAATCAACAATAAATAAATACATTTTTATTATGCTAAAATTATTATTACATATCATTAAATTCACATTATGTATTTACAAAAATTAACAATAAATCAAAAACTAGTATTTTACCCTGCGGCGCACAGTGTTTGAAAATTCAAATTTACGAGCTACTTTGCGTGAAAAAAAAAATTCACAGAATAACGGTAAAGTGTGATGCCAATCTTCTCAGATATTCAATTAAGCAAATTCAAAGCTTGCAGCTTCAATACTTACTAGATTTGCGTGTCAGTGTCTATTCAAAGTGCTGTGATCATACCCAGGCGCATGCGAGCTTTGGGCTGCGGAAAAAAGTATTATTATAATATTTATTGTGAAAATAGTGAAAGTGTTTGAAATGCTGAAATTTTTTCTACTTCATGACAACTGATATTTCAAGTAATTAAATAGTTATTGTTTTTCTTATTGGTGCAGATGGTTATTTTTAAAAACTTAATTTACTTTTAAGTATAAAAAAACATTTTTTAGTAATATAAGTAAGAATTTGTTGGAGTAGAAGTAACATGAACCGTCTTGAAATATAAAATTTTGTTTTTTGTATTTTTGTACATATATTTAACTAAGAACTGGTATTAATTTTTTGTGGCGCAAAGTTGCGCATGAGTGCACAGAGGTACAGAACTCTTTCAATAGCCTAACCCTAGAAGAGTCAGGGTATGTTTTCTTTGCGAAAATAATATTCTATAATTAATAATAATTCAATATAATATTAATTTTTGAATAATATAGATGAGGTTTTAAGATTTCCCTGTAACATTGACACCTTTTCGTGCGGATTATCCACACTGCATGCACATATCCGATTTTTTGTGCATACTTCATATCTCGTGCAGATTAAGCTCGAAGAAGTGGCGAATGCAAAAATGTGACAAAGAGACAATGGAACATAAGAAAACTTTCGAAATAAATCAATTTCGACAACGAACCAGTCTTCTAGTTGATATGATGAAGCAAGGTTGCGGGACTGCAAACGACGTTTATACTGAGATTTTTTTAAGGTTGTGAAGTTCGTATCAGAGGTCACGGGAGTGGACGAGAATTTCATCAATAGATTCTCGGTGATTTCGCAAGCGCTTTCGTGTTGGTTCAAGATAAAATCTCATCTTTTAAGATATATGCTCTGAGTACGGTAAGACATTTGGTTTCCTTTTACCCATGGTACAAGATGCCCACCAGTGTTCACAAAATATTACTGCATGGTGCGGACGTTATGGAGTTTCTATTGCCTCCCATAGGACAGCAGTGCGAAGAGGCTTTAGAATCCAGGTATAAAGAATGCAAATTCTATCGAGAGCATAAAACAAGAAAAATTGGTCCGAAGCAAAATCTGACCTTTTTATATCTAGCATTAGGCCACTACCAACAAAAAAAAACATCGTCATTGACACATGAGGTACTTACTTTGTTAGAAGAACCAGAGACATCAATTAGCAAATGTAGTGACATTGAATAATTATCATTCAAAGATGTTTACTTGTACGATTATGTTAAATTAACTACCATTTACTTTAATTTTTTATGAGTTTTTAATAAAACATTCAATGTTTTGATTCTTTTAAAAAATTTTGTATAATTATATTGTGTTCTTCGTGAGTTTTATTCTGTGCTTATTTTTGATTCCTTTAATGCAATTTGTAGTCATATCTGGCCATACTAAGTATACATGGTGCCCTTACTGCTGAAAATGCTTAAACACCATTTTTGTCGATGATATATTTTATATTCATTGCACTTGCGGTGATATTGCAAGGCGTATATCATTTTATGTAAAGCCACGCCCCTTTTCAAATTCACGCCCATTATTTGCAACCTGTTTACAAAAGACCACGCAAACTCATGTGCAAAATTTCAACACCCTAGTATCAATATTTGCCAAGTTAAAGTGTATATATTGCGGTACCACGCCCTTTTATTCAATATCAGCTACTTTTTTAAATGTACTTTAAACATTTCTTGTCTACCGGCTTACCAAATTTTAAGACCCTATCTCCAATATTACAGTAGTTATAGCAATTACAATTGAAGTAGCTCGTAAATTAGTATTTTCGAACACTGTGCGGCGGGCGCGCAACAAGCTAATACCTACAAGCAGTCTTATTGGGGCTTTTCAACCGAAATAATAGTTTTTTTTTATAAATAAAAAATATCAAAAACCAAAAATGTCCCTTAATGAAAAATGCCCCTGGAGGGTTAAATTAAAATCAGAAATACAAATTAATTAAAAAAGACAGATCCTTATTTGCAGCTTTTATGCTATTCATTATTATCGGAATCCGTCAAGTCTGTATTTTTGAAGTTCTACTATTATCAAAGTCTGGTTTGAAGCTACTAATAGCACAAAAGCTCCAAATCAGGATCTGTCTTTTTTAAAAATTTTGGTCGCATACAACACAATTAACAAAAAAATATCCATTGCTGCAAGTCAAAAATTTGGTCGGCATCTTTGGTACCTTGGCGAAGAACTTGTAGCACTCGCTTTTTTCCATGATGCAGTTTCTATTACGAGAATTAATTCTCTTCTATTAGAAAAAATACATTTATTTTTATTAATTAGATTAAAATTTATTCTATTTTTATTAATTTTAAAAATATATATTATTAAAAACCAGTTAACCGGTTTGAGCCGGTTATTTTTTGTTTTTAAGTATTCGAAAATCCGGTTTTTAAAAAATTTTAATTTTCGGGTTATTCGAGAAACCGGTTTTTACATTTTGTCGAATATTTGACAACACTACTTCTAAGCAACAAAATAAAAAATCAAAAATTAAAAAAAAACTTTGCACAAAAACGTTGGCAAAACTCACACCTTACCAAAACCTTCGCTTATGGTTCAGTGGGTAGTACTGCATAAGTACCTTTACTTATTTTATTAAAAAATATTTGCTATTATTGTTAAATAAAAACTACATAGATATATGTTGGTAAAAAAGTCAAAAATTTATTTAATTTGAAAACCGGTTTTTTCTGGTCGAATAATTCGAAAACCGGTTCTGTAAAAATTGTACTATTCGAGACCGGATTTTTATAATGTCGAGTAGTTGCATACCCTAGGTGGGATTTTCTACTGTCATAATTTTTAAAAGTTTAAATTCTTAACAAAACTGGTTGGCATCACTTTTTCTTCATCAAATCTTTCACAATTTTTTGTTTAATTGGTGTTTTATTGATTCTAAATATGTAAAAAAAGGGATATTTATATTCAACAGGCTTAAAATGAATGAAACTAAGATCCTCATTTCAAAACAAAAATATAAGCTCAGTTTCATTTTGATGCAACGAAAGAAATTTACGATTACTTCATACACTTAAGAGAGCTTTTATAGCCTATCCACATTGAGCTCGTCAAGCGACGAACGGCATGTCTCCACCAGGCATGATTTTTTCGGTACAATTGTACTATTTTGGTACAATTTTACACCTTTCCTACTTTCCTACTACCGAAGCGTTTTCGATACATTTTATTTCACTCAGTGAAAGTGTGTACGTTTTTAAATTTGCATTTTTATAAAATGCAACACTTATCAAGTAACTTATTTTTTCATATTTTTGCACCCCTGATGATTTAGTTAGAAATCAATCAAATTCATATATAAATAATTTTCTAACATCTATTGTTGTTCCTGTATTTTTATCTAACGATTACCGCCAAATTTGTTCATGGCTTGCTTCTGAATTCAGGCGAGCATTCGAAAGGTTTCTTCTGAGTTGAAAGTTTCCTTAAAAGTGCACACGCAAATTGAATACTTTATACCCATTCAATAAAGAAACGCGCTGGACGTAAAAGGAATAAATTGATAAAGAAGTTACTAAAATTTTAGAACAAAACTCTTGATAGCAATCTATTTTTTTTTTTTAAGATGCACAGAGAAGCCGCAACAATCTTTGGAAAATGCTGGGAAAGATGAAAATTTGTCTCAAATGTATGCAAAAATAATAAATGTATATTATATAAGGACATCATTAATTTTAAATTCTAACGATCACTTAAATACCAAGCGAAAAAATATGAAGTAGCATTCCTTCAAGAATGGAGGTCACAGTTTCCTTGGAGGGAAATGAAAATTCGTTATAAGGTCAGAAGCGCACGCTGGTGGCCTTGCGCATATAGAACGTAATTCTTTAGCAAGCGTTGTAAGAATATTTTCAATTAAAAATTTAATAAAAACCAATGAAATAGACTTAAAATAGCAACAATTTCATCTTTAATAAAATCAAAAGAAATTTTTCAAATCTAGTCGAAAACAATGCCACAATATTGATTTTAGAAGTTACATATCAAATGAAAAATGTTCTGTACAAAAAATTTAAGAGACAGTTAAGAATTGCTTGACTGAAAGATTTTACCATAAACTTACACGTTGTTTGCTTTATTTATTTGTTTGTTTACTATAAGAAGAGCTCTTAACTTGTTGTTTATAAGTTGAGTTGTTTATTAGTTATAAGTTTGTTTATTAGTTTTAGTTCTTATGTTTTACATCTAAGCTTTTATTGTGGCGGCCTTGGCGCAGTGAGTAGAGTGCGTGACCCATACGCCAGAGAGCCCTGGTTCAATTCCATCTGACACAGAAAGTTTTTTCAATTGAATTAATTTTTCTGTTCGACCGTCACTGCCTGCAGACAATGGCAAACCTCAGAGAGTAAATAAAGCCATGTAAAGCTTCTTGAGAACATGCAAATTAGTCGTTCGGAGTCGGCATAAAACTAGTAGGTCCAGTTCGCGATCAACTGTGTAAGAACATTTAATAGCACGCACAACATAATTTAATCATAAGACGTTCGGTCAAAGTCCTTTGAAGGGATAAAATGGCCAGTTTATTATTTGTATAGTAAAGAGTTTTCTACTATAAATCATAAAAAATTTAAGTTTGGGTAGATATTAAAATACTGGCAACGCGTGCGATGACTTCGATAGTTCGATTGTAACTCATTTATTGTTTGCCAATTTCTTAAGCTATGAGTATGTACATACGTATGTATATGTTAAAGCAAGAATAGGAAGAAATATGAAGAAATGTGTTAAAATCCGAGAGAACCCTTTTATATAATTGTATAGATCAGTGTCGGCCAAAAAAATACATACACAGTTCTTTCAGTTTTGTAGTAGTGTGCGCCCAAGTGAGAGCGAAGAATCTTCTTTTGACTTACACTGTGTAAATTTTACTTCGCAAGAGGCTTTAAATTTTTTATATGAAAGTGAATTGAAATTAATGAAATTTCTTACTAGGTAAATAATGTGCAATATTATTTATTGCTTAGGGGCCGCGTTATTAATAATAATGACTAATAACATTAATATTAATATTTTCTTAATAATATCAATATGCATATATATATTATTAATATCAATATTACATATTTATTTGGAAAGTAATCTTATACTAATAACATTTTACCGACTCCTAATCGTACTAATATTATTTATATTGCATATTACTTCAAAATAAAAAAAAACACTAATAGCGCACCCTACTTTCTTCTGACAAATTAAGTTTTCGCTTCTCCAAAACAATTTTTAAAGAAAAAATATGCTAATTTCCACATTTGGTTGAACATTTTTTTACGTGTAAGCATTTAAAATTACGTAATAAATTGCGCGCATAAGTTGCATAGAAGCGTGGTATTACCTAGCCAAAAGCGAAACATCGACTGAGCGCTCTTGCTACGAATAATCGGCAGCGTCGGTGTAAAAGCACGACAGCCAGTTTTATGTCGGTGTAAAAAACCGAAGTTTCACGAAGCACGCGTGCATAGGCGTCGGCCGACACTGGTATAGATAGATAATATTGGAAATCTTATCATTTTCATTTTTTTCTTTTGTTTTATTATCATCAATATATTAATTGCTTTTTGAACATAAAAGCTTTGAAGTCGGCGCTCATCTTTGACACACAATCATGATCTTTAACCATCCGTGCACTATTTGGTGCCTTGGTGACACTGCAGTAATTTTAAAAGCTTTGTTCACATTAAAATTTTCACTAAACTGAGCTTGTAGGGTGAGCTTGTAAAGCTAATATTGAATATGACATAGTGTGTAACAGCTGCACAAATAATGCATGTAACACATTGGATACATTCAGCGTACTCAAAAATTGCCAACTGAAAGAAAAAAAATCGCTAAGAAGCTTTTATATTCATAAAGTTAATAATATTTTTATGATAAAACAAATTAGAAAAAATTAAAATAAAAAGATTTCGACATAGTAAGATAAGCGCCGCCGACTTCAAAGCTTTTATGTACATAAAGCAATTAATATATTGATGATAATAAAACAAAAGAAAAAAATGAAAATGATAAGATTTCCAATATTATAATACATATAAATAGCTTTTAAAATATGACCAAGAAATGAATGGGAAAGTTATTTAAAATTATTTTTTACTTTGTAGTGATTTTGAAGTCGGGTTTTTTTTTTTTTTTGTTAAAAAGTTTTTTTTCCTTTGACGTTTGTAGCTTCTACACAGTGTTGCCAAGTCAGTGCTTTTAGCACTAGATCTAGTGCTTTTTGATGTTCCAATACGCGTTTTTTTTTAAAAAAAAGCACTAAATGAAAAAGCACCAACATTAGTGCATTTTCATTTTGAGTTAAGTGCTTTTAGTGCATTTTGATTGTCAACCTAGGAATATTTTCTGGCAGCCCTGAATTAAGATATTAATATGAATTTACGAACGCATGCTTCCGAATCATGGTTTATTATTAAAAACTAGATGTGTTGTGATTCTCTTAATATACCTGATGAAATTCTTTGTATAATTAATTCTACTAAAACTAAAAAGTCAGATTATTATATACCAAAGAATTGTAACTTTGGTCACAAGATGATGCATCTGGTTATGATGAAGCAGAAATACTTTATTTTTTAATTAATTAAAAAAAATAAGTAAGATTTGTGTTCATTCTTCTTTTGTCTGCTTGGTTTGTTTTTTGTTTTTTTAGAAACTAAATGCTTAAATATTTTTCGAAAAATTATAATGAAACATTTAAGTATTTTTTTTTCAGTTTTGTTTGTTTTTTTTTTTAAATAATGTCTATTAAAACCCAAGAGGTTATTATATCTTAGAAAAAATTTTTAAATGAAATGTTTTATTTAATTTTTTGTTAAGAAAATCATTTTAGGAACGCATAGTTTTGTAGCGTGACAAAATGCCTTTTGCAGAATACATTTGCAGAATACACTGAGTACATTTAAAAATATTTAAAAGTTTGTAAGTCAGCTTAGTTAGAAAATTTTGTATGAAGCCTACAAAACTTGAATAATGCAACAAAGAAAATTTTCTATATGTACTTATAGAATGTACTTATAGAAGAAATAAATATCGAGGTGACACAAGACAACTTAAGGAAATTGTATTTTGTATGAAAATTCGAAATAAAAATTATAAATTCACCTAAAAAAAAAAACAAAGTTTCATAAAAATTTTTTAAGTTGAATCATGACAAAAAAAAAACTTTGTAAGTAAAAGGAATGCAAGTTTTTTATCATATACTCGATACTCAAACAACTTCACATAAGTTTTTGCTGTTTATACTAAGTAGTAACTAATTTTATGTACTTTTAGGAAAGGTTTCTTTTTTAGTGCTTTTTACTCAAAATTACGCGTTTTCTTTTTCAAGTTGGTGCTTTTTGGTTTGGAATTGTTGGCAACACTGCTTCTACAGCTTTGTTGTTGTAAAATTTCTTATTTGAGCAGCCATCTTAAAATGAGCTTACCTTGTAATTGTATCAAGGGTCGGACTCACTGCATTAATCATTTGAATAATGTTTTCAACGAGCGATAATCAACTTATGGAAGAACAGAAGAAAGAGAAAAACAAAACCAACAAGTGTTTCAAGTATGGAATTTCGAACGGAATTCATCGAATTATACTGAAATTTTCTTAAAGAATTATAAATATATTTTTAGTTATTACAAAGTAAAAATATTCGGCCAAAATATTCGGCTGTTAAGGCCGAAACCGAGGCCGAAAGTTAAAAAATCGGCCGAATATGCTGAATACCGAAGCCGAAGCCGAATATTCGGTCGGACACTACCAAAAATCCATTTCGAATTAAATGTGATGAATTTTGTGATGTCATCATTGTTTTGGCGGCAAAATTTATCAATCTAAAAATTTAGAATAACAAACATAAATATACATATATTCAGTAAAATAATAGAAGTCATACCAATTCTTTCTGTATATCTTTATTCAGTTTTTAAGCCAGCTTCAAATTTTAATATGGCATCAATATGTTGTTGTTGTTGGTGTTGTTGTTGTTGTTGTTGTTGTTGTTGTTGGTGTTGTTGTTGTTGTTGTTGTTGTAGTTGTAGTTGTAGTTGTTGTTGTTGTTGTTGTTGATGTTGTTGATGTTAGTATTTGAGAAAAAAATGGAGTCCATACGCCTCGTAGCTTTTTTTTACACTTTTTCTAAAACCTTGACGCAACAACAATTAATTTTAGAAATTAACCCTTTGTGACATTTTGTACTTCATATTTGAAAGTCGATTGTAACGTAACGGCTTGTTAAATTTTAACGATTTGTTGCTGCAGTGATGTGTATGGCTTTCCTTTTCACACTATTTGTGGGAAACAGCAGATCGTCTTTAAATTTTGGTGTAAGAAGCTTAGTTTCTAAAGTGCTCTCACCACTTTCATCACAATTTCCGCAGCGTTACTAAGTTTTACTTTGTTTTTTTTTTGGATTTTTTAGAAGCTAATTCAGGTAAGTAAATATATTTGACTTTATAAAACGTTAAGAAACAAGAATAATACAAAATTTTTGATTCCGATTCGTTAATTTGTACTTAAACTGCAACATAATAAGATGAACACAATTGTGTACATCTGGACGCAACAGTAATGTGCACATTTGTGTACATGGTTGCATTTGTGACAAAATGTGCTAAGTTATATAAAAAATTTATATAGAATGTCAGCCAAAATGATGAGCGATGAAGAAATCATGGAACTGCTTATAAATTCCGATATAGAGGACTTAGAAGACGAGGACGGCGGTGAAATTTGAAGAGACGGGCGTGCTAAATCATGAACAAGAACATGATAACATTGAAATAGTTGAGCAGAATTTTCAAAATACTGAAAAAAAAGAAATTCAATTCAGAAGGAGGAAGTTTATGGCTAAGAAGGCTGAACCTTTATTTCAACCAGAGACTCATTTAGATATTTCACTAAGCAGCACTCCATTAGAAATTTTTTTGAGATACCTTCCTAAGGATCTGTTTGAAGATATGGCTCATTTCACCAACATGTATGCCCTTCAAAATAATGTAACATTTAAGGAAACTAATGCAAATGAATTAATGCAATTTTTTGGCATACACATTTTGATGGGAAGCTTAAAGCTTCCACAAACTCGCATGTATTGGAGTCAAGCGTATAGAATTGAATTCGTACATCGGGTCATGTTAATGGAGCGATTTTTTAAATTGAGGTCGAATTTGCATCTTGTCGATAAGCTAAAAATACCAATGGATAATAGCGACAAGTTCTTCACTGTGCGGCCATTAATAGACAAAGTATTGCAGCAATGTCGAAAGAGCGCATATTAGCAGTAGATGAACAAATAATACCTTTCAAAGGTCGTTTAAATATTAAGCAGTACATTAAAGGTAATCTAAAAATGTGTGAATTATGTTCAGCAACCTGAAGTAGTTGCTGAATATAATAACGGCATGGGTGGAGTTGATCGACTAGATCAGCTTATTGCATATTACAGAGTTCATATTAAATACAAGAAACGGACTCTTCGCATTATATTTCACTTTACCACTCTAGCAGTTGTCTCTAGCTGGATAGAATACCGTGAAATCTGCTTGCAAGAAAAAATTAGGTGCATGAGTTTATTAACATTCTCTCAGGACATTGGAGTGGGCTTAACAAGTCAATTTGCTACCAGCAAACGTGGTCGTCCGTCTGAATACATTCTCAACTTGGACCTCAAAGTAATAGCAGAGGTGAAGCTCGCCCGATACAAGATATTCGTTCTGATCAACAATGTCATATGCCTACTTACGACGGTGCACAGTGTGTGCTTTTGGCAATCTAGGGGGATTTAAATGAAAAAAAATTTTATCGCTGAATAAATAGATTTGCTAATATGTTACTCCAAATTGATTGAATATTACAAAAGTAAAACAAAAAGAAATGGGAAAGCAACGGCTCATAAGATAACGGTTGTCATACACAAATTATTTTTATTAGAGCTGGAGCAATTTTGACACTTACGTTTTCCTTGCAATTTTTCAGAGCTTATATTTTTTCGATCGTTGTATAATTTGCAGAACTTTTTTCTGTTTCATAAAATTCAATATAATAGCTGTAATTGCGAATTCCGTTTGTGCTGAAGTTTACTTGCTGATCATTATTACGGGAAGATAAAGTGTAATAAAAAGTAAGTATTACAAAATATAGGCAGCAAATAATAAAAGGCGTCAGCAGGAGTACTTCCTAAATAAGTATTTAAAAAAATATTTTGTCCCAATTTGCCCAAAAAAAACAAAAAAAAATCAAGATGAATGCGACCATCGCGCGTACAGCTCTTTTTGAAAATTGGTTGAATAGCAGTAAAAACGAAAGACTAAAGTGTCTATCAAGTTTTGTTGTAAATAAAATCGGCAAGGACGTTGACTACAAAAAGCTTAATATATGTTTACATAGCTTATGCCAAATTTTCGAAAGAAAATGGAACGAATCTTCACGATACGAGCGACGATTCCAAGAAAAAATGTTGAGTGGCTTAAGAAAGAACAAAGTTTTTCAGAATTTATTTTGGATGTTAATCCATCCTCATCAGTAGGTATTTCAAAGGGAAGACCAGAAAAGGAATTCGATAAGTGTTGCTCAAAAACAAAAGCAAGAAAAGCTTGTGATTTTTCAAATGAAGTTCCTGCAAGTCTGTTGTTCATGGCAATTGAAATGAAACTGAGATCTTCTGGTAAAAGAGTTTCTGCCCACATATTCAAAGAGCTATCAAATGCCTCGCCCTCAAGGGGAACCGCTATTAAAAAAGCACGAACTTCCAGTACAGGGCAAACTCTTTTATCTGGAGATAAAGCTTTTTCAATGGTTATTGATTGTGGTCTCTCAACTCATCGTTATAAGCTTATGAGACAGCATGTCAACGATATAAATTCTAAACTTTATCCGTCATATGAAGTTATAAAACAGTCGAAGATCTTGTGTTATCCTGAGAAAATATCAATTACTGAAACATGTGCCAAAATAAATCTGCAGTCACTTGTCGATCATACGACTCAGAGATTATATGCAGCAAATGAAGAGGTCTTCCTAGTTGTACCTGATTTGAAAGATGCTTATATGATAGTTAAATGGGGATGTGATGGCGCTGAACAAAACCGTTACAAACAAAAATTTTCCGACGAAAACGATTCTGACGGAAGCCTCTTTAGCATATCGTTGGTGCCAATACAAGTCTACTCAACATTAAATAAAAAGAAAGTTGTGTTTTGGCAAAATCCCTCAACCTCCTCACCTAGATACTGTCGCCCAATTAAATTTATCTTTACTAAAGAAACACGTGAAATGACAATAGATGAAGTTAAAAATATTGAAGAAGAAATTAAAAATCTAGAGCCTACATTAATTAAAAATGGTAACAATATGTTCAAAATAACATATACTTTTATATTATGTATGATTGATGGAAAGGTTTGCAACGCACTTTCAGAATATAAATCAACACAAGTTTGTTATTTGTTTGGCGCAAAACCAACTGAAATGAATAATACGAAGGCTTTAGAAGAAAAAGTAGTCGATGAAAAAAATGCTTGCTAAAGCTTTTAGGACTTTCACCCTTGCACACGTGGATACGCTTTATGGAGTGTTTGCTTCACATTGCATACAGAATCGGCATAAAAACTTGGCAAGTAAGAGGCGAAGACAACAAAGCGAAAGTTTCGGCCAAAAAACTGCTCATTCAGAATAGATTTAGAAATGAAATGGTACTTTTAATAGATATACCAAAAACTTCAACTGGAAACACAAATGACGGCAATACTGCGAGACGTTTTTTTCGAGACCCTAAAAAATCGTCTGAAATTACAGGTATAAATGTCGATTTGATAAAACGTTTTCCCACATTACTTGGATGCCTGGGATCTGGTTTCCCAATTAATACCGAAGCATTTGGTCAATATACAGATGAAACCAGGGACCTTTACCTATCGCAATATGCTTGGTATAGTATGCCAGTTAGTGTTCACAAAGTTTTATATCATGGAAAATCTATCATCAATTCCTGCATTCTTCCAATGGGGCAGTTGTCTGAAGAAGCGCTGGAGTCTAGAAATAAAGATACTAGAAACTACCGCGAAATATTTAGTAGAAAGACTTCAAGAATTGATACAAATACCGATCTCCTACATAGATTGCTAATATCATCCGAACCATTAATATGCAGCTTACGTAAAGTTCCAAAAACGAAGCGGTGCGCTTATACTAAAGAAATGCTGTCTTTATTACTTCAGCCAAATAATATCAATGAATACTCTGATTATGACACAGAATAAAATATGTATAAAAACTTACTTACTATTATATATTATTTGAATAAAATTTGATTTAATTTTAAAGAAAGCTATTTTCAAACTTCCTTTTGTCGTGTACTTTTCGCTGTATTTTCAGTTTTTTTTTATGTAATATATTTAACTGTATGCAAATATCTAGAAATTTTATGAAATATACAATGTTGCAATGATATTATTAAATACTATATCATTATAAAAAATGTTCTTTTTATCCATAAAATGTATTAGAATAAGTAAATACACTGCCTTGCCTGGTTTGGCCAATAAATAAATCAATAAAAAAATAAAAAATAAATACAATTTTTTTAAAATTATAAGATGCAATTCTGAAGCCACTTCAAAAGTTTCAAATCTCACGGAGAAATGTATTCTCAAATGAATTAGCCATTGAGTAGAACTTTTTTGAGCACTTTTTGAAAAATACCACTTAGAGGTCAATGTGACCCACCTGGCAGGTTGAAGGTTGAAAGTAATTATAAAAATCATTATAATTATTTTTAAAAACTTTCATGAACACAATTATTCAATAATGAAGCCAATATTTTGCAAATTCGAATTAAGTCCCCCTAGATTGCCAAAAGCACACACTGTGCGGTGGCGGGAATCCTACGCGTTGTAAGGTAGAAAGCTGTAAAGGAAGAAACCGAGTAAAATGTCTAAAATGTAACGTTCATCTTTGCTTATCGAAAGAGCGTAATTGCTTTCTTAATTTTCATACAAAATAAATATAATCCGTATGTATAACATTGAAATCTTACTTACAAATGTATTTTTTTTTCACATGAGTCAACCTTTGTAAATGTTTTTTTTTTGTTTACTTTTTATTGAAAAAATTTTAAAATAATACTACAAATAAAATTTGTAAAAAAAATCATATTTTTCTGCAACTCTTTAGTTCGTTTGTACACAATTGTAACCAAAGTCCTTTGAGGACTTCCGTTAAGGATATTAATACAAAATTTTTTTATGTGCTCAGACAACCATTATATAACCATTACATACAGCTTGAATTAATGTATGTCACAAAGGGTTAAAACAAATTTTACCTCAATCACCGCAAGGCGCACTTGTTTAGGTTGCACTGTTACACATTTATTTAAAAAAAATGAACGTTGTTTGCCACTTCTGTGAAGATAGCCCAAAATCTTCAGCTCAACTTTTTGCTCAATTCGCCGCAAAAATTATTTGATGCTGAATTCGCCGCAATGAAGAAATAAAGGTGTTTGATAGTTTTTATAAAAAATCATGTAATTTAACATATAAATTACTCACAAATTGCTATCAATCGTCCTTTATACCGTAAAATGGCCTAGAAGTGAAAAAGTCAGATCATGAAAATGTTATGAAAGGAAAAAGCTCTAAAAGTCAAAATTGTAAAGCGATTCGCTTGAAAATGGACAAATTGAACCTTCAGACTGTCAAAAAAAAATTTGCATTATCATTTTGATAATAAAAATCGTCCTTCATATGGCTAAATTACATGAAATGAGTTATTAGCAATTTTGAAGTATTTTTTTTGGAAGAAATGACAAAAGAGGTAGAAGATGAAAAGTTCACATCCTGGATTTCTGCTCAAAATTGTTGTTTTATACGGACAATCGAATAAAACTATGCTCAAGTACCGGTCTATCGTCCTTGGTGCCGAAATTTGAGCCAAAATAGGAAAAAATGTGATTTTTGTATGAAAGTCCGATTTACACACCCCGAAACATGTCCCAAAACAAAAGTTCACATCCTGGATTTTTGATATGTGATAGCTGATGGTATAAAGATGATTTTGTGTCCCATTCCCCAAATTGCTATCAATCGTCCTTCATACCGTAAAATGGCCTAGAAGTGAAAAAGTCAGATCATGAAAATATTATGAAAGGAAAAAGCTCTAAAAGTCAAAATTGTAAAGCGATTCGCTTGAAAATAGACAAATTGAACCTTCAGACTGTCAAAAAAAAATTTGCATTATCATTTTGATAATAAAAATCGTCCTGCATATGGCTAAATTACATGAAATGAGTTATTAGCAATTTTGAAGTATTTTTTTTGGAAGAAACGACAAAAGAGGTAGAAGATGAAAAGTTCACATCCTGGATTTCTGCTCAAAATTGTAGTCTTATACGGACAATCGAATAAAACGATGCTCAAGTACCGGTCTATCGTCCTTGGTGCCGAAATTTCAACCAAAATAGGAAAAAATGTGAATTTTGTATGAAAGTCCGATTACCACACCCCGAAACATGTCCCAAAACAAAAGTTCACATCCTGGATTTTTGATATGTGATAGCTGATGGTATAAAGATGATTTTGTGTCCCATTCCCCAAATTGCTATCAATCGTCCTTCATACCGTAAAATGGCCTAGAAGCGAAAAAGTCAGATCATGAAAATGTTATGAAAGGAGAAAGCTCTAAAAGTCAAAATCGTATCTTGATTTGCCCGAAATCTTATGTTGATTTTTTCCTAATTAAAACCTATCCTAAAAAAGAAAAATTGGCAGCACTACTTCTAACAATAGAATGGAAAAACTACATTTCATTCATAGATTCACCCAGCTGATATTATTACCCTTTACATTACATCAGTGATGTGATTTGGTGGGATTTCGGGCTCATTTTGGGATATTTGGCCTATTTGAGAACGTGTGGGATTTCGGATGCTTAGGTGGGGTTTTCTTCTGTGTCATAATTTTTTAAAGTGTAAATTCTTAGCAAAACTGGTTGGTGTCACTTTTTTGTAATCTTTCAAAATTTTTCGTTTAATTTGTGTTTCATTGATTCTAAATATGTAAGAAAGGGATATGTATATTCAAGAGGCTTAAAATTAATGAAAATAAGATCCTCATTTAAAAACAAAAATATAAGCTCAGTTTCATTTTGATGCAACGAAAGAAATTTACGATTACTTCATACACTTACACCGTGGCGTAGTTGGTTAAGGTGCGTGGCCTCTATGTTGACGAACCTATAGACCCGGGTTCAAACCCCAGCATCGACAGAATATTATTTAAATTAAAATAGTTTTTCTGTACGGCCGCCACCTCTCTGCAGACAATGGCAAGCCTCAGAGAGTAATCAAAATGCCATGTAAAGCTTCTTGAGAAAAAGAACATTCCGTTCATCGCCGTTTAGAGTCGGCGTTAAACCTGTAGGTCTGGTTCTCGGTCAATTGTGTGTTCAAACTTAATAACACGCACAACACAATTGATTATAAGAAGCTGGGTCAAAGTCCTTTCAAGGGCTGGAATGGCCAGTTATTTTTTTTTATATCATACACTTAGAGAGTTTTTATAAAAAAAGCAGTGTTTAACTTTTCGTATTTTATTTTTGTGGAAAATTTGTTATATATATTGAAAAACTTTATTTTGTACATTATTAAACTATAAAATTATTATAATGTTAAAAAATGTAGGGGAGGATGCCCACCTACTAAACACGTTTTGTTTGGAGGCTATACCTTTGGTTCAAAACATAATTTTTCAGAGCTCTTGGTTTCATTTGGAAGCTAAGTTCAATAACTAACAAGAATTTTAATCAGAATTTAAAATTTCCAAAAAATATGATTTTGGCAATCGATCTAGCAAAAGTCTCGAAATCGACCGCTGAAAAATTCGGCCCAGCTACTGAACACCTAAAACAAATCGTTGAAAAAAAAAATTAGAAAATTAAGTAAAAACACTAGTTTTTGAGAGTTGATAAAAAGTTTATCCTATCAATAGTTCACAATGACTCACTGAACTTTGAACAAAAGAGATTTGAATTTCTTTGATGGCTGCAGCCATCGCATCAGAATTTATATTCGTTCTTCTTTTCACTTTTCTTTAGGCGACGGCATTCTAAAATTTTATCCGAACGTGGACGAGAATTACGAAAACTATTTTAACTATTTTCAAACACTATTTTCAATCATATAAATAACAATTTTTTACTGAAAATCTTTTCGGAAGGTGGGCAGGTACGACATCATGATATGACGTGAAATATTTTTTTCCCATTTCTCAATATTGTTCGATTGCTCGTCGAATCGTGAAAAATAAACATTAAATATAGAATTGTCGACGAACAATTCGACGAACAAAACTCACGCTCTATAAGTCACTAATCATACCCATCCTATTATATGCAGCACAAACTTGGACGTTGAGCAGTTCTGATGAAAAGACTTTGGGAGCCTTCGAGAGAAAGATCCTTCGTAAGATCTTCGGTCCAATCTGCGTCAATGGCGAGTACCGAATTCGATGGAACCACGAGCTGTATGAGCTGTACGCTGACATCGACATAGTTAAGCGCATTAAAATCGAGCGGCTCCGCTGGCTAGGTCATGTTGAGCGAATGGAAAACGACACTCCAGCGAAAAAATATTCGATTCGGTGACCGGTGGAGGTCAACGCAGAAGAAGACGCCCACATCTTCGTTGGAAGGACCAGGTGTTGGATAACCTGACCACGCTTGGCGTTTCCAACTGGCGCCGCAAGCGCAAAACAGAAATGGCTGGCGTAATTTCGTATACGAGGCCAAAACCGACTTACGGTTGTAAGCGCCAGATAAGTAAGTAAGTAAGTAAATATAGAATTGTACTCATATTCACCTTTTTTATCGATAAGAAACACTTTGAAATTCACTAAATAGAGATGAACTATTTTTGCTCAGCTTCGTTTTATTCGAATATTTTATTTCTCAACGGCCGTGAGGCTAAACCAGCACGCGCATTCATCTCAATGATTTATCAAAAGTGAACATTCAATGAGATGTTACTGCGACACTTTACACATTGGCGCATTATACAGACGTCAAAATTCACAACGTTCAGTATGTGGGCCTGTTCAGCAGGTGGCCATCATTATTTCTTTTCAAAAATTGCATAAAGAATCGTTATTGGTATAAATATTTGGGTGGGATTTTTTGTGGATATTTCGTGTCATTTTGGTGAGATAAACAGGTTTAATCGGGATTTTTTACTAAATCAGAATCACATCACTGATTCAAAGTCTTGTTATATGGTCTTGAGAGCAAGACAACTATAGAGATCAAATATGAACTTGTTTCTCTTAATTTTAAATGCAGAAAAGTAAAAAAATCACGAAAAATTTTGACAATTATGAAGATACGCTCTATATTAGAGTGGGGCAAAAGGAGCACATTACTCACAGGCGCATATAGGCGCACAATATGCGACAGAGCATGCTGAGTCTGCTAAATGGTGGGGGGGGGGGGTTGACATGACTCGGATGAAAGAGAGAAATATTGAGCGAATAAGAGAGTACTACTGACAGTGTTGCCATATTTTTTTAAAAAAAAACTTTAATTACCAGAAAAATAACTTGTTTTTTGGTGAAAAAACTTGGTATTAAAAACTAACTAAAACATGTATTTTTTAAATTTGTGCTTTAAAATGTTTGGCAATTCGCTTTGTTCTCTCGTTATCCCGTTATTTTGGCCACTTCATTTCTCAAGAAAATACGGAAGACTTGGTCGTCAACTCTGAATATATGTAAACTGAGTTTAAAAAGGAATCCCAAAAATTGACCGCCAAGACTCGACGAAGGGAATACGAGACAAAAGAACAGAAACAATGACAGCAACAATAATAGCAACAGCGCTGCCATAAAAATAAACTTTGAAAAGGAGTGAAAATTAGTAGTAGCAGCTTTAAATGATACTTATGTTTTTGTAGTAACATACAATTTAGTTTATCTATTTGATTCATAGATTAACTAAAATAGAAAGCATCGTTTTAAGGGGTGAAATATACCCAGAATTTTTATCAGTGAACCGATCGTTTTGATTTTTGTGCAGGCTTGTTTTATTCATAATATTCTCGTACTTGTCATAGGATTTTTTCCGTAGCTTTGTTCTTTTTTATAGGCAAAATAATGTCGAATTTTTGGTCGAAAATTGTTAATTTACGTTCGGAAGTCCGCCATTTTGTGAAAAATCGATATTTTCAAAATCGGCTATGACAAATACGAGTTTTAAGTATCTAGTTTAATAATATTTTTCATTTTTTTGTTTCAGTTGAATTTAGGAGGAGCAATCTTGGTCACCGCATTTTCAGAGCGCTCTTCAAAAAATGCTGGATCTACCTTAATATTAATATTTTTAAGCACATATTTTTAATAAGCACTAAACATACTCTTGAATGTGTATATTTAAAGGTATAAAAACTCTCATTCAAAAATGTCTCTTAGGTTTCCTTAAAAAATGCACAAACATGACCTTTTTTTTCGCCCGCTGGGTATATTTCCCCCCTTAATCGTAAAAACTTGAAAAACTGGGTAAAATAAAACAAAACTTTATTTTTTTAGGGAAAAACTTGAAAACTTTCTATCATCTCAAAAAATTGGCAAAACAAGTTTTATCTGCCCACATGGCAACACTCACCACTGAGCGCATTATGATTTTCGTAAAGCAAACTCTCATACAAGCCTTGTCACTATTTTTTTCGGAATACACACTTGATGTATGTATTTTAATTCAATAATAAAATAAAAAAAAATAAATAAAAAATTCTATTGTTAAAATTCAATATATTGTATTAATATTACTTGGTAGTTTGTTTCAATTATTATTATGAAAAAATTTCAGAATTTAAAAAAATTAAGAATTTTAGCAACTCTGACATGAAATTAATTCACTTCAAAACAACCCTGTTATAACGGGTTATATCCAGCGTTGCCGTTTTGCTACAATTGTAGCAAATTTGCTACGTTTAAAATGAAAAGCTACAATGCTACATTGCTTCTTAAAATGCTACATTTTCATAGTTTCAAACAATTTTTGTATTTTCAATAGAAAAAATTAAAAAACGGACACTTTATATTTTAAAACAAACCTTTAGTGCATTCACCTCTCAAACTCCATTTCATTTTTTCGATGTAAATAAACTGTGCGATTCGTTGATGAATGTCAACGTAAAACTCGTTGCTATCTTCACGTTAATGAGATTTTTTGTAAAGCTTGAAATGGATACGTAAGTTGATATATAATTTATAATTTTAAATCAACAGGCTTAAATTCATTGTTTTTTTTTTTAAAATGCGTGGTTAAGAAACCAAGAGTAGAAAAAGTGGACGAAGAAATTGAAGTGGAGAAAAAATTTATGAGATGTAAGTATTTTGGCTGTTTCTGTATATAGCTCTCATGAGAGAAATTTTTTTGATATTGTACTATTTCTTTGCGGTGAATCTAAGAAAAACTACAGGAAGTTGAGAGTGGAGTGGCTGAAAAAATGTCCATGGCTGTAAAATAAAAACTTTTTGCAAGCATGCAACAAGAGTACTGACAATATTTTATCACATCTTAATAGACACGCTACGTGTTCTGCACATGTACAAAATGTGGAATCCCGAAAAAGACAAATATTGATGGATTCATTTTTGGATGCGGAGAAAGAGTAGATGGATAAAATTGTAAAAAACGCAGAATTAATGATGGTCATGCTCTTGATATATATGCTACCGGCTGGTTCCACTGCTTCATTACTGTAACTTCATTAGCGTATTAAAACACTCAAAAAGATCTGGCTAGGCGCTTATTAACAAAATGCAATAATCATATTCAATAATAAGAAGTTGGGATAATGAAGCAGTGGCACAGCCGGTAACATTCATACTTATAAAAACAAGAATTGTTTCATTATTTACAGAATTTCAAGTATCTCTTTAATACTATTTAAAACAATAATTGCTTTTTTTATCTTGAATAAAATAAAAATATAAACAAATAAAATTTTCAAAAAATTACATTTTTTTTTTATTTTGCTACACTGCAGCCAGATTTGATACTTTTTTTGCTACGGAGAAAATGTATTGAGTGGCAACACTGGTTATATCTAAAAATCTGCCATAATTTGCATTGGTTGCAGTTTCATCTCGGTTTGGTTTGCCAAAATTGCCTTTAAAATTGATAGGCAACCTTGTTCCGAAAGAAACCGATTATTATAACTAAAAAAACATTAAAGAGCTTATAAGCAGTTATAACAATAAAGGTGGCATTAGTCGAAATAAAATCGTCCGAAAATTAAAATTAAAATGCTCGCAGTATAAATATATAAATACAATAAATAAAATATAATATATAAAAAATATTAAAATCACTCAATATTAAAGTCAGAAAGAACCAGCGGTCTCTATAATACACTGAAGAGAAAATTCAATAAGTTCAATTTCAATTTCGGTGCATGGTCAAAAATTACAATGGACAATCGTTCAATTTGGATAAGGAGAGTTATTTATTCGGTTGCAATATTTTCAACTATCTTGATGCTAGGAACTGCATATTTTTAAACAAATTGTTACACACAAAGACACCTAAATACCTTTTTGAGAAGCTACAATTTTGTAGATCAACCAGAAATATGAACCTGATAATACCATTATATAATTTTTTAAACTCCAACAGATTGTTTTTTGTAAACGCCATTAGAATTTGGAACTCACTGCCTTTTAGAATAAAATGCATACAAAATAACCGCAACTTTAAGTATGAACTTTTTCAAAACTTTTCTTAATACTATCCTTTTCTTTATTTTTTTATAATAAGAATGATTTTTAACTAATAATTTTTAGTCACTTTGAATTGTTGTAATGTCTCCTTGTTGGTTATAATATTTCGTATTACTTTGTAATTAACAGACCTATTCCGGTGAATTGACAAAGTTCAACATATTTACAATAGTAAATATATTGACAATTGTCAATATTTCCTATTCTCGTTCAATTCTCGACACAGTTGTCCATAGCAAAAAAGGTGTTGACGGCGAATCTTGTATGTAGATATCCAGCTGATGCTGGTTTGTTTGCTCATATTTTGCTCGCTAAATCAAATAAATGATTATAATTGTATAATAATATTTAATACAATTAAGAACTTAAGAAAATAAAAATAAAGAAGAATAAAAACAAAAATTATATCGTCCATTTTCTTGAAATAATTTAAACACTTAGGGTATTCACAAGGTCTCATAAAGTCAAATGTCTTAAGTTGAAAACATAAAAATTTACAACTAGTGTGAACAACCTATCATAAATTATTGTGCTATTTCAACTCTCAATCAACTGATGCAAAACAAATTAAAATAAATATTTGTTATCACAATGCCAAAAGAAAGCGAAAAAGACAAAATAATAGCCGGTTTGTGCAAGAAGTATGTTTTGGACGTTATTGAATACCACACTCAATAAACATAGCTTTTAGGGTTGTAATATTTTAGTACTATTTTTATATGGAAGGCAACAACTACATTTTTAAACTAGTATAAAATTTAATTACAATATGATAATATGACATGATAGCACACCTTGTGAATACCCTAACTGTCAAAACAAAGTGTTGCCTCCTATAAATAGTATTGATCAAATGTGTTGTGGGGGACAATTGAAGTGCAAAATGAAATTTGTATATACTTGTTTCTTTAAATATTTTCAAGTGATTTAAAATCATTGAAGCGTTTAAAAAGATTGTGAAAAGAAAAAGTGTAGGGTGAAACACCCAGTCCTGAGCCCTCAGCCTATTCTGAGCCCCCCACTCATTACTCTGTCTCTAGCTAATAATTGTCTGGATGTCAGTTAAAATAGTAAATTTATAATTATTCGTCAAAATTCGTTCAGTTCGTTCAGCTATCATGCTGAGTATGAAATATTAAGTTCAAAGTGATTTTTTTAAATAAAAAGACGTGCCTCGTACTCTTACTCAGTCAAGTGATTTGCTAAGCAATATCGACAAGGAGTTAACACACTTTAAACCTTCAGCTATGGACATTTTGTTATGATTTCTATAATAAGCTTTGGTTATAACAAAAGTTGAATATTATTTATTGTTTATTTCATAAATATTTCATTAAAAATATTCTCTGTCAAAGAAAAAAAATGGGGGTTTATATCTGGATAACTAAATTCGATGTTTCCAGTTATGAGCCATGGGGGCTCACAATTGGAATATTACAGAAAAATAAAATATCCAAATGTGAGCCCGTGGAGCTCAAAGTAGGAAAACAGAAATTTTTATAAACATTCTTATTAACCCGTTAAGCCTGATTCTCTTATTAGATATTCAAAAACATTCACAATAAGAAAATTGAAACTCTTGATATTTGTTTGCAATTAATGCCAGATTCTGCACTTGAACTTGCATGCATTTCATCCTGATTCCATGCATTAGCCCCCATTTTTTTGCGGATTTTGGTCAGATTGACTCCACTCACTATTAAATTAACAATTTATTTTATACAAATCAACGACATTAAGTCCGGCGTATCCTAAGTTCAACATAAAGAAAACATAAAGTTCAAAGAATTGTTAAAAATTTTTAGATGCATACACACGTGAAAATATGTTTAAAAATAATTTTCCTGGCGACAAATGGTATAGCGGATTTCTTAACCGACATCCAAAAAAATATCATTCGAGTTCCTGAAGCAGTAACAATGACAGTGCAGATCTTTTGGAGAAAGATTTAAGAGGCTGGTTCCATCAAATTCAAACATACTTCGATGAAAAGTCATATGCCCAAAAGGAGGACCAGTTTTAGCTTCTAGAGGTGCAAGTAACATTTATGGAACAGATAAAGGAGCAGCTAACGAAAGCATGACAGTTATGTTTTCATTTTCTGCTGATGCCTTGATAATTCCACCATGATTGTTTTTGCTTATAAAAGAATACCAAAGGATATATTTGAATATACCTGAAGGTATAGTGTATACGAAAATTGATTCAGGCTGGATGACATCGGATGCATTTATAAACAATATAAAAGAAGTCTTTTATCCAACACTGGTTTCAAATCAAATATTGTTTCCTGTAATTCTTTACTTATATGGCCATACAACGCATTTAACTTACAGTTTATCCAAGCTTTGAAAATAATTGCAAATTGTTCTGATCTGCTTATACCCAAATGCAACAGGATTTTACAGTCAGCCGATATGGCTATTTTCAGACCTCTTAAAATGAGGTGGTTAAAGGAACTGCAATTGGAAAATGCAAAACATGGATCGACAGTTTACAAAGCATCATTTAGCAAAATTATTAAAAAGCATTTATTTTATTTATTTATTTATTGGCCAAACAAGGCAAGACTATTCTAACAGGTTTACTTATTTAGATTATGCTAAAGTTTGACAAGATTTTTTTTTTATTATTATTTTTTTCTCTCCTCTTTCCTTGTTTTTTATTATTTTATATTTTTTTCATACTGAAAGTGGGCATACCCGCCCACCAGACTAACATGATTTTAGAAAACATGTCAAAAAGAAAAGGAGGAGGAAAGTAAATAAGACGGCTTATATCTATTCTTAAGATACTATATAAATCTAAGAAGGGAATAGGGAATTGGAAAGTATACGCTTAAATATTTTCTTTGACATGGATGGTGAGTAACAGTGGCTAAAGTTGTTAAATACTCTGCAGCATCTAGTAATGGGCTCGTTGTGTCCATAAACGGTGTGGTGTTGGTATTCATTTAAGAGACGTGTATGTCTGGTTCGTCTTACTGGATCGTTAAATGTGAACATATTTGAAAAATATTTAATGTCTATAACACCAGTGATTACATTGAATGTAAAACATGAACTCAGTAACGTTCTTCTTGAAGATAGAGGCATCAGATTAAGAAGCCGAAGCCTTTGTTCATATGGGGGTAAGTTGGTAAAATCACGGGGGTCAAATGCATCTCTCAGCGCAAAAGCATTATTGGTACCTACATAAAAAATGAGACCATAACTAACGGTTTTCGTACCTGCGACCTGTATCCTTTCAATCCCAACGCAATCGATTATAGTAAATGCCTTGGAAAGTCAACTTTGGATCGAAGTTGAGCACAAAAACACAAAAATTAATTTGTGGTTTATGATTTATATATAATATTATTTTTTATTTATATATTGTTAACGTTTTGAATATTATTTTTTCATAAAATAATTAAAATAATAAAGTTCTTATTGTAAAAACCAGATGGCTCATAACTGGACAAAAGGTGGCTCAAGATTGGAAATCGGGGGCTCATAACTGGGATTTGGGTCATTTTTTAATAAATCATTATTTTTAAATATATTGGTCTAATTGGCATTCAAACAAATTTAATCAATTTGTTCTCCTTGAATAAACGCGTATTTTAACACTAAAACGCTGCCAAACATGCTAAAAATAACAAAGTTATAATTTTTCTAAGTAAAAAATTCTCTTAAGGGGGCTCAGGACTGGGTGTATAGTGGTTAAAAGTTCGATCTTAAAAGTGTGCTATCTCTGAAAGTTTTGAACATATTTCATCGCAGCTGGTATCATTGAAAAGATAGTTTGATTACCTTTATTAAACTTGTTAATATTTTTACTAAATTTCTTGATAGTTTTAAAAAAGTAACGATTTTAGTTTTTTCTAAGTTTTTTTTTCAATAAACTTATTTTAAATAAAAAAAAATGCGTTATTGTGGCAGTCTTTAATTATTTTAATAAAAAAGTCATATTTTTATCCTTCAATTTGGTATATATTTTTTTATAGTTACTGTTAAAATTTCAGATCTATCACATTTTTAAGAAATAACTTTAAACCAATGTAACTTCTAAAAGAAAAGTGAAAAACATTTTTTTGTGCCATTGTTTTAAAGGCTTCAATATTTAAATATCTAATATCAAAAGAACTAACAAATTCTCAACGGTATTTTCATTTAAAAAAAAGGAACATAACAAAATTAGGGTATTTTTTTCAATAAGAATGCAACACTCAACAGCTGCTTTCTGGCAACCTCCTTTTCACCTTCCTGTGGTGAATAAATAAAGCTTTTCATTTGTCAAGTGTTCGCCTGAATAGGTTTTACAAGTCGGGTTGACAAAATTTTGACAAATTATTTCTTGTTAATTGACAGCCAGAATAGGTCTGTAAATCTCTAAATCTCTTTTTTATTTTTTAATTTATATGTATTTATCAGTTGTTTATAGCTCGTTGTTCTTATGTTGTTCTTACAGCATTTAAAAGACTCTGACTTACATGTGAACTTTATTACTTAATAAATTGAAATTGAAATTGAATTAAATACCAAGTACACCACAAATGCCAGGAAACGGTACATTTACACAAATGACATATCTTCAAGCTCTCCTGATGTAAACTATAAATACAAAAAAAAGTTTAAACAAAAAGTTATGATTTATATGGATGTCTCTGACAAAGGAATTTCGGAGCCATACTTCAAGACAAGTATAAAAAAAAGTATATACAAGACTGATAATAAATGAGTGATCTATCAAAATTATTCCTTAAGCTAAATTTTAGTTCCATTTATTCATAAATAGTACACTGGTCAACAATTTTGCAACTTTTTCGTGCCACACGAACTTTGATAACTAATACTGTTTAAGCTTTCTTCCCTCATTATGAAACTGTTTTTTTTTTTTTTAGTTGGCCTCAGATATTTTGTGATTTCGGACTTTGTGTTTTTATGACTTTGAACCTGTTTTTATGCTCTGGAATCCAAACCACTCAACGCAGAGTAAAAAGAAACAACCATCTTCTTCTTCTATACACTGAAAAAAATATATTAGCTTAAAATTGAACACAATGTGTTCAAAAGATGTGTTCATAATTTGACTTTTTTTCATACGATTTTCAAAATTTTTAAACACATTTGCTCTAACTTTGACGAAATTTGTTGCAAGCTATTTTTTAAACACAAATATCGTCAAATTAATAACAACTGTCGTCAATTTTAAAACATTTTTTTTCAGTGTATATATAAAAATAAGTTGCATTGTGTATGACATTAATGTTCTCTGAAATGCGTGAACCGATTATGTTTCTTGAAATTTCCCATGAAAGGTGACGTCAATACGAAGGTTATGTACAAACGGTCTTCGTATGTGAATTGGTTCATAAATTATAGGCATTTTAGTGAACATATACAACAATACAGGTGTGAACAAATACAGGTGCGCACATACGGTGTATATGGGTAAGTATTTGCAAGGGAAATTGTAAATAAATGGAATATTGGAATAATTTGACAAGTCTCACTTTAGTTTGCATTTGCGCGAAAAATATAGGCATAGCAAAAATTTTCGATACCCTTTTTTTCCATACCCCCTTTTACCGCCCACAAATCAATAAAAATGCTGTATTAGACTAAAATTTGGTAAATAAGTTCGTATAAGTTACTGTCGGTAAGTATACTAAAACTGGGCGTGGTCTTAATATATATGCGCCCACTTTTTAGAAATCATTATTATTCCTGAGGTATACATGCTTTGATAGTGAAACTTGCTTGATATGTATATGCTATGGGTCTAAGAGGCAGTTACTATATATTTAAGGGAACATTAGACAAGGGGGATTTCCCCAAACACAGGCCAAGTTTATGATATCGAATTGCTTTGGAACTAAATGTCGTATAACAATGAAGGTCTTTCTTCTGAAAAACTGGCACGGGCATTCGAAATCTGGGCGTGGCTCCACTCATATTAACCCAATTTTCGATACAGAATAGCTATAGAAGCAAAAGTCACATTGAACATTGAAACTCAGAATGTAGATGGTGATGTCCTTTTACTAAAAAAGGTGACATGGATTGGACAAGGGGGTGTATCTCCACCCTTACAAGCCAAATTTATGACACAGAAAAGCTATGGAAGTAAAAGACAAAGACATAGAAGCAAGAATGAAGTTACTACTTGGTAATATCCTGCTACTGGGAAATGAAAAATGCAAAAAATTTACATAGAGAACGGTGTTATAGACTCCAAAACTACTGAGCCGATTGAGCTCAAATTAGCGCTGTAACTATGGGGTCATTCATAAATTACTTTACCAATTTAGTAGAGAGAGAGAGGTTAATTTTTAGGACAATGCACTTATGTATGTCTAAAATATTATGTTGAGATATCGATTTTGAGGTGGCAAGTGAAGTTGTGCAGTATATATTTAAATATTGAGATCTGGGGCCTGTTTCTCAAAACTACAAGTTGACAAGCTCACAAGATACAAGTTACAAGTGTATTTTCTACAAGCGCTTGTACTTCCAGGCCAATTAGCGTATGAATAATAAAATTGCAAGTCCGGTCCACAAACAACCATGACGTTATTGAGTGGTTTCCATGTCGGTCTACATAAGCTTCTTCGTGTTCGGTAGGAGCATCTATTTTTATGAGAGTTCCATCGATGCATCCGCAGACCATTGGCATTCCTTTTATGGCAAAGAAGCATTCTACGATCACCTGAACATTTTCTGGCCATTTTACGTAAAGTTGGGGTAACGTATTATTCACATCACTTACAACATTCTGGATAGCTCTGCAAACATTGGCTTTGCTAACACCATGCATATCTCCAATTGCATGGTACTGCGGTCCTGTCCCCATCCAATGGAGAGCAATATGCAATTGTAATTGAACGGACATGGCATTGCTTCTTCCAGTACATATTTTCAATTGGCGTCCTTATAGGTTGCCAAGATATTCCAGCTTATGTGCTGCCAAGCGAAACCTCTCGTTGAATTCATACGACATCTCAAAATATCCATAATTTATCCGCGGTCTAATAATCCTTGGTCTTCTGATAACTATGAATTCCTCATCACTACTTGAATCACTTGACCACATTTCTCTGACAGCTTTTATTTTTGGATAAAAATTATTTTTATTTTTGATTATTTATGTTTCTTGTAAATATTTGAAGAGACTTGCGAGACTGTCATAATTTTTGACAGATTGCCACAAGCTACAAGTGTTAAAATAAGTTTTGAGAAACAGAATTTCATTTTTAATTATTTTTGAGACTTGTAAAAAAGGCAAATAGACTTGTAGCTTGTATTATGCAAGTATATTTTCGAGAAACAGACGCTTGTTCAATTACTCCGTTCTACAAGTATTTCACTTGTATTATAAGACTTGTATTTTTTGAGAAACAGGCCCCTGAGCGGTGTGGAAAATAATTCATTTAAATTCAAAACTTTGTTGTCTTATAGAAAGTATTTGGCAAACGTTTTTTTGATAATAATAAAAATTGTCCGGAGGTTTTAAACTAAAGAACATTGAAGTTGTTTTAATGGAAACATATGAACCATTAATAAATTTTCCAAGAAAAATGTTTGCGTCATTTTGTATTTCTTTCATGTAAGAGTGGTTGCTTTGCTCTATTATTCTGTTGTATATTTGAGTTCAAACATGATTTCCTTTTTTAACCATTTTTTTCACATCCTTAAGATGATTTTCAAATTTAAAAGCATTTATAGTATTCACCGAACGAAAATGTTTCACGTCTGAAGTTAAATGGGTAAGACAATGCATATTATAAGTCAAAAGAGATGGACTGTATAACTCCGGTACTCGCCTGACAAAGGTTAGCAACATATTTTCAGCGATATTATACTTTTCAAAGTCATCACTATGCAATAAGCGAATTCCAATACTTAGCATTAAGAATTGGTTGTATCTTTCTGTATCTAGAATTTCGCGTAAAACAACAACTCCTGTATATAACAGAAATTGTCTGAATTCCGTAGCTTTCCAACGTTGCAATTCACGTAACGATCTCGGTTTACTTTGAAACTCACGTGGAATCTGTTTCTTCATTTTTAAAATATTATCATCAAACAATCGTGTGTTGAAAGTGAATAATCTTGAAGCTTTTCTGTACATAATGCCTTCAAAATTGCCTTCATTATGCCTAGGCAAACGACGTGCATATAATCCATTGAAAAATTTTTAACCATATCAATTGGAAGCATTTCTAAAATGATAGATTCTTGAATATTATAATGGTCTTTATACGTTCTATTTCGAAAGCCATCGTCGGTTCGAAGTAAAAATTCACTATGCCTAAATATGATTTTACGCTGCCATCTTTCACCTCGCTGAGTACATTTGTGGCACGAAAAATAACCTGAATGTCCTTTTATTCCAAGTATAAATGCCCGCGCTGGAGCGTCGCAAACAAAAGCACCAATAATAACGCTATATAATTCTTCGAGATGAAAAGACCTATATTCAATATATTTTGCAGTTCACTTACAGTACCTAAGGGTGTTAGGTACTCATTACAATTTTTTGGCTTGCTTAATCCTTCAAAAACTCCAATCAGTGAAATAAACTCTGTCTTGGAGATGTTCATTAAAATCGGCCAAACTTGAAGACCCGAGCTCTTTGAAATAGGCAATCCGTCAATATTAAAGTTTAGTTCTATTTCCCTACTAATAAAAACGTTTCGCTCCAAAAAATCTGTAAGGCTCTTTCTAACACCGTAGTGAATATATGTTCCGCCATCTTGGTGTTTGTTTCAATGTGCGCCCATCTTTCGGTAAGTTCGGTATTATATTTTTTATAATATCCAACAAATCGTTTACAGCCTTGGTCGTAACGTTATGCTTAACTGACCAACCCGCAAGTTGTTCAACAATGCTTTCAGGCGCTCGTGAAGCACTGGAAATATATGGTTCTGATAAGGGACATACATTTGCACTAGAGTTGTATTCGCTTTCATCGATGTGTTGAGGTTCAACAATGTCAATATGCGCAGTGCTGGAAGCTACTGGCTTACTTTCATTTGTTAAATGACTGATCCCACAATCGCTAAAATAATGCTCCAGAAGTTCCCTTGCTGGCTTTTTTGCACTATAAGACATTTCGGTTTTTTCAATTAAATCTAATTCCACAATCACCCAATTATTATTTCACAAGTTCCCTTGCCGCCTTTTTAACACTTTAATACTTGATAGCAAAACCACAATTAGCTTCTATTTCATCAATTTCGCAAACAATTTGGTGCACAGATAACTTTTATTTATTTTATATAAATTATTTTATAAATTTTATTGAATCAGTTTTTATGGGAACAAATTTTTTCAATGAATTTTATAAATGAAAATTTTTGAAGTATAAATTTTTTTTTTAAAAAACATTTTTAAAATTCAAAACATAAATATAAGGTAAAATAAATTCAAGTATTTTATATGTTTATAAACACTACAACGCAAAGCTATGGTTGTATTTATTTATTTATAAATAAATTATAAATATATTTATATAGTGATGGTAACTACTGATGGCAACAAGCAAATTCAAAGTATAGAAATAATCGATAAATCAAAACAATTGATTTGAGAGATAGTTTCCTGTAATAGCAACAAAAAACTTTAATTAATAAAAGTACCAATAAAGTACCAATTGGAACATATAGAAAAAATAGGGACAGGTTGATGCGTTTCGAATTATACCTTTAAATTTTCTAACTTGCTTTTTATAAGTTTTTATTAAATTTGCTTCGTTCTCATGTCCGTCAAAATATGCAAACGATTTCTCGACTTGTTGGCGTCTGATTAAGCTGAGATTAAACATGCATATACAAGTCCGGGGACAATGCAATATTATGATTAAATTTTTACCACGCCCCCTTTTACCGCCCACAAACTAATAAAAATGCTAAATCACCGAAGCTACAACGCCGATTCAGGTTAAATTTTGGCAGCAAATTTGTTTTAAGTATAAGATGAGGCTTAGGAAAAACTTTGGCCACACGCCATTTAAACGCCCACAATCAAAAAAAAAATGCTATATCTTCAAAACTACTAGGTGGATTCAGCTAAAACTGTTCCAGTACATTTCTTTCAAGTACGAGGTTATTTAGGAAAATATCACCGCCTACAAGTTAGTAAAAATGTTCTTTTAGGCGGTTTTGGTCGAATTAAACAAACCTTTAAGAATAAAAAGTAAAAATAAAAATAAAGAGCAAACAAATTTTTTATAAAGTAACAAAATTTCATTTAAAAAAAGTCAACTAAAAATACTGACGTTTGTCATATATTTTCACAGTAGGCATATTCTAGATTCACAACAACCCCTCTCTTGGTAACTCATCATAATAATATAAGCGTACGTAAATAAGTAAGTCCTAGGGACGTTTATTTCATCTAAATATCGGTACTAACGAAATTACGTCGAGCATTTTTGGAATCTAGATATTGGGTCTAATGCATAAAAATGAGATGTTTCTCAGAGATCATTCGTGTGACATCAATCTCAAGAAGTGAGTCAGAAGAACATTCTCAGTCTCAGTCTCAAAATTGTATGCATAAAAAGGAGATCAAGCTCATGACAAACAACTCAACATAAGTGAGATCGATCTTAAAGCTTCAGTTGAGCTTTAGTTTATTTAAAGCAAGCTAAAGCAATTAATCGTTAAAATTGCTTCTTAAAATTTCAAAAAAATGTCCGAAAGCGAATCTGGAAGTGAACAAAACTGTAGTTTATCAAATAATGAAAATAATAAGCTGGCATAATTTCTAATTGATGAGTTCAAAGAAACTCAAATTTTACAACAGAAATCTAATCTGCCGGTGCACAAATTAAAAAAAGAAGCACTTGAAAGGTTTCGAATTGTCCTAGAGACTGATGAATTCCTATGTCCTCACCAATTCCATTTTGAAATCAAGGATCAGCCAAAAATCTTAAATATACTCTCATTTTTTCAGAATTAGTAAGAGCTCCACCAAGCGATTCCAATGTTGGCCCTAGGAAATGCTCTGCTAACGGCCCTAGGAAATGCTCGTTCTTTATTAAAACGAAATATAAATTTACTGCTAGCTTCTTCAAGATGTCTACGCAGCTTATAAATTTTTTTAGGACTACAAACGCGAAAGTATTCTGCCATTTCAGTTGCTTGAAAGAAACTGTAAGATCACTTGATAGGAGACTCAACATTTACCGAAAAAGTTCTCAGACACGTCAGCTTCATCTCATGATTATGCATACCATTTTGAGAAATTTCTCACAAAGAGCTTTCGTTTTAAGAAGTTTCTCAGGCCTTGAGATCCATCTCAATGAGCGAGATCTTTCTAACGAGTAAATAACTTTTTATGCTTACGACAACAAGTAAATTCTCAAAATATCGAGTAAAAAGTAATTTCTCACTTTTATGCATGAGACTCATTGTTGCGATATCACAGTGCTATCATGTTCATAATGGGTGTTTTTTTTAGGGGTTTATTTTTCGAAAAGAGATAAAACTGGCATTTTGTGGTCAAATCTGGCAACTCTAATGTCATTTATGTTCAGTTTGGTTTGCCATTTCATCATGAACAGGTTGACAAAAGAACAACGCTTGCAAATCGTGCAAATTTATTTCGAAAATAATGGTTCAGTTCGCGAAGTTTACCGCAAGCTCCGTCCATTTTATGGTCGACATAATCGTCCATCAGAGCAATTAATTCGGTTAACCATGGGTCGTTTTCGCACTACGTTTACTCTATGTGATAATACGCATCCGCAGAGACGTCGAACAGTGCGCACAGAGCAAAATGTTGAAGAGGACCCGAATGAATCGATTTGCCACCGTGCACTGCAATTGGATCTTTGTCCATCAACTGTATTGAAGATTTTGCGCAAAGATCTTGGCTTGCGACCTTACAAGATCCAGCTTGTGCAAGAATTAAAGCCGCGAGACCATGCAATGCGTCGTGATTTTGGTGTATGGGCCGAAAATGAGATTGATCTCGATGCTGATTTTCATCGCAAAATTTTGTTCAGTGATGAGGCTCATTTTTGGTTGAATGGCTACGTCAACAAGCAAAATTGCCGCATTTGGAGTGAAGAGAATCCACATGAGATCCTTGAGACGTCATTACATCCACAAAAACTGACTGTTTGGTGTGCTCTATGGGCTGGTGGAGTCATTGGGCCATACTTCTTCCGAAATAATGCTGGAGAGTCAGTTACCGTTAATGGAAACCGGTATAGAGGCATGATAACCGACTATTTTGTTCCCGAATTGGATGGCATGAATGTGGATGAGTTGTGGTTCCAACAAGACGGCGCTACATGCCACACAGCGCACGTCACAATCGATTTATTGAAGGAAACATTCGATGAGCGCATAATTTCACGGAATGGACCTGTCAATTGGCCACCAAGATCGTGTGATTTGACACCATTGGATTATTTTCTTTGGGGATATGTGAAGTCGCTCGTCTACGCCAACAAACCAGAAACGTTAGGGGACTTGGAGGCCAACATTCGTCGTGGCGTTATTGCCGACATACGGCCCCATATGCTCGAAAAAGTGGTTGAAAATTGGACCTGTAGAATTGGCTTTATTCGAGCCAGCCGCGGCGGCCACATGCCCGAAATCATATTTAAACATTAATGGCATAAAATTATCCTTCCAATAAAGCCAAATTGATGGACATTAAAACGATTTTCTTGTGTTTTATTTCAATTCGAAGTTCTATAACTCTAAAAAAAACACCCTTTACTATCGTGATGATATCGAGTATTTATTTAATAGAGATATCGTTACTATATCGCAATGCTATCGTTATTATAATATCGTAATGATATCTAGAAATTTGTAATGTTATGATATCGAAATGCTATTGGTAAATTTACTATCGGGACGATATCGCGTATTTGTATATTAAGATATCGTAACGATCTCGTTAGACTATCCTTAAATTTTTTGTATAGAACAAATAATCATCAGTCGAAGGAATAAGGATTCAATTCCTGCGTAGGGCAATCAATTATTTTTAATTTAACATTTTCTTGTTGCAATAGACGCAAGCAAAAAACAACGTCAATTCACTGCATTTGCATACGCGTCCGTCTATTCGCTGAACGCAATGCAATATAAATATGTGAAAGCTTACATATGAAAGTTCATTTACTGCATTTGCATATGCGTCCGTTTACTCGCTACGCAAGCAAAGTTGAAAATGTTTCAACTTTTCTTGCGTAATTTGCGTTTTTTGACAGCTCGTTACTTATAACGAACAGAGGGAAGAAATAAAAGAAACGAGTCAGAAGCTCATTGCTTTTAGGGATTGCTCTTGTAAATAAATCTTGAAAATTAAAAATGTCTATAATTTTTTCATTGTTAATTTCTCAAAAGTACATTTTTATACTCAGGATTTCAGATTGTTTTAATTATAAATGAAGACATTTTAAGTATTTTTGTGTAAATACGATAAAATCTCAACAGCAATAATTTACCAAATGTTTTATTATTATTTTTCTAACTCTGAACGTAAAACGCAAGTATTGAACTCTGTCATAATATTCTTGCGTAAATTACTTCAGCGAGTTGACGGACGCATATGCAAATGCAGTGAATGAATTTCCAGCTTAAGAAAAAAGGTGTAGGAAAAAAGTGTCGTTTTTGAGATTTCACTCCAGCAAATCACAGAACGAGGCATAAAAAGCTTCGCTTCAATAATGCTTTCCCCTTTAGATTCGAAGTTTTCATCTCTTAATTGTTTTTATTATTTTTTATTGTTTTACTAGATTTTGCTAAATAAATGTTCTCATATGCCTTAGTGCATTTCAATAACGAAAAAACTTTTTTTTTACCGAACGTAGGGCTCGCGCATTGACATAATTCTTCATATCTCTGGTGTTTACAGTCGGATTATCTCTATAGAGGTCATTGACCTCAGGTGCACCGTTCTAGTACTTACCATTCAGATCTCAGTTCCTACAACCCTAATGTATCACACTTATATCAAAAAAATAAAGCTCTTAAAATATCATTAATCTTTTGCTCAGTAAGTATATCGATATTTCCAGCAGAATTATTCTTAAAAAATTTTTGAAAATTTTTTGCCAAACGTAGGAGCAAATTTTTTTCTTTTTATTTTTAACATTTTTTAAGTATTTCAATAGAAGAATCATGTAGATTTTAATCCATCAAATTTTTCCGTGATTCAAGTTGGCTATATTTCTGACGGCTCTCGAGTTTTGATTAAATGTAGCCCATGCGTTGTTCATCGGTGACCGCCAAAGCAGATTCATGTTCTACATGAACAAAACGCTCGGTGTTTTGAGAATGGAATGGATAAGCTGTGAAATTATATAGGTTTACTAAAGAAAATAATCAAATTATGTCATTTTCACCGCGCGAACCCGATAATTTGCTTATTTCGTTTGAATATTGCAATGCTTCTAGCTGGTCTTGCGTGAAAAACTGCAAGCATGGCGGCTCCGTCAATTCAAATTTAGTCCAATTTATTACATTGATGTATGAGTCGCTCTCGAAGTTAAGGGGGCATATAGGTTACAAATTTTTTTTAAAAATTTTCTTTTTGTGAATTTTTTTTTTCATAGAAGGAAAAAAGATATAGTTTTCAAATTTTTCACATATATTTATTAGCATTTATAGAATACAAAAACATATTTTTCAGAATTTTAGAAGCGGTTTTTGACGTTATTTGATTTTTTTTTTTAAAAAAATGCCAAAAAATTGACGGTGTGCAGGATATCACCAGTCTGGAAAATCTGAGGAAAAAAAAAACAAATTAATCCTTGTTGAAGTGGCTATCGCCTGAACTAGGATAATTTTTTCCGCCGAAAAAAAACAAAATGGCGACCGATTTTGTAACCTCGAAAATCGACTTTTTCTTAAATGGCCGCTATTTTATTCTTTTCAGTTTTTTTGCTCAGATGTTCCAATTTTTTTTGTATTCTTTAAATGTTAGTTAATATATGTGTAAAATTTGAAAACGATATCTTTTTTTCCTTCTATAAAAAAAAATTCCCGAAAAAATTTTTTTTTTAAGTTTGTAACCTATATGCCCCCTTAATGAAGTTATCTTCTTGAGGACTATACATTTAGCGAATCCATCTTGTTGCTTCCTTGCGGGCTGCTATATTGTACAAAATTTTTTTGTATCGTCTGTGATTCGCTGACGTTTTGTTCAAATTCCTCTTGGTCCTCGCTATCTGGCTCGTACCCAACGCTACACTCAGCGAAGCAGCTACATATATGTGCCTAACAATATATGAGCTTTATCACTTGTACACTAGTGTAGATTAAATTTGTGGTAAAATCTGAGTACGCAGAAAAGTTATTTGTTGTTCTATGATTTGTTGTAATAACACTTGTTTCGATGTTGCTCTCTTATTGTACCGCAATCTTCATATGTTGAACTTTGTCTTTTTCTCGCTATAAGAAATGGCTATACATATGTGCATTAGTTGCTAAAAACTATTTAAAGAGTGCAGTTCGTTGTAAGCAACATCGCAAAAAAAAAAAAAATATGATGAAAAATAATGAAAAATATAGAAGACCAGAGGTAAAATAAGAACAAAATTTTCATTAACTCTTAATATTTTTATTAATTTTTATATTTTCAAAGACAATAATGCCTCGAGGAACGTCATTTTCAGAAATCGAACAAGTCTGTATTAAATCCTATAAAGAGGCGGGAGTGGGAGTGATGGAGATAGCTGCTAAATTAAAGCGACATAGAAATTCTATCGGAAAGTTTTTAAAAAACCTAGACAGTTATCACACAACAAAGAGACTTGGTCCCAAATCCAAAGTTAGTGAAAGAGACAAAAAAAAATTAAGCGTCTTGCGGTTACTCAAAACATTAGCGCCAAGCAAATAATGCAGCAACTCTCACTAAATATTACGCAAAGAAGAGTACAACAAATTCTAAACGATGACAGTAACATAAAGTATCAAAAAGGATAGCCAAACCTATGCTACTGAAACGCCATAATAGCACAAGATTAAAGTTTGCAGAAAAATTTAAATTTTCGGAAGAAGAGTTGCAAAACATCATATTGAGTGATGAGAAAAAATTCAATTTCGACGGTCCTGATGGCAGTCAAAGTTTTAGCAAGACTATAGAAAGCCTCGCCAAACATGCTTAAGAAGAAACGTTCAAGCATTTGGCTACAAAGGCAAGTCTTAAATATGTTTTGTTTCAAACAAAATGACTGCTGAGCGCTATGTGGAGTTACTGGACAATGAATAAATAGATTTTGCTGGTGATTTGTATGGTGATAACTGGACATTTCAACAGGATAATGCATCTATTCACTGCGCAAAGCACACGAAAGACTTTCTAAAATCGCGATCAATACCATTATTGGAGTGGCCTGCTCTCAGCCCAGACTTGAATCCGTTGGAAAATCTTTGGGGTTTTTTGTCAAAGAACGTTTACAAAAATTGAAGACAATTTTTATACCCCCACGTTTAAAAAACGTAAATGGGAGTATATTAATTTTGTCACTCCGTTTGTAACGCCCATAAGGAGGCGTGGCATTTATAGAAAAGTATATATATTATTGATCAGCATCACCACCCGAGTCGATTTTGCCATGTCCGTCTGTCTGTCCGTCCGTCTGTCCGTCTGTGATCACGACTACAGCCGTAATTTTCAAGCTATCATCACGAAATTCAATATTTAAGCTTTTATCTAAAAACTTGGACTTGAAATTTTGCATATGAACTTTGATATATAACATGTACTCTGTGTATGAAATTCAATCAAATCGAGTGAAAACCACACCCACCTCCCATACAAAGTGATATGTCAAAAAACAAAAGCGAATATTTTCTGTTAAAAATATGACGAAAATGTTTTTACAAATAAACATTTTATTGACGGCTTAAGACTTTGAATATAGTTCGGTTCGGACGTGGGCGCATTTTAACTTCGACCCAGGTGAAGATCATTTCTAACTAGTTCAGTCTGAAAGAGCTGTAAAACGCAATAAAAGAAGAGTGGCAAAAAATTAACAATATTACCTTACAAAACCTAGTGAGGTCAATGCCTAATCGCATTTATCAAGTCATCATAAATAATGGGGGTCATACAAATTACTAAAAAAATCTCAATATGTCAAACAATTTTTATCTGTTGTTTTTATTACACAAAAAAATTAAAAAAAGTTGTGTGTGCACATATAGCTATTTCTTTCAGTGAACATAAGACAACGTTTATTATTTGAAGAGAATGGCTCCACAAGAGAGAAAAATTTAAAAAGTGTTAAAACAACAAATAATTAAACAACAAACAAATTTTCTACATACTCAGATTTTATAGTTACCTAAATCTACCCTAGTGGAGTTCAATTGCTTGTTAGGCACATATCCCTTTCAGACCCGACGCTTATCTACTGAACATTTTTGTATGATTTTTGGAATGTATGGTCTTTATATGGAATTAAAATATTCTCAATTTTAGGTTTCGCAATTTACACATCCTTCAAGGTTTTCCAGGACACGCACAATTGGTGCAACTTTATCTGAAACCCATTTTTTAGCAACAAATGATTCAAATTTATTTGAAACATCAAAATATATTATTTTTTTAGTTCAAATGAGTTAACTTCACTAGTTTTACACTGAAGTTTTACACTTTATGTTTTTGTAATTGAAGACACAAATTACCTCTGCGACTCATTTTGACAAAACTAAAAAGTTTATCAAGAATTACACGCGTGTTCAAGTAACGGTAAAGCGAATCGCGGAACAGTGTGAGAAACAAAGGTAAACAAAAACAAGCACAATCGATTAATTTCGTTCTTTATAACATTCGTTAAATAAAAGTGAAAATATTAAAGATAGAACCCACCCGCACAAACGATGCATTACGGTCTGAAAGGGATATAGCTGTTTCGGTGAGTGTAGCAGAGTACACCACATTCGATGTTGCAGCAACTGACCTTACTTCTACAGTGGCAGTTCTCATCGACACTGTTTCATAGACATCATCTAATGCCATTGATCGTGGACCGCACTGATCAATAAAGAAAATTTTTGCTGCGTCTGGAATTTTATTTGAGGTGTTGCAACTACTCGGATTGTTGCTTTCAATGCCACACTTGCAACGCGAAATTTGAAGCAATTTATTCCAAGCATTCACGTTATATCTCAATCGATTTTTAGAAATTGTATAATAGGTATTCACAAGGTATGCCGGCGCGTTGCCACAAAACGATTACATTTCAAACAGCTTCTTGTTTAAAAACATCCAACTTTCGACTTTTATCGCTGTTATGCCGCAGATACAATACAAAATTTATAACATCATACTCCGTTGATAATTTGGTATTATTTTAGTTGCTCGCAATAAAAGACATTTTTTTAAATATTTTTTTTGGTCGATTTTTATTGAAAATGATCAAAACTCTATATAATTCGCGTTTGAAATAAATACTAAACGGACGCAATTTTTAACTGTTTTTTCACGTTTAAAACGAATTGCAATAGCCAGTGTTTGAAATTGCTTGACTATTTTCAATGTGGCTGTGGAAATCGAATCGTTAGCGTTGAAAAAATCGAATCGGCGAAAGTAAAAAGCAAAAGTGAAAAAATAAAATAATAAAACATTGTACATTTAATAAATCACAACAAAAATAGTGTTTAGCATTAGCGTTACAGATTTTTTATTCTTTTACGAGCTTTAAAATTCCTCAAAATCAATTTAAGGCCTTCTAAGGACTAGAAGGAATATTTTTTTTTTATTTTGGAGAAAAAATAATTGGTCTCTTTTAGACAAAAATATCGTTATGTCATTCAATATGATCAGACTTTTCATTTTCAAAAATTTTTTGAAAATAGTTCTGCTGGAAATATCGATATACTTCCTGGGCAAAAGATTTATTTTTAGAGCTTTGTTTTTATACCCCTACGTTTAAGAAACGTAAACGGGGTATAGTAATTTTGTCACTCCCCCAAACTTAATATATGGACTTGAAATTTTGCATATGAACTTTGATATATTACCTGTACTCTACGTACGAAATTCAACCAAATCGAGTGAAAACCACACCCACCTCCCATACAAAGTGACTTTATCAAAAAAACAAAAGAGAATATTTTCTGTTAAAACTATGACGAAAATGTTTTTACAAATAAACATTTTTTTGACTGCTTAAGACTTTGAATATACTTTGGTTCGGACGTGGGGGTATTTTAACTTCGACCCAGTCGAAGATCATTTCTTACTAGTTTTGATATTAGGATGGTACATTAAGATTTTAGGAACTGAGATCTGGAGGGTAAGTACTAGAACGGTGCACCTGAGGTCAATTCCTTCTATAGAGGTCACATTGGTCTCCTTGAGACAAAAATAAACACCAGAGATATGAAAAAATATGTCAATACGCGACCCCTACGTTCGGTAAAAAAAAACGATTTTTTTTCGTAATTGTCTTGCAAAAATGCGTCTTATTCGCTGGAATACGGCGCACTGTTTTTTTTGCAAAGGGGGAGGTACGGTCTAATGTAATGGCACATTTTGGTGTGTGTTCTTTCATATGCTATGCTGCATTATCGTAAATATCTATATATGCTCATCCGATTAGCATGAAAATTTGTGTATAGAAGTTTTTTGGTACGGTACCAGAGGGCGCTGTAGTACAAATTTTTACAAAACTGCCTAAAAGTCACAAACCGCTTATGCGATTAGAATGAAAAGTGGTATACAGTGGTATTCATGTACGTTTGCTGCTATCTTTCTCGACCTATTTTGAACACCAGAGTGCGCTGTAGTACAAATATTTTGCAAAACCACCTAAAACTCCCAAACCGCTCATGCGATTAGAATGAAAATTAGTATATAGTAGTTTTCAGGTACAATAAGTGTTTTAACAGTATCTTCTTTGAACCACCTTGGACACCAGATGGTGCTGTAGTACAAATTTTTTACAAAATCGCATATTTTTAGTTGTTTTCTTAGGTTACATGTGCAAATATTTACAAAATATAAAATATTTCTTAAATTTAGTAAACTCAAAAAAAATTTCCGTTATTTTGTCATCAAAAACATGAAAATATCTTGAAAACTATGAAAAATTTTACTACAACGATATATTTAATGCAACATCGTGCTCAAAAATGAGAAAAACACAATCAGAAATTTAATTTTGTGACTTTCGATTCAAATATCTCCGCTGCTTTTTTATACATTTTGTTAATTTTTTTTTTTTGTCTTAAAGCTTCATCAAATTACTATGAAAACCTTATTGCGAAAATACCGTTATTTGAGCATATATATTTAAAATATTTTTTTCAAAAAAGTTCCGAATTTTTAGAGTTTTCCTCAAAAAAGGCTCAAAATTTGTTTTTGTTGTAAAAATAATTTAAATTCAAATTCGAAAATTTTCAATTCTATTTAAAAGCTATAACATTTAAAAGCAAAAATTGTTTCAATTTTACGCAAAAATTAAAAAACTTTTTTGAGATTAAAAAAAACCAGGCCTACCCTTGATTTTTTTGAACCAAATGTTTTTTTTCAATATCGTGTTCTTAAATTTTTGAAAAAATATACATTACTAATCTATTACTAATCAGAAGTTATAGCCAATAATCTTTATGCAAAATATAAATACAAAAAGCAAAACGCTGTCTGTGTATGACTGGAAACTTCAAAATTACTGAGTCGATAGAGCTGAAATTTTGGCAGTACATTTTTTTCAAGTACGAGACGGTTTAAATTTCTGTCACACCCCCTTTTACCGCCCATAAATTAATAAAAATTCTATATATCCTACGGTTTTCGTCGATTTGGCTACATTTTGGTAATTTAGTTTGTATGCTCACTGTCGGCAACTGTACTAAAACTGGGCAATGTCAATCTACTAGAAAACTGGGATGGGCATTATATAAGTGGGTGTGGCTCCGCCCATACAATTAAAATTTGTATTATTGAATAGCTTTGAAAGTAAAAGTAGCAGTACTTACATACAAACTCAAAATGGAGTTACTATTTGGTGATCTCCTGCTACTGGGAAACTGTAACGGGCAGTGGAAAATTACAGTAGTGTTGTACTATGGGTCTAAGAAAAGTTTCGAATATAATTATTATGTTGCGATATAATTGCTAGGTGCAGCAACGCGCGCCGGGAAAAAGCTAGTTCTTAGTAAAAAACAAGTGCTTGGTTTTTTCCAAAGGTTTATTCCTCGCAATTCCATCTTCATTAATAATTCATCAATAAAAAGAAGAAATTATCAAAATGAAAAAAAAAAAACAAGCGAAATGTCCTGGACACATAAATGGCACATTCTGGATAAAAGAGAAAATATCGTGTTCAAATTGCGTTTGTTATTATTTTTTTTTTTGTGCTGTACAAACCTTAAAATAATTAATATTTTGTACTGAAGCCTTCGTTTTTCATAACAGTCTCACACCTGCGGTGTTTTTTTTTTTTTTTTGTTTTTAGCGATTTGTTTTGGGAATGGTATACTAAGCTTTCTCTGCGGCAGGCCAAAGTTCGTTCATATTTTTGTAATTTTCCTTTGCGAGTTCAACCTTAACTTCATTAAAGAGATTTTAATGTGGATTTTAGTCAGGGCTTTGAGCTGACCATTCCACAACGTCGATCTGTTCCGCAGAAAACCAATTTTTAACTTGTTTGGAAGAGTGTTTAGGATCATTGTCTTGCATAAATTTCTACTTAACTAGCATCAAATCGAAGGCATATGGTTCCATATGGTTTTTTTAAATTTCCAAACTTGAAACTTGTACATTTGCCAGTGGTTTTTATAAGGGGACCTACGCCATGCCATTAAAATGCACCCCAAATCATAACATTACCAACCTCGGGTTTTACGGTCTTCTGGGTAAACTTAGGATTGTACTTTGCCGATGAATAAAGCTTCTACAATCTACAATTGTAATCTAGTCCAATCCTATTTATCTTAGTTTCGTAACTCCACAATATGTTTTTCTAGAAATTTATGATTTTTTATTTATGGGTTTTGGCGAAAGTTAATCGTTTTAAGATTTGTTTTTTTTACAATAGTGTCTTTTTTTCTAGAAACGCTCCCAAACAAATTTGCCTCGTTCAAGCACCTTCTGATAAGTCTGCTGGATATTTCTAAGTCCAAGCACTCATTAATTTCAGATGCTATTTGACGTGATGACTTGAATCGATCATTTTCATCCGTACGCACATCCGTTTCGAGGCCTTGGCTTCCGAATTTTGCCTTAGGTTAACACATCACGATTCTCTACACATCACATTGGGCCAGAAATTTGAAAAAGTGGCCAAAACTCATATCTTGGCGATGCATATACAGAATTAAATAAAAATTGCTACAGAATACTTAATACAGGACCTTCTTCAAGGGAAAAAAAGTGGGTGGGACTCAACAATTTGGCGTGGAAATATCAATAAATTACTGTATCTCGTCTAATAGTGGGACTAGATTATTAAAATTCGGTACAGTGTTCCGAGCATGATAAAAAATTGGACTAGATTTAACAAAGGAGCGTGTTACTATTATTAAAATGCCGTATCTCAGTTAGTGTTGGGACTAGGGTATTGAAATTGGGTATAGGGGTGGGTAAATCGTTTCCAAGAATTTTAGAAAAAGTGAGTGGGTCCCAACAATGGAGCGTGGCACTATAAATAATAAATAACTGGCCATTTCAGCCCTTGAAAGGACTTTGACCTAGCTTCTTAGGATCAATTGTGTTGTGCGTGTTATTAAGTTTGTACACAATTGACCGAGAAATGGACCTACAGGCTTAACGCCGATTCCGAACGGCGATGAACGAAATGTTCTTATTCTCAAGAAGCTTTACATGGCATTTTGATTACTCTCTGAGGTTTGCCATTGTCTGCAGAGAGGTGGCGGCCGTACAGAAAAATTATTTTAATTCAAATAATTTTCTGTCGCTGCTGGGGTTCGAACCTGGGTCTCCAGGTTCGTTGACATAGCGGCCACGCACTTTAACCAACTACGCCACGGACGCCACAAGCGTGGCGTGGCACTACTTATATAAAAACTGTAGTTTGGTTATAATTTATTCTGGGGCGTTGCTTTTACCGAATCTGACATGTGATGTGTGAACTAAAAATAAATATACAAGGTTTTAGAAAATAACACTTTAGAACAATAAATATGTTATGAAATCGAGAAACAAAAAAACCCGCAATTAGCCTACATAAATGACATATATATATATATATATAGCTTCCAGGGTCACCACGTGGAGGCTGCGGGGAGAACCCTATGTTTTTTTTATTTTTTTCTGCTTTTTTGTTTTTGTAATTTTTTTTTTTATTTTTTGTTTCTTACATATATATATGTACATATTTTTTTTATTTTTTTCCTCTTAATATTTTTTTCATTGCACGCAAGAAAAATGTAGACCATAACTTTGAAATATGTTTTCAGTTAAGACAAAAAACTATTTATTTTCTGCAGCTAATTTTTCTTATTTTTGGTTTTTTTTCATTATGTTTTATAACAACTTTTTCTAAGCACTTTTTCGAAAGATCTATCACGTAAAATCAAAATTACGGATTTTATGCCGCTTTCCCTATATAATGTTTTGGCGTAAATGAGCAAATTTATATGTTAAAATAACAAATTTTTTATAAGTTTCAAACTTAATTAAAGCAAAAAGGCAGTTTGGTTTTCTTTATTTTTTAGTATGTTTTAAAACAACTCTTTCTAAACAAATTCCCAAAGTGTTTATTCTATTTAATGAAATTCAAGTTAAGTTTGATCTCTACACTTTCTGCAACTGCAGATATTGCTCTTTAAATCTTAGGTTTGTATGGGAGTTGGGCGAAGGGCGTGGCCGATATTGATAAAAATTTGTGTGGCGTTATATATTTTTATGAAATAATGACACATGCTTAATTTCATGTATGTACCTACGATGATTCCTTCTATCTTTGTCCCCCATCCCATACAACTCGTTACACTGAGCGACTTCAGTTTTTTTTTTATTTCTCAAAAGTAAATAAAAACGTGCAAAAGTGTGCATATCCCTCTTCAAGTAAATATCTTAAAGAAAAAAATAACATGTAAATTATTTCAATTACGAGCGGAATCTCAGGGAATCTTCTTTAGGCACCGCATTTTTTTTTTCAACCCCATTTCTTTTGTATTTAGTGTGTGGAAAAAAGGATTAAAAACAAAAGAAAATATATATATCTGTATATTTATTTTCAATATTGTATTCAGTGTGTTTAAAAAAGTGCTAAAAATTTTAAAGAAGTTTGAGAAATAGTTATACTGTTGATGATTTCAAATTTTAGACGTAAATAAAAAAAAAAATTGCAATTTTTGACTTAAAATGCATCCCAAATTGTAAGTTTTAATTTTATATTAATAATATTTCGTCTTAGGGTACCTTAATGTGTCCCTTTATCAATCGTAAGAATCATTTGTATACAGAAAATATTTGACTTTTGGCCACTTATTGAATTTCCTGGCCCAATGTGCACATGAGTGAAATACATTGTACACTTTTTTTCGAGAAGTATCCATATATAGTGGTCCGTGGCGTCCGTGGCGTAGTTGGTTAAAGTGCGTGGCCGCTATGTCAACGAACTTGGATACCCAGGTTCGAACCCCAGCAGCGACAGAAAATTATTTGAATTAAAATAATTTTTCTGTACGACCGCCACCTCTCTGCAGACAATGGCAAACCTCAGAGAATAATCAAAATGCAATGTAAAGCTTCTTGAGAATAAGAACATTTTGTTCATCGCCGTTCGGAGTCGGCGTTAAGCCTGTAGGTCCATTTCTCGGTCAATTGCGTACAAACTTAATAACACGCACAACACAATTGATCATAAGAAGCTAGGTCAAAGTCCTTTCAAGGGCTGAAATGGCCAGTTATTTATTTATTTTATTTTTTATCCATATATAAAATTAGCAATTTCCGCCACTTTTTTCCCATATTTTTTCCAATTGTTCAAACGAACAAACTAAAGTATAAATTGACTAGTAAGAAATTATCTTCGACTGGGCTTAAGTTAAAATACCCCCACGGCCGAACCAAAGTATATTCAAAGTCTTAAGCAATCAATAAAATGTTTATCAGTAAAAACGTTTTCGTTATATTTTTAACAGAAAATATTCGCTTTTGTTTTTTGATAAAGTCGCTTTGTATGGGAGGTGGCGTGGTTTTCACTCAATTTGGTTGAATTCCATACACATAGTACATGTTATATATCAAAGTTCATATGCAAAATTTCAAGTCCATACATTAATTTTTGTGGATTTTAGAGAAATTTTACCTTTTTGATAAAGTTACTTTGTTTGGTAGGTAGGCGTGGTTTTCTTCCGATTTGGCTCATTTACGAACTTGACCTGCATTAACTTGACCAGATAAAAGCTTAAATATTGAATTTCGTGATGATAGCTTGAAAATTAGGGCTGTAATCGTGATCACAGACAGACGGACAGACGGACATGGCTAAATCAACTCGGGTGGTGATGCTGATCAAGAAAATATATACTTTTCTATACCTATCACGCCTCCTTATGGGCGTTACAAACGGAGTGACAAAATTAATAAACCCCCATTTACGTTTTTTAAACGTGGGGTATAAAGATTTCTTCGGAGAACTTAAAAGTTAAGTCTACAACCATAGCTGAAAGGCCAAAAATGCGAAGCATTACCTTAAGGAAATCATTACAAATGACGTACAACGTGCTTTCTTACCATTACGGTTAAGACTACGACGGGTGGCCGATAAAAGCACATATATTGAAGTTCATTAATTAAAATGTATTTATAATATTATAATTTAACTAGAAAGTATTGTTTCAGTATATGTTAATACTATATTTTGAATTTCTGACGTGAATAAACTCAGTGCAGTATTTTAGTTATCACCCGTTATATGAGAAATGCCAAAAAGTATTTCAGATGTATCTATTATTTTCATAAGGACTAAAGCTGATATATTTCTAAAAAATAATTTCATTTATAGTGAAATAATGGAAGCAAAAACAAATTCTTGGAGATTACATTTTGTAAACAAACTTATTTATTTTTTTTTTTTTTTGTAAATTTATAAAGTAAAAATGCATGTATTGTTTTTGTTTTTATGGTAAAATTGTTGGTTCATAGGTTGCAAACAAATTTTATGCGGGTTTTCAGTAAAAATTTGGCAAAAAAAAAATGTTTTAAGTAGCAACGCAGGGCTTCATTACGAAAATCTTAGTTGCGCTCAGTACCGACCAAAATCAATGTTGCTTGCTTAGTGATTTCAAATAAAGAGCATTTTATAACTACTCGTTAATATTCAGCACATAATGCAGAGGCCGGTTTTGAGTGTGCATTTTTTACTTTAAGCCAGAAAGTTTAAGTTATCTTTTCACTTAAAATTTTCAAACAAAAATTATTTTTTAGGCTTTTATTTTTTTAAAGCAAAAATAAAAATCAAAATTTGCCCCATATTTCTTGAGCACAAAATAACCGGTAAATTTTGATTTTTAGTTTTTAAGGCAGATATAAAAATGAAAGTAAAGTACCGTTGAGGTAGATTTATTGTTGTGACATTGTTTTGCAGAGCTTCTAATAAATATGAAAAAAAAAATTCATTTGAAAAACAATTTTATAAATGCACCCTGAAGACCCTGACTTGATTGGCAAACAAATAACATCGTTTTTTGTAGCTACGCCAAATAAAAATGTTCCCATTTAAAGAAACCATCCTCTTAATATGCAGAAAATGCAACACTTGCTTTTCTTAAGATCATGCTCTTGCTCTCACACTTTCTATAAATCTACGCTCTTAGTTCTCTCACAGCTTTCCATTTTCATAGTATAATAATACAAGGTAGCCTTGACAGTTGCTTGGGAAACCATCTCCTGTCAAAAAAGCTATACTCAAAAACAGAGCGCACACAATAGACCATTGAAAACACAAACGATGTTGAAAACGCAAAAGTGAAAAAAACAACAACTTCAACAGCTGCAGATGCATTTGCAAAAAAAGTTGTTTTTGACAGGAGATGTTTTCTTGTAGAAGAGAAAATAAGCAGTTGTCAATTATTGTATTATTATACCATGATTCACACCCCCATTCATCCAGCAGCCGAGTGTGTGCGCCTTGGCGCACGCTGGCGCCCACTGCCGCAGAATTTTCTCAAAATATGCAAAAATATAATATTATTATATTATTGAAATAAACCTGTGCAGTGCAAAAACTGCCAAATGTTTGGTCATGGTGAGCGAGGTTGCAATGTCAAGTCACGTTGTGCTAACTGTGCTGGGAACCATTTGACTACTGAATGCTCTCAGAAAGATTCAATAAAATGTGCCGACTGAAGAAATTTGCATAAATCTACTGACATAACTTGCAAGAGTAGACTTGCTTTCTTACAACTAAGACCGAACTTGAATAAAAAACACGCTCGCTCCAAGCCTCAGTATACTTATTCAGCAACAAGTAAGCAGCAACAACAAAAGCAACAACACCAACAACAACAACAACAACAACAACCGCAACAGCAGCATCATGACAACTACTTATTGCAGTTTCCTCCTATTCCTTCTATTCGTAGAAATACCTCGCATGTGCAGACTGCAGCAATTGCAGGCGTTCTAATGTACTTAGTACCCAAGAAGAATCATGCAAACCCATATTATTTTCAGAGTCGGAGATCACTCAGCTAACTTTTGAGAGACAGGTAGAAAGACGGACATGGCTTAATCGCCTCGGGTGGTGATGCTGATCAAGAGTATTTATACTTTTCTATACCTACCACGCCTCGTTATGGGCCTTACAAAAGGAGTGACAAAATTAATATACCCCTTTTACGTTTCCTAAACGTCCTAAAAAATATCGTGTTTTAAATTTTTGTGTTATATGGGAGATAGGCGTGGTTATGGGCGGATTTCAAAATATTTTTGACTGTAATATCGTATAGTTATTTTCACTTATTGACACTTTTTGTGTGGGACTCAACCACTGTGAGTCGTTATAACTGCTTTGACTTTAAAATATTAAATGTTTATTTACCAATCATTCCTTGTTCAATCTAACAGTCTTCGATAAAATTATAAATCGGTTAAATAATCAAATTTCGGAGGAAATCAATTTATAAATATTTGTTTGATAGGCACTTAAAACATTCACGAGCTTATTGATGATTTATAATATATACTCTGATTATGATCAAAAATGTTAATTTATAGCTAGTTAGCGCTCAGGGTTTTGTTGTTTGATGTACATGACAATTTATGGCTCAAACCTTTGTTTACGAAATAAAAATGATTATATCGGATTTAAGTGGCTACTGTTTTCACAACCCTACATCATTAAAAAAACAGTATGGAATTTTTAGTCACCAATATGAAGAAAAACACATAAATTTAAAGCAACTCATCAGTGCACCGCCAACATTTCATTAGTTGTAGGATCGCCTGCATATCGCAGCTACTAAGCAGTCAAACAACAAAGAAGGACTGGTAAGCTTATAACGCATACTTTAGAATTAACGATGCCGAAAGGAAGTGGATAATGAATGCTCTGTGGACGAAGCTGACGATAAAAGTTTTTTAATAAGAATCGATCACAGGCTTAGATTATTGATCTAGACCTGAGCAGTTCTTGTGGGAAAAAAAAAATCTACTTATAAAAGTCACCTTAATTGAAACTGTCAGCAAATCACCAAACATACTGTTTAAATTTAGCTTTTGGTATATTCAAAACAACATAGTTAAGGAAATGATAAAAAAAATTGATTCGTGTGTATGAAATATACTATGGTATAAACAGTCGGTAACAGACTCTCAGTGTAACCCAGGCCCATAGCTAAGGGGGGATTCCTGAAGTGAAACTCCCGCATAATGTCAAAAACAAACAAAATAATTCATACAAATCAGATTATTTGAATTTAATTAAAAAAAAGAAAATAACGATGAAATAATATGATTAAAAAAAAAAATAAAACAAATTCCAAGTGTCTTACAATTAGTGTTGTCAAAAATTCGACAAAATGTAAAAACCGGTTTCTCGAATAACCCGAAAGTGAAAATTTTTAAAAACCGGATTTTCGAATACTTAAAAAAAAAAATAACCGGCTCAAAGCGGTTAACCGGTTTTTAATAAAATATATTTTTATATTTAAAAAAAAATTGAGGGGAAAATAAAAGGCATCGTAAATATTTTTCTTTTATATATAATGGGTGTTTTTTTTTAGGGGTTTGTTTTTCGAATAGAGATAAAACTGGTATTTTGAAGACAAATCTGGCAACTCTAATGTCATTTATGTTCAGTTTGGTTTACCATTTCATCATGAACAGGTTGACAAAAGAACAACGCTTGCAAATCGTGCAAATTTATTTCGAAAATAATGGTTCAGTTCGCGAAGTTTACCGCAAGCTCCGTCCATTTTATGGTCGACATAATCGTCCATCAGAGCAATTAATTCGGTTAACCATGGGTCGTTTTCGCACTACGTTTACTCTATGTGATAATACGCATCCGCAGAGACGTCAAACAGTGCGCACCGAAGAAACAATTGCCGCTGTAGAGTAAAATGTTAAAGAGGACCCGAATGAATCGATTCGCCACCGTGCACAGCAATTGGAGCTTACAAGATCCAGCTTGTGCAAGAATTAAAGCCGCGAGACCATGCAATGCGTCGTGATTTTGGTGTATGGGCCGAAAATGAGATTGATCTCGATGCTGATTTTCATCGCAAAATTTTGTTCAGTGATGAGGCTCATTTTTGGTTGAATGGCTACGTCAACAAGCAAAATTGCCGCATTTGGAGTGAAGAGAATCCACATGAGATCCTTGAGACGTCATTACATCCACAAAAACTGACTGTTTGGTGTGCTCTATGGGCTGGTGGAGTCATTGGGCCATACTTCTTCCGAAATAATGCTGGAGAGTCAGTTACCGTTAATGGAAACCGGTATAGAGGCATGATAACCGACTATTTTGTTCCCGAATTGGATGGGAAATCAATCGATTTATTGAAGGAAACATTCGATGAGCGTATAATTTCGCGGAATGGACCTGTCAATTGGCCACCAAGATCGTGTGATTTGACACCATTGGATTATTTTCTTTGGGGATATGTGAAGTCGCTCGTCTACGCCAACAAACCAGAAACGTTAGGGGACTTGGAGGCCAACATTCGTCGTGGCGTTATTGCCGACATACGGCCCCATATGCTCGAAAAAGTGGTTGAAAATTGGACCTGTAGAATTGGCTTTATTCGAGCCAGCCGCGGCGGCCACATGCCCGAAATCTTGTGTTTTTGTGATTTTCTTGTGTTTTATTTCAATTCGAAGTTCTATACCTCTAAAAAAAACACCCTTTACATAGTCCATTTTAATAAAGATTTTATAAAGCGTATTTAATAGTACAGTAAGACAAAAATATAAATTGTAATTTAAATCCATATATGAATGAAAAAAGTAAGGACTTGCAAGGAACATACAATAAAAAGAAATGAATCCATTAATATTAAAAGAATAAGTACACAGCTTAACATTTCGTTTCACGATTAAAATAATATGTGAGGAATAAAATTCAATTTAAATGCTTTGGTGACAATCTATTTCTTTACAAAAAAAAAATCTATTTCTTTGTTTTGATTTAATTGAAGTTGAAACGGAAAATACTCTTTCACTTATTGTAGATGTTGGGCAAATAGTTAGTAAATCTGTTAAAGTGTTGCACTTTAGTGGATGTGTTTAATAGACAACATAGTGCTACCACTTGATTTGCTGCGGATTTTTCTATAAATAAACTTTTATTTTATAAATAATTTTATACGCTGGATATTGACAAAAAAAAAATGGAAAAGTTAAGAATTTTAAGTATTCGAAAATGTCGAATAACCCGACCAGAAAAACCCGGTTTTTCGAGTTATTCGAAATGCACAATTTAAAAAAAAACCGAAACCGAAAAAACCGGAAAATCAATAAAAACCCGGTTTCTCGAATAACCCGAAACCGGGAATGACAACACTAATTTCAATCCAATCAAGACACTCATATGATCCAAGATCACGTTCTTTTTTACGATCTTTTTTCGTTTGATGAGCTCTGTGATGAAAGTAAGTTATACAGACGCTCATTTGATCCCTGAACACTGGTACACTTTTTGTTACTTTCAATACTTTATGCAAAAAAGTATCACGAGTATGAGTATGGTGAGTGTTGCTATTAAGCAGGTTTCATTACTGCTTTGATACATTCCGTACTAAAAGTGTACTATTTTCATGCAATAACACAAATGTTGTGAATAATTGCACATCGAAACCATCGAATTATCATAAATGAAACGTCATTGCAGCATTGGAAATTTTAGTTTGTCGCGTTTTAATTGCAAATAAGAAAAATGGAAAGGTAAGACCTTTAACAGATCGATTCTGTACGTTACCGGTAACAGCAATATTGCTATTTTTTGTAATGCAAGCTTAAAAATGTCTTCTGTTTTGCTTGTTACCACCTAAAGAGATGGTAACAATATTCACCGGTAACGCTTGGTCGCAGAATACCAACAGAGTGTTCAAGTTACTAAAAGGTGAATTTCTACGGTAGCAAGATTAATGTTACCGCGACAGAATTGGTCTATAAATGGAAAATAAAAGACTTTTTGCGATTCTGGTTTTCATTTAGATATGTCAATAAAATTTCTAAAGAAGCACGAGATGCTAATGCGAATAATGAAACTGAAAGTAGTTAAAGTTCTTTGTCTGATGATTTAATGGGATTTCAGGAGCCGAGTGGAAGCAAGAAAATGGGGTTTGCACGCAATTTTTGGACTTATTTATCTTTTTTAATAAATTACAAAAATTGCAGATAATATAAGCAGAAAATAAGAAGCAGCTGGCTAACCGATAATCGTTTTCAAAAGTGGATAGTGGTTAAGAACGACTGCATCAGTTGCAAGTACTGCTGCTGCAAATTGCAACCAACACTATGCGGCTTAATTTCGCACGCCAAAAGGGCTAAGCATGTTCATGCCATGGCTCCTTACCAAACCGGAATGCAGACATCTCCCTTTCCAGCCAGTAAAAGTAAAGACCGATCTGAAGCGTGCCGAATTGCGAAGTGCCAATACTTTCAATTGACCATTTATCTATTGTACAAAGAAACACATTTGCAGATAGTTAAATTGCTTCTGGCTTACGACTTGGAAGGACAAAGTACAGTTATCTTATCAAAAATATTCTTTCTCCCTATTTTAAGACACGGCTTATTACAGACATTGGAAACAATTATTTTAGTTTTAGAATTGATGAGTCTACAGACATTGCTGTTAAGAAGCAACTCGGGGTTGTTATTCGTTATTATAGTACAAAATGAAAGCAAATAGTAAAGACTTTTTAAAGTTAATAGAACTGGAAGATTCAACTGCTGAAAGTATTGTGGCTGCAATTTTCAAAATATTCAAATAATATGAACTCAATATAACAAATTTGATAGGTTTAGGAACGGATAATGCAAGCACTATGGTAGGAACAAATAAGGGAGTTATAGCACTTTTAAAGAAAAAAAAAATCCAAATATTACGTTGGTTCCTTGCGTTTGCCACTCTGTGCAGTTGGCTGTTTCAAGTGCGTCAAAGAATATTCCAAACGAATTAGAATATTTAATATCAGAGACTTATAACTGGTTTTCGAAGTCTCCATTGCGTCAAAGCAATTACCAAAAAATTTTTGGGTTAATAAATGACGGACTTGAGCCGCTTAAAATGGTAAGGGCCTGTGATACCCGTTGGTTGTCGATCGAAATAGCGGTTAAGCGAATATCTGATCAGTGGCTTGAGCTTAAAACACATTTTGCTATTGCTGCTTTGAGTGAGTCATGCCACAAAGCCAAGCTTTTGTGTGACTTATTTACCGAAAGCAACTTAGCATATCTTTTATTCTTAAAGCCAGTACTACATGAAGTGCAAAAAGTAAATAAATCGTTTGAAAGTAACACAGCTGACCCAATAAAACTATTTCATGATTTAAAAAGGCTACTTGTAAATTTGTGTTACCAAATTGTTTTTCCTAATGACGCTTTTGACCCATTGACCTCGCCTCTCGAAGATTCTCTTGTTTTTAATCCATATTTTTCGTATGGTTTTAAAGAATACATAAAATTACAAAAAAATAAGGGAACCATTCAAAAGGAAACGGAAAAATAATACGTAGTAATTGTCAAGTCTTTCTTATTAATCTAATTGAGCAGCTTCGGCTGCGTTTACCTTCAAATATATGAAGGTACTCTTCATAAAATTGATTTTTTTCCATTGAAAATACCCTTAAAGTGGTTAAACCCAAAATATTTTCTGTTATAGATAAGGAAAAATCCAGATACTCTACAGAAGAAATAACAATACCTAGTAAGCCCGTATGGCGTTAAAACGCCAAAATACGAAAAATATCTGGTTAGTTTTTTTTTATTAAAACTTTTACACTTTTTGACATATTTCTGTGTAAACTATATTTGATGTTATATAACCGTCATTACTGGGTAAAATCCGCTCCATACTCTTCTCTTTAAAAAAAAATGTTTACGCCATCAAAAGGGCGGGCTCGATTTAATATCAAATATAATTGGTCGTGCGTGAATACTGGGTCTTGCAGGTAAATTGCAACTTTTCTCAACGACTTTCCCTGAATAGTCATAGCGAATGACAAAGATACCGGAAATTTAAAAAATTACTTTTTTAATGAAAAATAGTTGGCTGTTTCGTGGACACACCCGTAAGTTTTGACGTTACAGTGCTTTTTTATCCACAAATTCTTCACTTAATCCTTTTCCGAATCCCTTTCCTAGTTTGGAAAGGTGTGTTTTAGGTGTGTCTAAATTTTTGGCCTCATCCATATCCTATAAAATATATTTACGTTTACGTACGTTTTTCACTTTGCTTTACTGCTATAATTATACAATAGAATGATTATGGAAAATTTCAGTAAAAAAATATCACATAGTTGTAGGCACCACATAGAAAACTGACTTTCTATGCAGAAAATTGTTTTGCTTTTTTTATTTAAATACAGAATATATAAGAAAAAGTAAGACCTTATTGCACATCTGCAGAGCAAGACCTTTCTATTGATACCCCCTTTATGAAAATCGCATTTACAGTATAGATTTGATAGTCATCACAAAAAAAGCGCTTGCGTAATAATAATATAGATTGAAATACAATGGCAGAAATAAAAATGCTCTGAATGAAAATCTATTCCAACAACTTTCAGATTTGGTTTTTAGTTTTCTAGTTCTACCATTAAGCAAAGAATATTCAGTACAATGAAATTTGTAAAAAACAAACAAAGAAACCGTATTCAAACTGGGATGCTGAATTCTCTTTTAACAATACGATATGCTCTTAAAAGAACAAACACATGCTGCCATAATTTCGATATCACGGATGATATTTTAAATTTTGCAAATAATATACACTGGCGAGCAATGAAACTGACTCACTAAAATTTTGTAATTTAAATGCTGTTTTCTTTGTTTTCCTTTCCTATAAAAAAAATCTGAGAACACCACTTCAAAGACCAGGAAATTTTGTGTTTGGAGATACAATTTTTTTTTATTCTATGATCAGTGGTCAATTTTATATCAATCGAAACAAATAAAAATACAGAAATTAATCAAGTAAAAATTACATCAACAAAGTAAGCTGGAGCAATTAACAGGTACAAGGGAAAACTTAAGCAACAATCAATGACCCGCATTACCACCTCGGTCTCTGATAACAGCTTCGCACAGGTTTTTCATTGAACGGATTAATTTTCTGATAGTTTCCTGTGGGATTCTTTGCCATTTCTCTAGAAGCGCTGACTTCAAGCCATCCACGGTCGATGGAGCCACATTTCTGACCCGTACTCTTCTTTTGGCCTCGTCCCACATATGTTCATGCTGTCCCACATATGTTCATGCAATTTGAGCTGCTTCAGTTTCTGTTGCATCCATTTTCGATTTGCGAACATTAAAATTTAATGTTTTAGTTGATATTTAACAATTAGTCATGGTCAAGTTAGTAGTAAAAAAATTAACTGCGAATATGTTAATTTCACAAGCTTTTATATGACATTGAAATCTTTGCTGCAAATCTAAATTAGTGGAAGAAAATAGCATTTAAGTGTAAAAAATAAAGTGAGTCAGTTTCATTGCTCGCCAGTGTAGATTTATATGTTAATTCTGATTCTTCAAAAGAGTAGGAAATATTATTTGAGACTAGCCTTTTCCCGGCGCGCGTTGCTGCACCCTGCAACTATATGGGAACATAATAGGTGTATTCAAAACTTTTCTTAAACTCATAGTTTGACACCACTGTCATTTTCCACTGCCCGTTACAGTTTCCCAGTAGCAGGAGATCACCAAATAGTAACTCCATTTTGAGTTTGTATGTAAGTGCTGCTACTTTTACTTTCAAAGCTATTCGAATATAAAAATTTTAATTGTATGGGCGGAGTCACACCCACTTATATAATGCCCATCCCAGTTTTCTAGTAGATGGACATTACCTAGTTTTAGTACAGTTGTCGACAGTGAGCATACACTAAGGGAAAAAAATATTCAATTTATCCAAAAACTTTTTTAATTTATCCAAAAAGCGAGTCATTTTTGCACCAATAACGCATTTGCATAAATCGACTACGCAAATATTTAAAATTCATTTAAAAACTTTTTTAATTAAATAAAACATTAAAATATTTAAACAGAAATAATAAAAAAATATATAAAAATTATGCACGAATTTTTTAAATATCTTTTAAAAATTTACTATTTGAAAATAAAACTATCACATCTTAAGGAAATTTATATAAAAAATATTGAAATTAAAAAACAATATATTCAAATATTTCTCACAAGCTGCGTCCATTAATGCCATTAGCATGGTTACTTTATTTTCTTTTTTCGTTCCTTAATATTATATTATTTCGACAGTCGGTGCAATATTATGACACCATATGTCAAAAATAGTATAAAACTAAAGAACGAAAATAAAGTAACCATGCTAATGGCAATAATAAAGCAAACTAATAAAGCAAAATATGCAGGCAAATGACAATCGGTACGACACATTCGTGGGAAAATGTCGAGTTGTCACTCCACCCTACATATAATTGCATTATTTCAGCACGCAATCGCTGATACGTACGGCCAAATATCCCTGTTATACAACTCTTGCAACAAAAACGAAATGAGAATTATAAGAACTAAGGTTGCAGCTGCAAGAAAACAGAGTGCGATGCTGTTGCTGCTTGTCGGAATATATGTGTACGTGTGCGATGCTGTTGCTGCTTGCTTGTATGGAATGTGTGTACGTGTGTGGTAAAATTCAAATACGGGAAAAAAACGAGTTGTAGGGAAAATATTTGATTTATCCACGTAAATATTTAAATAAAATTGATACTCAGGCGTGGATAATGTTAATATGCATTATTTCCCTTAGTGTACAAACTAAATTATCAAAATGTAGCCAAATGGACGAAAACCGTAGGAAATATAGCATTTTTTTGATTTTTGGGCGGTAAAAGGGGGTGTGATAGAAATTTAAGCCCATCTCATACTTGAAAAAAATGTACTGCCAAAATTCCAGCTCTATCGGCTCAGTAATTTTGAAGTTTTCAGCAGACAGCGTTTTGCTTTTTGTATATATATTTTGGATAAAGATTATTGGCTTTTACTTTTGATTGCTAAGAGGTACTAAGATAATTTTTTCTAATAAATTAATTTTTTAGCTTGTATTTTTTTTTTTCAAAAATATAAAAACACAATATTGGAGACAAAAATTTTGTTTGAAAAAATCAAGGTGTTTTTAGTTTTTTTAATCACAAAAATGGTTTTTAATTTTTGAGTAAAATTGAAATAACTTTTGCTTATAAATGTTAGAACTTTTAAAAAGAGTTGAAAATTTGCGAATTTGAATTTAAATCATTTTTACTTCAAAAATAAGTTTTGAGCCTTTTTTTGAGGAAAACTCCAAAATTTCAGACCTTTTTTGAAAAAAATATTTAAAATATATATACTCAACCAACGGTATTTTTGCAATAAGGTTTTTATAGTACTTTGATGAAGCTTCAAAACAAAAAAAATTTAACAAAGTGTATAAAAAAGCAGCGGAGATATTTGAATCGAAAGTAACAAAATTAAATTTTTGATTGTGTTTTTCTCATTTTTGAGCACGATTAAATATATCGTTGTTGTAAAATTTTTCATAGTTTTCAAGATATGTTCATGTTTTTGATGTTAAAATAACGGAAACTCTTTTAAGTTTACTAAATTTAAGAAATATTTTTTATTTTGTAAATGGTTGCATATGTAACAACTAAAAATATGCGATTTTGTAAAAAATTTGTACTACAGCGCCCTCTGGTCTTCAAGATGGATAAAAATTGATAGTCCACAAACACGCACCGTACCAAAACACTTCTATATACAAATTTTCATGCTAATTGGATGAGTAGTTTATGAGTCTATTGCATGGTTACATACGACATTTAGTTCCAAAGCAATTCGATATCATAAATTTGGCCTGTGTGACCAAATTCCCCCTTGTCTAATGTTCGCTCAAATATAAATTAATAATTTTTTTGTTTTACAACAAAATGACTATCTCAATTGAATTCTATTTTCGTTCTGGCAGTTTTTATTTTTTCATTTTTTGAAATAATTCAAAAAATTAAAAACATGATTCTGAATAAATTCAACAAATTCATAATTAACAAGTTCAAACAAGTAAATAGATTAGAATAGAAAGAATAGAACAATAAAGTGTTGATTAATATTAATAACCATTAACTATCCCCCTACTCAAGTTTGAAACGTCCTCGGTTCGATGATTTTTTTTTATTTGTTGAAGACGTTGTTGATTATTAGGTCGAAAATTTTAATTATTTAAACTTAGTTAGACGTTGAGCAGTTCTGATGAAAAGACTTTGGGAGTCTTCGAGAGAAAGATCCTTCGTAAGATCTTCGGTCCAATCTGCGTTGGATAACCTGACTACGCTTGGTCAACTGGCGCCAGCAAGCACAAAACAGAAATGGCTGGCGCAATTTCTTATACGAGGCCAAAACCGACCTTCGGTTGTAAGCGCCAGATAAGTAAGTAAGTAAGTTGTGAGGCCTAATAACACATCTATGCTGTCGTAAAACAAAATTTACCGCAGCACGTCTCCTGAGTGAGTAATAATTCCTTGCAACGATATTACATTTCTGTTACATTAGCTGCAATATTCACGATCTGGTGACGTCAGAATTTTTTTTCTATTTTTGTCGACGACAACGATCGACAATGCAATATATACAATGCAATTTATACTTGGCCTTTATAAATCCTTCATTTTGCTTTTGAAACATATATCGTGTTATATACTCAACAGAGATCTGCAACAAGTCAATTGAAAATCAAGTAATTTGAAAATAATCAAGTTTCGACTTGACTTGTAGAAACTTGATATGTTTCTACCCTACAAGCCTCGACTTGCTTCTGAAAAACAAATCATAAGTCAGACTTGATTCTATTTTGTTTCTAACCTACATTAATTGGTAGAAAAAATTAAGCTTTCTACTTTTCAAGTCTGTTTTCAAGTCTATGCGACTGCGCTGCCGCAGAAAGCTACTGACGAGCGTCTACTTATACTTTTCTATACAAAGTGACAAAATAAAAAATAAACAACAACAACAAAAAAACAAACATACTCCAATCCAATGCTTTAAAGCAGTGTCGACTGCGTAGTACACACGAGTGGGAGCAACACTTTGTCTTTTTGCGTATACATGAAAGAGTAAATGACACAAAAGCTATTGTTGTGGTCGACACTTCTTTAAAGTTAAACAGTTTTCTCAACTCGAGAAACGAAGTTTGCATTGACGACACGAAGTTAATTCCATGAACTTCGTAAACAGACTTGAAAATAAACGATTTGTAGGCAAAATAATTGCTTTTTCCCTACATTTCAAGTTTCTACATTTCAAGTTTTCTACGTATCAAGTTTCTACATTTCAAGTTTTCTACATTTCGCGACTTGATTTTTGCTGCCTATGAATCGCGCAAACTTGTTGCTTGCCTGCCTCGACTTGCAGGGAGTTGAAAAATTAAAGGAACTTGAAACAGCAAAATGAATCCATCCTCTGATACTCAACGAGTAAAAATTCAATGCAACGCCGCTGAATGATGTTGCATTGTCGATCTTTGAGCGGCTCTCTCTGTGTCCCCATGACGTCAGAAATTTTTTGTGTAATTTAGTTGTGAGGAATTAAAACACACCTTTATTGGTGTATCATATTTTTAATCCTAGCACTAATACTGAGCGAGTAATAATTTCATGTAACAAATTTTCAGTTGTGTTGCTCAAGCAGCTGCCACCGCGTCCCGATAACGTTTTGAATTTTTGTTTTGCTTTTATAATAAGGTCAAGAAATTGAACTTTACGGTCGTACCACTTTTTGAGTAATAGTTTTTATACTCAGCGAGTAACAATTCAATGCGACGCCGATAAATTTTGAAAATATGCATTTTTCAAATTTTTTGGAAACCTCTGCGGTAAAACGTAACCTCGTCACGTCAAAATTTAAGCAAATACGCTATTAGTTTGCACTCAATCGTAAATTGTGCGCAGTTCAAGCATTATTTTGCTGGAATTTAGTAAATTTAAAGCCCATGATATTAAAAAAAAATTGTTTTAACTCAAGAAAAATGTTCTTAAAACTCAAGAAAATTTATTTAAATTCAGGTCTAATATTTGCTTAAAGTAAAAAAAATTTGCTTGATGAAGGAAACAAATTGCTGAAAACAAGAATAATTCGCTTGATTTGAGCAAATGAGGCTTAATTTTAAGTTTTCTTAAATTTCCGAATGTCCCCGAATTTTTGGAAAAATCTCCCGAAATGCCGCATAAGTGATATATATGGTCCCACTATGCACAGGGTAAACGGTATAATTATTGAAACCCTAAATTTTCGGTAGTTTTTGACAACCTTCTTTTTCATAACGTGAACACTTAAAAAAAAAACATTTGTTAATTTTTCTTAGGATTGCTGGCCTTCCTTTTGTTATTTCTCTTTTAGTGCGAATCGTTCTAATGAGTAATTTAGAGCAAAGATATGTTTTGTTGTAATTTTAATAAGAAAAGTGTGAAGTATAATATTCAACTACAGTTATATAAACCTCTTTTTTGTTTGTTTTAAAATTAAATGTTTTATATATGTTGAGCTATATTTAAAGTCAGAAAATATTACAACAATATTTTTTAACGAAAATATAATAATAAATGCGGTCGCCAATAATTTTCTTAAATTGTTCACTTATTTCAATTGTTGCCAGAGAGCTGTCAATAACTATATCATACCTGTGAAGAGTACAACTATTGTCGTTGCTAATTATTGTAATTGTGTATTGGCAATAATTGTCTAATATATTTATATTTTTTTAGAACAATGCCAAAAGTAATGCGACCTTAACACATGGTTCAATTAGTCCCGTGACTAAGTAATAAAAAATAAAATTTTTTTGCAAATATTCTTCTTTATTCATCAACATAGGTTCCTTCAAGAGCAATACATTCATTCCACCGCTTTTCTAACTTTTCAATACCGGTTTTGTAGAACGATTTGTGCTTCGCCTCAACATACGCTTCAGTTTCCGCCTCAGTTTCAATTTCATTGGAGCCAAATCTCTTGACGGCAAGCATTTTTTTGAGGTCAGCAAAGAGCCAGTATTTTCTGGGGGCCAAATCTGGCGAATACGCTGGATGAGGAAGCAATTCAAAGCCCAATTCATGGATTTTCGCCATCGTTTTCATCGATTTGTGACACGGTGCATTGTCTTGGTGAAAAAGAATTTTTTTCTTCTTCAAATGGGGTCGATTTTTCGCGATTTCATTCTTCAAACGCTCCAACAACGCTATATAATAATCGCTGTTGATTGTTTTTCCCTTTTCGAGACAGTTGATAAACAAAATTCCATGCGCATCCCAAAATACAGATGTCATAACCTTTCCAGCCGACTGTTGTGTTTTTGGTCGCTTTGCCCTGCTTTCATCGGTTTCTCTCCACTCAGCTGCCGACCGTTTTGATTCCGGTGTGTAATGGTGGATGCATGTTTCATCCATTGTCACCAGTGTTGCCATTTTAGCTATTTTGTAGCTAGATTTAGCTTCTTTTTTTCTCATTTAGCTCCAAAAATTGTGCTTTAGCTCCTAGCTACTTTTTTAGCTTCTTATTTTTCGAGTTTAGCTATTTTTAGCTACTACTTTCTTTTGGCTAAAAAATGCAATATTTCCGTAATCACTTGTTACCACCGATATTTTTTTTTTGTGATCTCTAACTTATACATACGATGAAATCCAATGGAGAAAACTTCACACTTATCCATAGTACTAAAGTATCGTCTTCTATTGATTTTTGGATAGAAGTAAGAGAATGGAAGGGTGTTTTAAACGAAAACCCTTTCTATGATTTTACTAAATTTGTTTTTTATTTTTTACTTTTACCGTTAAGCAACGCTGAAAAAGAGAAAAGTTTTCAATAATGAATATTATAAAAACAAAGCAAAAAAATTCAATTAAATTGTTAATGTCAAATTCCACAGTATGTTGGAATAAGCCCATCATTCGTACCACGAAACAAGGCATGAACGACAAAAAAGAAACGATCAGCACTACTTTCTTCTATATATAAACCTACATATTGCTTATCGTGTTTTGCTTATCGTTAATAAGCCTATTAAGTGATGCAGAATGGAGGGGTAAGATATGTTTTAAAAAATAAACAAATGTTGCATTATAAATGACGATCTCGTAAAATTTATGAAACGGGAAAATATTTACAAAGATGAAGGTCCTGATAGTTCAGATAATAATAGTAATGATAGTATGGAACTTGAGATCTGAACTGATGGTATACACCTACAAAACTGTGCCTGCATATAAATATTAATACATATTTATGTGTATTTATTTAAAACTAGACTTTTTGGTCTTTTTCTTGTAATTAATTTTTGTTTTAATTAACACATAATCGTTTTAAAAAAATTATAAGTGTATCGAAAGTGTATTTTACTGATCAAAATGTACCTTAGCATATGAAAATATATTCCTTTTGTTGTTTTTATTTATGTACAAAAAAAAAAAAAAAAAAATAAATAACTGGCCATTTCAGCCCTTGAAAGGACTTTGACCTAGCTTCTTATGATCAATTGTGTTGTGCGTGTTATTAAGTTTGTACACAATTGACCGAGAACCGGACCTACATGCTTAACGCCGACTCCGAACGGCGATGAACGGAAAGTTCTCGTTCTCAAGAAGCTTTACATGGCATTTTGATTACTCTCTGAGGTTTGCCATTGTCTGCAGAGAGGTGGCGGCCGTACAGAAAAATTATTTGAATTCAAATAATTTTCTGTCGCTGCTGGGGTTCGAACCTGGGTTTCCAAAGTTCTTTGACATAGCGGCCACGCACTTTAACCAACTACACCACGGACGCCACATCATTATGTTTATTTATGTACACAAAATTTAAAAAAAAAATTAAACTGAATGAACAAAATATAGTAACTAAGTTTTTTTATAAACGAGCTTCTTTTTTTAGCTACAAAAAAAAAGTTGTTTAGCTCTTTTTAGCTACTTTTTGTAGCATTTTTAGCTACACCCCCAAAAATTTTCTGGCAACACTGATTGTCACATACCAAGAATGATAGAAACCATATTACGCGTTCCGCAAATGAGAGAGAGAGAGAGAGAGAGCATGACGTCACAAGCGATATTGTCAGACTTTGGAATAATTTTACTCCCACACCATGCCTAAATATTTTTTTTCTTATTTTTTTAATATGTATATGGACCTCCTTAACCCATTGGTACAATAAAATGTTGTCAGTCTCGAATATTTTAGGAGATAAAAGTCTTGAAAGTTTAAAAAATTCTTATTTTTCGTATACGAAAATATTCATATTTTTATACAGAAGAGTTAATATTTTTAGTTTCCTTTTTCGAAAGAATTTACTTTCACTTTCGTCAATTTGCCTAAGAGTAAATTTGCATACGTTTTTGTCAAGCAAAAGGACTGTGTGTTTAGAAAGAGAGCATTAGATAACGGGACTGCGGAACGCGTAATCTATGTTGCCAGAAAAGCACGATAAATAGTGCTTATGGTATTTTTCAACGATTGTGGGATGTGGGAATTCCCATGGTATTTTGCGGTAAAAATCTCTCGCGTGGTAATAAAAATACCACATGTGGGATATTTACCACGCGTGGGAAAAAAATACCTCAAAATACCATAAAATACCTCAAATTACCACAAAATACCATAATACCTCAAAATACCTCAAAATACCACAAAATACCTCAAATTACCACAAAATACCTCGAAATTTTTAACACGCGTGGTAGAAATACGAATTAAGAGAACGATGCGTTAAATGACTTACTGAAATGACTGAATGCACTTGTTTGGGGTGGTTTCTATGTATCTATTTTGTTTACCTGCCTGTTCTACAATTCATCAATAAAGAGAAAATTTTCATTAAAAAATCACACTGTGATCATCCTTTTGTATGCACGTGAATGCATAAACTGGTTTGTAGTGGTATGTATGTATCTGTTTTATCCTTGTTTTGTATATATCGTATATATCTTGCCTTCCTCCGTTCTTCAGCTAATGTGGAACGAATATTTTCTCAAATAAATATTAATAAAAATAAATTAAGAAACAGGCAATCAACGGATATGCTTTCAAGCTGTAACGAACTTTGTAGCCGGGGTTAGCTCGCCGGATAGCCGGGGTTCGTACAAAAAAATATATTTCCGTAGTCTTTTTAAATTATAAACGCAAGGGTTCATTTAACTTCACTATTTAAGTCTTTATTTCAAATGTTTGTTTTCACAAAGAGAAAAATCATTTCACACATTTTTTTATTCGTTTCCTAAATAATCGCCGTTGCTCCTGATCTCCCTCGAAGTCCTTTGAAATAGGATCCGTGAATTCCGTTCGTTTGTCTGTCCTCTGAGTATTTGCGATGGGCCGTCCGGTATAGAACCACTCGGGCCAGGTGTAAGCTTGGTCGTTGTCCTTGTACAAAATATGGTCTGAACCTAGTGGGCGATCGACTTGGATGCTTTTAGAGCAGACCGTCCGGTATGAAACCCCTCGGGTCGACAGAAAAAAACAACTTTCGTGATGCCACTGGTATGTTTTATGACCGGCCGTCCGATATGAAACCACTCGGGCCGACACGAAACACTGTTCACTACTGCCTTTAGTCACTCGTGCTTAGTCACTTGTACACTTGTTCACTTTGTCACTTGTTCACTGGGTCACTTGTTCACTCTGTTACTTATTACTTGACTCACCGATGTGCGTTGTTCGCGTGTTGACTTTAAAAGAGAGCCACTGTTGGTTCGCTGACTCCTTTTATCCCCAAAAAGGGTAACGAGACCTTGTTTGTGTCGCCAATTTCCATTTGATCTCGGCCTTGAATTTTTCTCGCCTAGAGATAGCGGCAACATTTTGCCTTGCATGTTATTGTTGTCATAGTCGCTGTTTAATGACCCCTATGTGTTTTGTTATTGCCACGTGTGGGTGCATAGAATGCATGTTGTTTGTGTGTTTTTGCTTGTGACTTCGTTATATTGTTTTGTTGTTGTGCGAATTGATCAGGCCACTGGCTTGCTGTATGTGTTGTTATTGTTGGTTTGCGGGTCACAAACATTTCTTCGTTTGTTGTTGTTGTGCCAATTGATCAGGCCACTGGCTTGCTGTATGTGTTGTTATTGTTTGTTTGCGGGTCGCCCAGCTGCGTGTTTTATGGACAGGGGCGGTTCGCGGGTTCTTGTCCAGGTGCGGTTTATGGTCGCAGGGCGGGTTCGTGGTTTTTGGGGCCCTTTGTGCAGCGGTGTTTTATAGGGAACTGTAAGGCATAAATTCATCGAATTTATGTTTCCTTACACCCCCCCCTTACTTACAGGTAGAAGGCCGAGTACGATGCTACGTACCGTTATCGTGACTCGGTAGTTGCTTTGGGTGTATTTGATGTCGTTACTGGCTTTCGTGCTCGTTTGGTTCTTCGGTGTGAAATTCTTTCAGTTCGCTCACGTGTGCTGTCCGTACACTACTGTCTTTGTCGCCCCAGACCTGTACGATGACTGGAGATGTGAACCCCACGACTCGGTAAGGCCCGTCGTACCGAGGTGCGAGTTTGGCTGCGAAATTGTCGACTGCTTTCGACAGTTGGTGTTGCTTTAGGAGTACCAGCTGTCCCACCTCTGGTCGCCACACCCTTCTTCTTAGGTTGTAGTATCTTGCTTGATCCTGTGCTGCCTTTTCGAGGTTCCGCCGAACCATTTGAAATACTTCCTTCAGTCGATCTGCTCTACAAACGGGGTTTTGGGGGCACGTTCCTGTACCCAGCGCCTGTTCATCAAAGAGCGCCTTTGGTAGTCTCGGTTCTCTTCCTTGCGTCAAGAATGCAGGTGTATAACCGGTGGTGTCCGAAACACTTGTATTTAGCGCTAGAGAAATCTCAGGTAGTAGATCATCCCATCTGCGCTGATCTCTTCCAGTCAATTGTGCTATCATCCTCTTCACGTTCCTATTTGCTCTTTCGGTGGGATTTTCCTGCGGCGTGTAGGGTGCCGTGAACTGTTGCCTGATCCCCATGTCCTTGAGAAAGCGTTGGAAAACCTTGCTGCAAAATTGTGACCCATTGTCAGTCACCAAAACTTTTGGGACCCCGTATCTCGATATGATCCGCTCCCGCAATGCTTTGCTTAATGTGTCCCCCGTAGCTCGTCGTAGTGGAACTATCTCCGTCCATTTTGAGAATTTGTCAAACATCACCAGCAGCATCGTATTTCCATGCGTGGAACGAGGAAGTGGGCCCACAAAATCCGCACAAAGGATGGACCATGGTTCGTCTGCAATCTGCGTCAACATCTGTCCGGCAGGTTTGCTCTGGCTCGGTTTGTATTTTTGGCATGATTCACAAAGTTTTATGTGCCGTCGTATATCGCGTGCCATACCAGGCCAGTAGTATAGATTTGCTATTCGAGCTGTTGTCTTCCTGATTCCCATATGCCCCGCACATGGATTATTATGATTTTCGGAAAGTACTCGAGACCGAAGTTGAGAAGGGACGCAAAGCTTCCACGATTCACAATCCTCGTCATTTGTGCGTCCTGGAATATATCGGTATAGCTGCCCCTGAACGATGCTGTAATCGGGTAACTTCTCCGGTTCTCGCTTTACCGTCGACATCTTTGAATCATACCACTTACAACCTTGCTGCTCACTGATAATTGCGCGTAGCGTTTCGAAATCCTGCAGTTCCTTCTCTAGAAAGTTTTTCACCAGTTCCTTTTCCGGGATTGTATCCCCACGCAATCTGTTTTCCTCGTTCATTGGACCCTCTCTAGCTGTTCGTGTAGTGCACTGGCTGGTCCGTTTATTTAGCTTTTCCCGTTGATTTGCACGTTCCGTCTCCTTCGCTTTGTTCACGCTGTCTGAAATTCTCCCACGGGCCACTGCACACACGCGAACGTTCTGTTTTTTCGTTGGCTCCTCCTCTCTATGCAATCTGATGGTTTCACCTCCACAACTTATCTCCGCGCAAGTTGTCTGAAGGAAATCCATGCCTAAGATCACGTTGTCTATTACGCCTGAAAGGATCAATAGTGTCATATGACAGCGAGCCGTCCCCAGCCTGACCTCTACTTGTATCCCTTGACTGACTTCACGTATGGTACCATCTGCCATCCTCACTGAGACCTTTACCAATACCCGTTTCCCTCGTTTCATAAGCTTTTCTGCAAAGACCTCACTTATAAAACTTCTCGTTGCACCCGTGTCGATGGTTGCAATTGCTGCTTCTTCGTCTAGTGTGATTGTAGCAAAGATTCGGGTTTCGTCGACTCCTAGCTTAGTTAGTGCAACCGGGGTCTGCCCTGACGCTTGGATCCCTCCACACCCCGTCGTTGAGTGGATCCTTGGTCGTTTTCCTACTTGCCGCCAACAGCACTCCACCGTAAGTGTGTTCCGTCGGCCACACTCCCAGCAAAACAACACTCTTCTATTTCGGCATTCTCTCTTAAAATGGCCCTCCTGACTACACCAACGACAAGCTGTCTTAGGATTTATCCGGGAGTTCTCTGGAACTGTTGGGATCATGCGGAACTGCTCGTGACGCATACGAGGCAGGCCCGTTCGAGGTTTCCCTTGCCCTTGGTCAGCTCGAATTACCTCAAAATCGTCTGCCATGGCCATCAGTTCGTCCAGGTTGTTGAAATCCTTTCGGCGTATGTATAGAAGGTAATCTGATTGAAGATTTTTGTAAATCTGTTGTAATTGTTGTTCCTCGGTGAAACAAGCCTGGCGCATAAGACTCTGAAGAGTGAGGACATAGTCATTAAAAGGTTCCCTAGGTCTCTGTTGTCGATTTCGAATTTCATCCTCCAGGCGCTCAAAATGTCGTGTATGCAAAAAAAATTTAAGTAGATCCCTCTTGAATAGCACCCACGTAGTCCACTGCCTGTTATTATTTCGTCACCATGCTAACGCCTTATCTTTCAAAAGTTCGGGCATTGACCTTGGGAGCAGATCTTTATTGATTCCATATGCTGTGGCCAACTCCTCTATCCTCTCGATAAACGCGTTTGGGTCTTTACCGCCATCATATTTTACGGACCACTTCCGTACCTGATCAATCACGGCGTGATACGATTGTGTCCTCATTTCCTCACTTTCGGCACCCTCTTCTGGTATGGGATTTCAAGATCTTCGCTCTTCAGGTAGTTGGAAATTTGGCGTTGTGCCTGTCGGTGCCCTTTGACCCTTTGAAAATGGAAAAGCTGTCTCTGGAATCGGAGATAGACTGCAACTGTACCGTGCCTCGAGCTCTTCCAGTCTCTGCTTCTGTGGCGGGCTGAATTCCGCGCCAGCAATCCATTTGGAGAACCGTCTCCTTAGTTCCTCCATGACTCCATCTCCATTTAGGTCGAACTCTTGCATATACGACTGCAATTGTAATTTTGATAGGGAGTACAGCCACCCGGTCTTCACCATTATGATTTTTTTTCTCTGCTTTTGAAGGGTTTTTTTTATATTTAATTTCTCTGCGTTTTTTCTTTTTCACTGTGCTTACGAGTTTTTTTTTTTTTTTTTTTGTTGTCACTGTTTGAATCTTTTTTTTCACTGTTTGAGTCTTTTTATTTTTTTCTCACTGTTTGAGTCTTTTTACTTTTTTCACTGTTTGAGTCCTTTTTTTTCACTGTTTGAGTCCCTGTTCGGGCGCCATTTGTAACGAACTTTGTAGCCGGGGTTAGCTCGCCGGATAGCCGGGGTTCGTACAAAAATATTTATTTCCGTAGTCTTTTTAAATTATAAACGCAAGGGTTCATTTAACTTCACTATTTAAGTCTTTATTTCAAATGTTTGTTTTCACAAAGAGAAAAATCATTTCACACATTTTTTTATTCGTTTCCTAAATAATCGCCGTTGCTCCTGATCTCCCTCGAAGTCCTTTGAAATAGGATCCGTGAATTCCGTTCGTTTGTCTGTCCTCTGAGTATTTGCGATGGGCCGTCCGGTATAGAACCACTCGGGCCAGGTGTAAGCTTGGTCGTTGTCCTTGTACAAAATATGGTCTGAACCTAGTGGGCGATCGACTTGGATGCTTTTAGAGCAGACCGTCCGGTATGAAACCACTCGGGTCGACAGAAAAAAACAACTTTCGTGATGCCACTGGTATGTTTTATGACCGGCCGTCCGATATGAAACCACTCGGGCCGACACGAAACACTGTTCACTACTGCCTATAGTCACTCGTGCTTAGTCACTTGTACACTTGTTCACTTTGTCACTTGTTCACTGGGTCACTTGTTCACTCTGTTACTTATTACTTGACTCACCGATGTGCGTTGTTCGCGTGTTGACTTTAAAAGAGAGCCACTGTTGGTTCGCTGACTCCTTTTATCCCCAAAAAGGGTAACGAGACCTTGTTTGTGTCGCCAATTTCCATTTGATCTCGGCCTTGAATTTTTCTCGCCTAGAGATAGCGGCAACATTTTGCCTTGCATGTTATTGTTGTCATAGTCGCTGTTTAATGACCCCTATGTGTTTTGTTATTGCCACGTGTGGGTGCATAGAATGCATGTTGTTTGTGTGTTTTTGCTTGTGACTTCGTTATATTGTTTTGTTGTTGTGCGAATTGATCAGGCCACTGGCTTGCTGTATGTGTTGTTATTGTTGGTTTGCGGGTCACAAACATTTCTTCGTTTGTTGTTGTTGTGCCAATTGATCAGGCCACTGGCTTGCTGTATGTGTTGTTATTGTTTGTTTGCGGGTCGCCCAGCTGCGTGTTTTATGGACAGGGGCGGTTCGCGGGTTCTTGTCCAGGTGCGGTTTATGGTCGCAGGGCGGGTTCGTGGTTTTTGGGGCCCTTTGTGCAGCGGTGTTTTATAGGGAACTGTAAGGCATAAATTCATCGAATTTATGTTTCCTTACACCCCCCCCTTACTTACAGGTAGAAGGCCGAGTACGATGCTACGTACCGTTATCGTGACTCGGTAGTTGCTTTGGGTGTATTTGATGTCGTTACTGGCTTTCGTGCTCGTTTGGTTCTTCGGTGTGAAATTCTTTCAGTTCGCTCACGTGTGCTGTCCGTACACTACTGTCTTTGTCGCCCCAGACCTGTACGATGACTGGAGATGTGAACCCCACGACTCGGTAAGGCCCGTCGTACCGAGGTGCGAGTTTGGCTGCGAAATTGTCGACTGCTTTCGACAGTTGGTGTTGCTTTAGGAGTACCAGCTGTCCCACCTCTGGTCGCCACACCCTTCTTCTTAGGTTGTAGTATCTTGCTTGATCCTGTGCTGCCTTTTCGAGGTTCCGCCGAACCATTTGAAATACTTCCTTCAGTCGATCTGCTCTACAAACGGGGTTTTGGGGGCACGTTCCTGTACCCAGCGCCTGTTCATCAAAGAGCGCCTTTGGTAGTCTCGGTTCTCTTCCTTGCGTCAAGAATGCAGGTGTATAACCGGTGGTGTCCGAAACACTTGTATTTAGCGCTAGAGAAATCTCAGGTAGTAGATCATCCCATCTGCGCTGATCTCTTCCAGTCAATTGTGCTATCATCCTCTTCACGTTCCTATTTGCTCTTTCGGTGGGATTTTCCTGCGGCGTGTAGGGTGCCGTGAACTGTTGCCTGATCCCCATGTCCTTGAGAAAGCGTTGGAAAACCTTGCTGCAAAATTGTGACCCATTGTCAGTCACCAAAACTTTTGGGACCCCGTATCTCGATATGATCCGCTCCCGCAATGCTTTGCTTAATGTGTCCCCCGTAGCTCGTCGTAGTGGAACTATCTCCGTCCATTTTGAGAATTTGTCAAACATCACCAGCAGCATCGTATTTCCATGCGTGGAACGAGGAAGTGGGCCCACAAAATCCGCACAAAGGATGGACCATGGTTCGTCTGCAATCTGCGTCAACATCTGTCCGGCAGGTTTGCTCTGGCTCGGTTTGTATTTTTGGCATGATTCACAAAGTTTTATGTGCCGTCGTATATCGCGTGCCATACCAGGCCAGTAGTATAGATTTGCTATTCGAGCTGTTGTCTTCCTGATTCCCATATGCCCCGCACATGGATTATTATGATTTTCGGAAAGTACTCGAGACCGAAGTTGAGAAGGGACGCAAAGCTTCCACGATTCACAATCCTCGTCATTTGTGCGTCCTGGAATATATCGGTATAGCTGCCCCTGAACGATGCTGTAATCGGGTAACTTCTCCGGTTCTCGCTTTACCGTCGACATCTTTGAATCATACCACTTACAACCTTGCTGCTCACTGATAATTGCGCGTAGCGTTTCGAAATCCTGCAGTTCCTTCTCTAGAAAGTTTTTCACCAGTTCCTTTTCCGGGATTGTATCCCCACGCAATCTGTTTTCCTCGTTCATTGGACCGTCTCTAGCTGTTCGTGTAGTGCACTGGCTGGTCCGTTTATTTAGCTTTTCCCGTTGATTTGCACGTTCCGTCTCCTTCGCTTTGTTCACGCTGTCTGAAATTCTCCCACGGGCCACTGCACACACGCGAACGTTCTGTTTTTTCGTTGGCTCCTCCTCTCTATGCAATCTGATGGTTTCACCTCCACAACTTATCTCCGCGTAAGTTGTCTGAAGGAAACCCATGCCTAAGATCACGTTGTCTATTACGCCTGAAAGGATCAATAGTGTCATATGACAGCGAGCCGTCCCCAGCCTGACCTCTACTTGTATCCCTTGACTGACTTCACGTATGGTACCATCTGCCATCCTCACTGAGACCTTTACCAATACCCGTTTCCCTCGTTTCATAAGCTTTTCTGCAAAGACCTCACTTATAAAACTTCTCGTTGCACCCGTGTCGATGGTTGCAATTGCTGCTTCTTCGTCTAGTGTGATTGTAGCAAAGATTCGGGTTTCGTCGACTCCTAGCTTAGTTAGTGCAACCGGGGTCTGCCCTGACGCTTGGATCCCTCCACACCCCGTCGTTGAGTGGATCCTTGGTCGTTTTCCTACTTGCCGCCAACAGCACTCCACCGTAAGTGTGTTCCGTCGGCCACACTCCCAGCAAAACAACACTCTTCTATTTCGGCATTCTCTCTTAAAATGGCCCTCCTGACTACACCAACGACAAGCTGTCTTAGGATTTATCCGGGAGTTCTCTGGAACTGTTGGGATCATGCGGAACTGCTCGTGACGCATACGAGGCAGGCCCGTTCGAGGTTTCCCTTGCCCTTGGTCAGCTCGAATTACCTCAAAATCGTCTGCCATGGCCATCAGTTCGTCCAGGTTGTTGAAATCCTTTCGGCGTATGTATAGAAGGTAATCTGATTGAAGATTTTTGTAAATCTGTTGTAATTGTTGTTCCTCGGTGAAACAAGCCTGGCGCATAAGACTCTGAAGAGTGAGGACATAGTCATTAAAAGGTTCCCTAGGTCTCTGTTGTCGATTTCGAATTTCATCCTCCAGGCGCTCAAAATGTCGTGTATGCAAAAAAAATTTAAGTAGATCCCTCTTGAATAGCACCCACGTAGTCCACTGCCTGTTATTATTTCGTCACCATGCTAACGCCTTATCTTTCAAAAGTTCGGGCATTGACCTTGGGAGCAGATCTTTATTGATTCCATATGCTGTGGCCAACTCCTCTATCCTCTCGATAAACGCGTTTGGGTCTTTACCGCCATCATATTTTACGGACCACTTCCGTACCTGATCAATCACGGCGTGATACGATTGTGTCCTCATTTCCTCACTTTCGGCACCCTCTTCTGGTATGGGATTTCAAGATCTTCGCTCTTCAGGTAGTTGGAAATTTGGCGTTGTGCCTGTCGGTGCCCTCTGACCCTTTGAAAATGGAAAAGCTGTCTCTGGAATCGGAGATAGACTGCAACTGTACCGTGCCTCGAGCTCTTCCAGTCTCTGCTTCTGTGGCGGGCTGAATTCCGCGCCAGCAATCCATTTGGAGAACCGTCTCCTTAGTTCCTCCATGACTCCATCTCCATTTAGGTCGAACTCTTGCATATACGACTGCAATTGTAATTTTGATAGGGAGTACAGCCACCCGGTCTTCACCATTATGATTTTTTTTCTCTACTTTTGAAGGGTTATTTTTATATTTAATTTCTCTTCGTTTTTTCTTTTTCACTGTGCTTACGAGTTTTTTTTTTTTTTTTGTTGTCACTGTTTGAATCTTTTTTTTCACTGTTTGAGTCTTTTTATTTTTTTCTCACTGTTTGAGTCTTTTTACTTTTTTCACTGTTTGAGTCCTTTTTTTTCACTGTTTGAGTCCCTGTTCGGGCGCCATTTGTAACGAACTTTGTAGCCGGGGTTAGCTCGCCGGATAGCCGGGGTTCGTACAAAAAAATTTATTTCCGTAGTCTTTTTAAATTATAAACGCAAGGGTTCATTTAACTTCACTATTTAAGTCTTTATTTCAAATGTTTGTTTTCACAAAGAGAAAAATCATTTCACACATTTTTTTATTCGTTTGCTAAATAATCGCCGTTGCTCCTGATCTCCCTCGAAGTCCTTTGAAATAGGATCCGTGAATTCCGTTCGTTTGTCTGTCCTCTGAGTATTTGCGATGGGCCGTCCGGTATAGAACCACTCGGGCCAGGTGTAAGCTTGGTCGTTGTCCTTGTACAAAATATGGTCTGAACCTAGTGGGCGATCGACTTGGATGCTTTTAGAGCAGACCGTCCGGTATGAAACCACTCGGGTCGACAGAAAAAAACAACTTTCGTGATGCCACTGGTATGTTTTATGACCGGCCGTCCGATATGAAACCACTCGGGCCGACACGAAACACTGTTCACTACTGCCTATAGTCACTCGTGCTTAGTCACTTGTACACTTGTTCACATTGTCACTTGTTCACTGGGTCACTTGTTCACTCTGTTACTTATTACTTGACTCACCGATGTGCGTTGTTCGCGTGTTGACTTTAAAAGAGAGCTACTGTTGGTTCGCTGACTCCTTTTATCCCCAAAAAGGGTAACGGGACCTTGTTTGTGTCGCCAATTTCCATTTGATCTCGGCCTTGAATTTTTCTCGCCTAGAGATAGCGGCAACATTTTGCCTTGCATGTTATTGTTGTCATAGTCGCTGTTTAATGACCCCTATGTGTTTTGTTATTGCCACGTGTGGGTGCATAGAATGCATGTTGTTTGTGTGTTTTTGCTTGTGACTTCGTTATATTGTTTTGTTGTTGTGCGAATTGATCAGGCCACTGGCTTGCTGTATGTGTTGTTATTGTTGGTTTGCGGGTCACAAACATTTCTTCGTTTGTTGTTGTTGTGCCAATTGATCAGGCCACTGGCTTGCTGTATGTGTTGTTATTGTTTGTATATGTATTGTAATGTATAAAAATTAATTTATTTAAGCTGTGAAAATATCAATTTAAACTAATTTATATTGTTTTTAATTAATTTTTTAATTTTTATTTAATTAATATTTAGAAAAAGAACTGAATTAATGTGCTTATTATGTTTTTAATAAATAAAGAAATGAATAATATTTAAATTCAATGTTTTTTAATGAATATGGTCAATTCTTGGTAATTATGTTATGATGTTGTCAGAATCAATTTAGTTTACTGCATTTTGGTATGTTTTGGTAATTTGAGGTATTTTGAGGGATTTTGTGGTATTTTGTGGTAATTTGAGGTATTTTGAGGTATTATGGTATTTTGTGGTAATTTTGAGGTATTTTGCGACTGTGGTAATTTATGGGAATTAAGTGTGAGAAAAAGAGAATTTTGGTGGTAATTTCATCTGGCGACACTGCGCGTAATCTTGTTTCTATCGTTCTTGGTAACATACCGATATAAAAATTCATGTTTATTCTTTGTAAACAGTGCCAAACAGCTCTCTGAATCATCGACATGATGTTGTTTTTGGTCCGGTGTGAGACAACGCGGCACCCATTTGGAAAACAGCTTTCTCATTGACAAATGTTCCTGTAATATTGTTTCCACACTGCCTTTCGATATCTTCAGAACCTCAGCTAGCTCGCGCACCTTCACTTTACGGTCGGCCAACCATTTTGTGTACTTTTTCATGTTTTGTGGACAACTGCTTCATTTAGGCATCCTGAACGTTCAGCATCATTTGTGTCTGTACGACCAAGTTTAAACTCAGCATACCATCGGCAAATGGTTGCTTTTGACAGAGCAGAGTCGGAATAACACTTTCGAAGCCATTGCTCAGATTGAACGGTATTTTTTCCCATACAAAACAGTGATAAATCAACACACGGAATTGCTTTGAGTCTATTATTTTGAAAATATCAACAGTAGCGTCACTTAAAAGATTGCAACTTCTGAACTAAAGGTTAGATTGTCATGAAATTTTTATACGTATTCTTTGAAGGTTGGAAATATCAAAAAATTATATCGATATTTCGTTAGAGGTGCCACCTAGTAGATAGTCTCGGGACTTATTGGATCATGTGTTACAATGAAGAAATGCTAAAATTAGCACTAAATCAAATAAGGGATGGTCGAATTTCTTCAAATGCTGCTACCAAAAAATTTAAAATTTCTCATAGTACACTACTCTTTAGATTGAGTCGTAATTTCTTTAAGCCAAGATGGAACAGAACCATGCCTGGATTAGTTGCGTCATAGAACAAAAAAGGTTTTACGAAACGTAAAGAAGATATGTGACACTAAGCACAGTCCAGATATTTTTAACGGATAATTTAAGAGAGCATCCATACATTCGGCAACCAGAACAAATAAAGAAATCGGCAGAAGGTTAGAATATTGCTGTATGCAAAAGTGGGAGGATGACTCGTCAGATATTTAACGAAAATATTTCAAAAGTAGTTTATCCATATCTCATTGATAACGAAACAAAATTTGCAATCTTTCTATTTGATGATGGTCATAGTGCCAATTTTATAAGCCGTTATGCTGGAGCAAAAATCAGCTTTTTGTAAAAATCAACTAAACGCAACTTAAAAATCAGCTTTTTGCCATACAAATGTCAATAGAAAAAAGTAGAAAAAAACAACTTTAATTCTGCTTTTTGTATGTGTCACCCTGTATTTCATCGGTACTTCCTTGATTTGAAGTTAGGTTTTTGACATCTTGCAATGGCTGCGTTCAGCAGATACAACTTTTGTTCAACTGTTGAGTGTGTGTCTGCTAAACGCATAAGTATCGGTTTCTGATCAGTCCAACATGTTCAACAAGTGTTGTGAAAATTGTCTGTTTTTGGTACTTTTTATTGTTCTGCTACATTTCCTCATGTCGCAGCCAATCGCTTGCATGTATCCAAGATCAATCTTCAAAACAAAAATGTCAAAATTAAAGCTAATTGTCATTGCGCATAAAAAAAGTTATGAGTAAAATTTCAATTTTCTTTTATTTTAACATTTAAAAGCCATACGAGTATTATGCCCCATCTACTCACCAAATGGTTTTTTTATATTTTTATTGGTTCAGAAGTAAGCAAATGTGAGAGTTAGCTGGCTATGTGAAAACAGTATTGAAATTGTTAAAAAACAAAAATATTTGTTTTTGTGTCCTGAAAAATTGTTCGAAAACACAACCTTTTTTGTACACGATACGACATAATACTGAATTATAAATAGTGATGGGACAAGGGTAAATAACCAAATGGTAAATTGGGTATTTAAATGTAAATACCCAGGTATTTACCCAAGCACCTGGGTATTTACCCAAAGTGTGGGTATAAATCAGAATAAAGAAAAATTTAAATAAATTAAAAGAATTTAATTTTTTATTATGAATTATGAGGCTCAAGCTTGGGTTTCGAAATTTTAATCTTTCTAGTTGCTTTAGCATTGTTGTTGCCATCGCTCCCACTCATTTAATTGAATTGCCACAAGCACGCTGATTAGCGGTTCTTATTAAGAATTGTTGTTGTGTTTGATGCAGTCAAAACTGCCTTATCTGAGCAAAACGCATCAAGAAATGTATAAACAAAATACACTTAATTCAAAATAAATTCGAAAATGTTTACATTTTTCTTACTCCACGTTGCAACGAGTATTTGTTATTCAAATGAGTATTTACCCGAATTAGATAAATACCCGGGTATGAAAGTGGGTATAAATGGGTAAATACCCAGGTCTAAACCTATCTCTAATTATAAATAGCATGAATACAGTTAGAAAAAGCAAGTTTGAAAAAGCAAAAAACAGGTTTTTGTTATGAGCGTGAACGCCTTATTACTCTTCCATTAAGTCGATTATGCAGCCAACTTAACATTATCCCTGCAAGACAGGTACTGGTTAAAACAACTACTATTTAATTGGGAGCGATACAAAAAGTTTCCGTTAGAAATTTACGATTTTCCCATCATCTTATACAGAACAAAAGTAACCGAAATTTTTCTATACGTGTGATTCTATATCCCATTCTCGCTTATGCTTTTTTTACATATAATGAATATATAGACATCTCCCTTGCACCATATTCCATTCCCAACCGTTCTAATATTTCTACCATGAAAATAACCTGGTAATTCCCAAATACTGTTTGATAGATTAACTAGTTACTACTATAATGGATATAACTGAAAATTATCCGAATGTCAAACCAGTTTTAACTACCATAAAAATTACCAATTAATTAAAATAACAGAATAGAATTAGTCACTGATACCAGTTATAGGTAACAAAAAGGTGACTAGTTAATAAGTATAAATAGCTAACCGTTCTAAATAAGAAATGACTGTTACACATGTTAATTCATATTTTTTTATTTATGATAAAATAAGGATTATGATTAAAAAATAAGAATTAAGTAAATTCATTAATTTTTTAATAATAAAAATTTGTAATTTGAAATAAGATTTAAAATGATGCAATTTTAAATAAATAAAAAGAATAAAAATTAAGTTTAATTGCCGGTAGTTTTTAATTTATATAATTTCTGCTTATGTCTATTGTGAGCTAAGGCAATGGATTTGCGGATAACCTTTTCGAATTGTTGTCTCCCCTCTATTTTGAAAAAATCTGCAAAAAATACACAAATATAAATTATAAATTGACAAGGCCATACCAAATAAAATTACGTTTACCAAATAAAGTTTTTAAAGGCCTTTTCTCCCATCGGCCTTCCCAATTAAATTTGCTTAGCAAATCGTTTGCAATTACTCGTCGCAAGACACCATCTATTTCTCCACCACAAATTTTTTTGTCAAGGCTGATTAAATTATTTATTGTTTTTTTTATTCATTATTTGGTTTCAAACCTTTATTTGTTTAATTTTCTTTGATATGCAAGCACGATTTCGAAATTGCGTTGGCTCAACGAACTCTATGCCTATAAGCCAGTATCGGCCACATTTGTTCCAAAAGTTATGCTTATTCACTCAAATTTTTTATAGATATTTGCAAGCACCAGAATGAGATAACATTATTAAACGCGGACAGAATTTTGAAACGAAAAATTTCGTTTCCATAATTGAGAAAATCAAAGGTTACTTAACGAAAATATTGATTTTTAAGAAAGTACAAATTGTGCTATGTATTAGTAGTGAACAAAAATTCGTTTAAGTGTTGGAGTTTCAGTTACCCATGTCTTGCAGGGTATTCTACAAAAATATTACAACCAGCAGACGTTGCAGCTTTAAAAAAATTCCATTTCTAATGCTAATAACATAAGAGACAAATTCGTACATATTTTAAGAACAGTTTTGGGTAATTCCATAAATCTTGGACTAAATTTGAAACTTTTTTGGATAACATATTGGACACGACAAAAAAAAATTACTTTTTAATCCAAGGAAAAGTTTACAGTTTTCTAATCCAAAAAATGTTAGTTTTTATTCTACAAGAATTTAATATTTTCTAAACCGAAAAGACTAAAGTATAATCTTCAAATAGTTTAGAATATTGCAAACTGAAAAATTTTTATTTTTAATTTAATTTTATTGTTTCGTTTTTAGAATTTTATACACTTCATGTTTGTTAAATATTAAAAGTTATAATCACTGTTTAAAAGAAATATTAATAAATAAAGAATTTTCTTAAGGGGAGGTTCTTTTAGAAATCGACGGAAAATTTTTGTTTTTGTTGTTTGCTTTATTTTCAATCTTAGGATCTTGAAAATATGTAGTCAAAAGGATATTTCCCCATTTAATTTATTTTACGAGTCATAGCAAAAAAACATTACTTACGATTTTTTTCATTGCCAAACTTTAAACGCGTTTTTCTCAAAACACCTTTTTCGCACTGTACACGATTCCGCTTCAACGACTTAACCGATTTCAATGTTTGACGGCTCAAAATAAAGCTTTTTTTAATTTAGAGGGCGTTCAGGAAGCATTTTTTCCAAAAAAAATTTATTATCATTATTTTTTAACGTTGAAGCAAAAGACAAAGGAGGAAAACAGGGTTTCTTCAAAGGGTGGATATTTTAAAAAAAAGGTTTTATTAAAATCAGAAATGAACATGGCCCCCAAAATTTTATCTAGGTTAACATTTTTTTGTTTTTTTCTGTGGAGTTTCTGTTTTGGGCTGTAGAGTGTACAGCGCACATCGGTTATTGCCGGCTTTGATCAGCCATACCTTCAGCCGCCATTTTTAATTATTTTTTTATCAAAAAACTTGTATAATATTCTTGAAATATACTTTAACAAATGCCACAAAAAAACTTTTCAAAAAAATATTTACGTTCGCTCAAAAAAAAAAAAAACTGCAATTACGTACGTTTCTACTAGAACCTCCACTTAATATATTTTCTTACGTAACACTATTGCGTATATTTTTTCATTGATACTCCTAAAGTTTTTCATATTTAAAATTAAATTTATTACAATTATTGCAAATAAAAAATTATTCTGTTATAATATGTGGCACAACGAAGTATATTTTTAATTTAATATTTGATATTCGTAAGGTCTTTCGTATTTTAAAGTCAACCAAAATTCTCAGTTCTTTGGAAGGAAATTTGAAAAGCATTTGAAATTTCGTTTAAATATTTAGTAACATAAATATGTAAATGGAAATAAAATTCTTCTTTGATTAAATACATATTTTTTGTGAGTCCAAATTTGGGAAAACCACTTCTATCAGGTTCCAGCAAAATAAGAAAATTACGTCTTTAAAACAACCATACTCCAACTTCACCCATTTTGCAATATACATTTTTGATTCAGTATTTTCATGAATGAAAGATTGAAAGTATGCTTTAACGTTTTTTTTTTTTGAGTTAAATTAGTTTTATATCCTTCAACTTTTCAAAAGACATTTTTTTTCGTATGTAAGGTTTTCCCATTTGTGGGCCATTTTTGGTGTCTACAAGACAATGTTTTATCATGTATTTATAAAATTATTTATTATTGAACTTTATATGATAAGTATGATTCACTGGTCCTAAATTTTGTATTACTAAACGGTAATGTGTAAGCATATCATATCATTATAAGGCTTTATTTCACGAGTGTTGATCTGCACAGAATACACAAAATCTTACATGTAGCCCCACAAAAGGAAATCAAGTGGTGTGAGATCTGGAGATCGTGGCGACCAGGCGATTGGTCCAGCTCGTCCAATCCAATGTTGAGGGAAATTGGTGTCAAGCCAATCCCGCACAATAAGCCCGTGCTCTTTCTTTTTGTGGGGCTACATGAAAGATTTTGTGTATTCTGTGCAGACCAACACTCGTGAGCGGTTACTTGAACGCATTGAGGAAGCTGCGCTGAAAGTTCGTGAAAAGATGAGCGAACTAAACGTGGCGGATGTGGTTCGCAAACGGCTGCAATTGTGTTTAGTAGAAAATGGGAACCACATTGAAAACTTACTTTAACATCACATGTTTTTGTTTAAATTTATTATTTTATTTATTTATTTATTTATTTACATGTTAATTTATAAAATCAAATAAAGGTGTGGGGTTATTTTGCTTCCAAAAAAATTGTTTAAATTTCAGTCAAATGGTCATAACTTTGGAACGGTAAGACCTTCGGGCTTCGTTTTGGTATTTTTAGAAAGGTAAGAGGTATTACTATCTTTTAAAAGAAAAAAAGATAAGTTACCTACCATCTGGCTGAGCAAATTGAGGTTATATTAATTTTTTTTCCATTTTTTTTTTCGAAAAGCTCTGTATCTCGGCTATTTCATCTTTTACTAATTATTGTTTTATTTTATACGGAAAGGTCTTTTAAAGAGACCTTTCCCAAAAACAAACAAATCCGACCACTGGCTCAGAAGTTAGCAACTTTACCCTACTACCCTCCGACCGCCAATCCGAAAATTTTGAACCCGCTGCCATTTCGCACCCGTGCATTTTCGGACATGGTCCTAGTGGACTTTTCTTCAAGAAATGAGCCAAGGAATACGCTGGAAAAATTAGTCCAGAACTTCATGAAACACCCTGTATAAATCGTCCTCTATGCGCCCAATTGTAAGCTAATTGAAATTGAAAAAATGAAAATTTTACAGGAAACGGTTTTTTGTGTTTTTGTTTTAATATGTGCTGTAAATTTGTTTATTTTTGATGAACAATTTTATTATTACTTTCCCATTTTCAAAAAGTGATAAAAAATTTTAATTTTGGCGCTTATGATAATTTTGATATTATGAAATTGCGAAATCATGTAACAATATGGCTCATACGATAATTTTTTTTTATTATAAACAGAAAACATAAGATACCAAAGAAAAATATTACATATTTCGATATTAATGGAAGTAGAATGATTATTCGTTTATCTTCAGAATCAGTTTCAGTTAAGTATCTTGTACTTTTTCGTCGCATTTCATATTCAAGTATTCTTGATTATGTCTTTCTGGAATTATCCCTTTTTCGCATAAGCATTTTAAATCTCTGTACTTTGCCTCCGCAATTTTCAATTTTTGATCATAAAGTTGCGCTGGTCCTTTTGCAACAATTATTGAATTCTGTCTGGATCGAGAGACTAAATTTATATCAAATTCTTTAATATGAGTGAGCCGATCTTAATCCGTTAAATTTGATTTTAACCTTAGGTGGTAGAAATGATAGCGAAAATAATTTCCAGTCCTTAAATTCTGAATGGTTTAAAACAATACTTTCGTAGCATCTAGGTGTTCCTCGGGAATTCGAAAGTATTGTGGGCCATTCAGAAGGAGCCCAAACTGTTCTTACTTTAATAAATGATTCAATTGTACTATGTATTGAATCGACAGGCATCATGGTGTGTCCTGGTGATAAATATGTTATTTTAACGTTTCTAACAAAAATTGAATTTTACAAAAAGCAGGAAACCATAGTTATTAACGCCCGGTTGCGATTATGTACGCCACAGCTGTCACAATAAAGACTCAGTGTGCTATGAGTTTTTTTTTTCATTTACCTTATATAAAAAATTGGAGTTTTTTCTTTGCTTTTTGCTTGATCAGACAAAAAAAGTGCATTTGATTTATCTTTACCATTATATGATTTTATATATTTCAGTTTGTTCAAATCTGACTTGTTGCTCTCGGTTCGAATACTTAAATTTTTCGCACAAATTTCATTTATCTTTCTTGGTAGATAAAAACCGAGGTGAAACTCATTGTTAAAAATTTTCGAAATATATATAAAAACAAAATGAATGATTCCTGAGCAGTGTTGCCAGGAAAATAAATTTCGCATCGTAACTTTTACTTTCAGCCCGTCGGATTTTCGTCGCGTTTGTCGGAAGGAAGACAAATAAAATACAATATAGATGTATGATCCACATTTCAGGTGTATTTATTTGAATAAACTATTTTTTTTACATAATCTATTTCAAATTTAATCTATTAAGCAATCTAATACTACATACAAAAGTACAAAATTAGAGAATTTGTCTGCAGAATTTGAGCTAGAAAGACCACAACTTATACCGTAACAGAATAGTAGAAATTATTAAACTCATGCATTTATTTTGCAACCATAATTAACTAGTTTTTTATCTTTTTTAATCAGAAATTTATTCATATCCAAATATAAGATGTATTTTCATCCACGACGCAGTTTAGCACAAACATCACAGTAAATAATTCAAACACAAAGAAAAGTTTTGAAAGCAATGCAGCGAAAGTAATTGATATTCCTTAGTATTCGCGATAAAAAGTGCTGGCAATGATTTTTAATTAAAAATAATGCTTCAAAGTTGCGACCATTATTTTATTTTAAATTTTTTTCATTTCATATGCATAAAGAAATATATGTGAAATCGGACGTCGGATCTATTTTTCCTGTAATCGTAACATTCTGAGGAATTTTGGTCAAATATCGGATCACCGTATTCAAGGCTAAAAATCGTAACAAACCCGATATATCGGACCATCTGTTTTTTCCATCGCAGTTTTCTTCATTAAACAATCGATCATTGTTTGATGGATCAGACTCAGATTCGCTGTAGTCCACAATTTTGATAATTCCCTTAGAAAAATATTTTGTTACAAATTAAATCCATTTTTTAAATAAATAAATAAACACATCATACCATTGTCGACGTCGATGCCATGTTTGATATTATCATTATTAATTGAAAGTCTTTTATTTTTAAAACTCTTGCACAATTCGTAATGTAAATTGACAATTAGACATGTGGAAACATTAACGAAAAATATTTACCGTTCCTTTTTGTTTTGTTGGTGGCGTGTTCACTGTCATATTGGCTGTGTTTATGTGTCGCTTACGATAAAATCGCACTGATGAATAAATTTAAACAACAAAAACGATAAAGCTTACTTCTAATATTTTTTTTGTATTTTATTCACTATTTCTATAGTACAGGTATGTGGAAAGCTGTATCTGATGCTAAATTAATAAATGGAACAAAAACTTTTTTTCGAAAAATTGCTGCTTAGATAATTGGGCGCATAGGGAACGATATGTTCTTGGAAATTGTAGACATAGTTATTGTTACCACTCAGAACACACGTTATTCCTACCCATAAATTCGGTAAAACTTCATGAAAGTCGAAAAATATAAAAAGAAAATATGAAATCAAGCATAGGTTTTGCGAAGCTCTTATGTCAATTGTTGATCCACTTTAATCCATCGAAAGTAAGAAACTTAAAAAGTATAATAATTTTTTCGTTCTTAATTTAAGAAACAATTTAAGAATAAATCGTCATATAAAATGCAAAAAAACGTATGATCAAAAAACTCGAAATTGTGTTTTTTATTGATTACGATTCACAACATTATATTACATGTGTGGTATGAATTTTAAACTTTTGCCACCAAAAATAACCAAGTTATTTGATTTGAAAATTTCGTTTCAATATCTCAAGTTGTTTGAATTTTATAACGTTTTTTGCTTCTCCTGTAAACTTGTCAAAAGTGATGTTACGTTATTTTGCATTTTAGGTGACGAAATGTAGTTTTAGATTCTAGGTAACATAAATACTTTTTCCTGAAAATACTACTACCTTAATGTAAGTCCGTAGTCCAAAAATAGTCAAAACTTTAACTTTTTCGGATTAAAATAAATAAAACTAAAGCGAAGATTAAAAAATAGTACTTTTTGAATTAAAAATTCCTTTAAACGAAAGTTTGGATTAAAAATTAGTCAAACAATTTTAACCGTGCTTGGAATTCGGAAACAATCGACTTTTCCATATGTCTTGGATGATCATCGAACAATTGTATTCCTCAAAACAAAAATTTAATTTGTTGAATTTATCAGACATAACATCATTAGTGATATATAACTCGCCAATATTAATTGACCAATTGCAAAAGAAAAAAAAAACAAAACAATTTAACTCTTCAATTATTTCGAAATCATCTATTGGAATTCAAAAATATTTAAAACATCCTGATACATCAATAAGAATAGGTTTAAGGATTTTCAAAAAGCGATCATATGTCAAAAGTTCTGCGGTTACAGAAAAGAAGAAAGATGTCAAGAAAATGAAGAAAATTGAGAAAGAAAATAGAGAAAGGATTAGAGTGTTACAAAAGGGAATCAAGCAAAAGCGTATGGACAAATAAAAACAAAAGAAATTAAAATTAAAGAGCAAAAGAAACGAGTACCTCGACATATTATTCCAGCTTTTAAATCAGAGACAAATAATGCTATCACTACACTGAGAAAATTGAACGCCTTAAAATCAAATAAAAAAGTTGTTAAGAGACTGTAACCAAAACATCTTTGCTACAAGGAAAAGATCGGTGCACAAATATTTATTCTTTAACTAAGCTTCTGCTGCATCTTTGAAACAAAAGACTGAAGTTCTTTGAAGCTAAATCATTCAAAAAATATTTGCCGTAAAGATAAATTATTTACTATAACGATTTAATTCTTTGTTAACAAGAATTTGTTAACAAAGAAAAAAGTACGCAAAATCAACAAATTTTCTTTGTTTTCTTGAAGCTAAGCATCGTTGTTTCAAAGACAAAGTCTATAACTTTAAAGAATTTTTTCTACAAAATCATATTTTTCTTAAAAATACACATGCTTAAAGTTCGCAGTTACTTTGTGGGCAATATGTACTATATAAGGCAATTGATGTATTAATATGTTTAAGTTGTAATTAGCACTAGAATAAATTGTATGGGTTAAGGGTCAAGGGGAAGGGGGAAGGGGTGAGAAGGAGAATGGAGAAGGGGTGAGTAATAGAAAGAAAAGGCGGACATACAAAGATAGTATTAAGGAAATCGACTTTTTTAAAGACGTTCATCTTTGTCACAAGAATTTAAGTCTTTGATATAAAGTATATTTTTTATGGGAATTTAACAATCTTTGTGCCTTTGCCGTAAGGATGTTTTATCTTTGGGCACAATCTAACCAATTAAAGTCTTTGTGGCAAAGTGTAGTTTCTTTGGTTTTACGACTTTTTTCCCTGAGTGTAGAGATACCGATAAAGTTTGTTTAATTCCAACTACAGACCCTATTCCAAGACGAAAATACTTTTGATCATTTAATGAGTTAAATGAGTTGAGAAACGAGAAAAATAGTTTTTTTATTTTAATTTTCTACTAACACATTATCTGAAGCGTGTATAAGAAGCGTTATATACAAGCGTGTTTTTTAATGTTTAAAATTTCTATATTATAAATATAATAAACTAGCAAATACCCACTGCTTCGCCGGCGATAAAAATATTAAATATCATTAAAAACTTTAAATCTTAAAATTTAACAGCCGTATTCATATTGAAGTGGGAAGAGTGGAAATAATGGTTTGTTTATTAGATAAATTCAGTGACTTGTTATATATTTGTCGCAATTTCGTCAAGATTTTGGTATTTAAAAATCAATAGTTTTTCTAAGCCATCTGCACTGAAATAATTGTCATTTCGTTATTTTTTTTTTTTATAAATATTTTGAAATCTTTGACAAATTTTCTTGTTGTTATTTTCTGTTTTTGGAAATTTTTTATATATTTTGAATTTTCTTGACATATTTTCCAAATGTTTGAAATATTTTGAAGAATTTTAGTTTTTTTTGACAATATTTGTGCTCAAATGAGAGCAAATAATTAAAAAACTGCTTTATGAGAGGTGTGTTAAAAACCTTAAAAAAAATTTAAATTTCAACCATATTTAATAATCCTCTAATTTATAAACAAACATTTTCAAACACTTTTTGACATTTTGTTTGTTTTTGATACATTTTGACAATATTTTTTGTGCTTAGATGAGAACAAACAAATTTTTAAAATGCTTTATCGAGGGTTTATTGAAGGTTTCAACCATTTTTAAAATTCTCTTATTTATCAAGCATTTAAAAGAGCTTTTGAAAGCTGTTGAAACGTTCAACATGAAAAATGTTTTTAAATTTTTTTTCGATTTTTTTCTTATGAAGGCTTTGTAAGAGGCTCATAATTTTTTATGAATACAGCCGTTTGAATTTCGGTAAAATTGTATATTTGTGTTGGAGCGACTTAGTAGTTCCATCCGAATAAATTAACCTGAAGTAAGTAGCTAACTAATGTAATAAAAAATAACTAAAGTAATAAACTTTCTGTATCTTCCTGATCATTTTTTTTCATGCATTGGTTCACTTTTCCTAGCGCTGTGACTATTGGGGTACTCACAGTTTTGTTTTATCTGGTGTGTTAACTACGCCGTCTGTTAACTCTAAACATTTTGCCATGTGGTAACTATTTTTGATTTTGTTTTGCATGTAAAAAAGAGATAACACAAACTGGTAAAATTGCCTTGCTTTCCAACATGTTTGTTTTTCGTAGCAAACTGGCATTTCTGAAAGGTATTTTTATTTTATTGAAAAATCAATAAATCAAAGAAAGCTTCTCTTGTAATTTTTATTTTATTGAAAAATCAATAAATTAAAGAAAGCTTATCTTTTCAAAAGGCGTGCCAATTTTAGAATGAACTACGTGTAGGGGTTCTCACAATTTGATTGAAGTATCGTTTTAAAGTTACTATATATACACTTTAGAAGGGATCTGTAAATACCTTATATATAAAAATCTCGTTTATACGTAAAAATATCAGCTCAGAGGTAAGAAAAATATATGACGGCCTTAGAGAATTGTTATTTTAAAATAAAATATATCTTTCGTTTAAGCTGATAAATTTCATCAAAACATTTCAACAAAACATCGACACGGAATTTTTGTCGATGCTTTTATAAAAGTGGCAGTATTTTTACATTCAAAAAGGTGGCAGCATTGGTACCGCACTCAATACATGTTGCTGTCTTTTTTTTCTTTTTTGTGGACCTTCCCACCGGGAAAAAAGAATCAATTCTCTTCTCCAATATAGATTCTAGAATTGATTATTTTTAACACCCCATCGGGAAAAAAATGCAATTTTATATAAAAAAAGAATCAATTCTCTTCTCCAGTATAGATTCTAGAATCGATTATTTTTAACATGCTGATGTCCTACAAAGAATAGCACATTATTTTCTCGCTTCAAGTGGAATCGCTACAGAATCTTTTTTTTTCACTTTTTAAATAGACTCTTTTCATATAAGTAATCATGGTTGAATAAATTAGGTTGTCTCGTGGCTGATCGTACTCTCTTCTCAGTACACATAATTGTTAAAATCAATGAAAAGCTACAACAACAACTTCATCGGCTTTGCATGTTATCAATTTACGCATTCAGATTTTGTATGAGTTGTCAACTTCGATTCGACATTTATTGGAACTCGCTCTCACCCATGCGACAACCTTATTTATTAAACCATGTATGTAATACTTCAATATTGGCAGCAAACTAAATTTTTAATGAGTTTCAACTACGTAATCAAAGAGAGATAGCCTACATAAGATTTTGTTGTTTGTATTAGTATATTTGAATATACTACTACTATACGTCAACGGGGCGCTTGTTACGAAAAATGTCTACCCAAACATAAAACAAAACAAAGCATACATATTTGTTTTGCATAAATCATAGGTACGCACCATTATAAAACAATTATAAGACCAACGCGTGAAATATGATAAAAATTTAAAAAGAAAAATTCAAGCAAACAAAATTTAAATCATAAAAATTGAAACAACAGAAATTTTAAATGAAATTTTTGACAATGAAAGCACCGCTCCTGAGTTTTTTTGTTATAAAATTAAATTTCGAGTACATAAAAAAAAACCAAAAATAAATAAATAACTGGTCATTGTAGCCACTGAAAGGACTTTGACCTAGCTTCTTATGATCAATTGTGTTGTGCGTGTTATTAAGTTTGTACACAATTGACCGAGAACCGGACCTACATGTTTAACGCCGACTCCGAACGGTGATGAACGGAATGTTCTTATTCTCAATTAGCTTTACATGGCATTTTGATTACTCTCTGAGGTTTGCCATTGTATGCAGAGAGGTGGCGGCCGTACAGAAAAATCATTTTAATTCAAATAATTTTTTGTCGCTGCTGGGATTCGAACCCGGGTATCCAGGTTCGTTGACATAGAGGCCACGGACTTTTAGCCAACTACGCCACGGACGCCACAATTTCGGGTACATTCACAGTACAGTGTACTGCCAATATAGAAGTATTACATATATGATTATTTTAAATAAAATGTATTAACTGTGGGAAATAAGAAAACAAATCAAAACAGACTGATGATTTTCTCACTTATACCAGAATTTGTTTTAGAATCAGTTCGTTTTTCACTTATCAAAAAAGCAAGCAAGGAATCTAAAAACATTTTATATATTAAAAATAATTATATGGGTCGTAATCGATTATGGCTGGAATAAAAACGAACCAGTAAACTTTTGCTTGATAGATTCCAATTCATAGGTTTTGCTATAAATGTATATATTCTTTGGAATACATTCTAAAATGTTAGCAATAGAATTCATTCTATTTACGATTTTTGTTTCTAGAATCCATTTTCATTTTGACGGTGGGACGCTGACGTCCTACAAATAGTAGTACATTCTTTTCTCGCTTCCATATGAATAGCTACAGAAATCGATTCTGTTATTCACTTTTTAAATGCATTCTTTTAAATAAAAAGTATTCATTTTCGGAAATGAGAAAACAAATCAAAACAGACTGTTCTTTTCTCACTTATGCCAAAATTTGTTTGGTTGATATATTCGTTGATATATTGGTTGATATAAACTTTTGATTCATATATTCCAATTCATATGTTTTGCTTTAATTTATATATTCTTTGGAATACGTTCTAAAATGTAAGCAAAAGAATCTATTCCATTTACGATTTTTTTTTTTTTGAATCAATTCTCATTTTCCCGCTGGGTTGTTGACTTTTATATATGTTGCTCAAAAAGAGTTTGAAAATAGAGCTTTTGTCTCACAGCGATTTTGACATATTGTTCTATCTCATATATTCGTTAACATTAGAGTGCTGATATATTGTTATATGAGCGAGAAAATATATAGAGGAAATTAAATTTCAAAAAAAAAAAAACTCATGAGCGGTGCTGCCATTGTCAATAATTTTTATTTGAAATTTTTGTTGTTTGAATTTTTTGATTAAAATTTTGTTTGTTTAAATTTAATCATATTTCAGGCGTTCTTATAATTGTTTTATAATGGTGCGTACCTGTGATTTAGGAAAAACAAATATGATTTGTTTTCTTATATGTTTGGGGAAAACGTTTTCATAACAACCGCCCCTGTGACGGGTTGACTTTTTATTTTTTGTGTAGTAATTTTCATATATTCAAATATACTAACACAAACAGCAACATCTTATGTTGTTATGGCTGTCTCTCTTCGATTTCAGAGTTGGAATACAGAAGTATTACATATACATATCGTCGTTCGTAAATTATTGTGTTCTATATCACAAAATTGAAAAAATTGAGATAAGACTGGTATATAGGCAAATTTTTCGAGATCTATCGATCTGTGTCATCAGTTTGCTTTTATCTTTTATAGTTTTCGAAATATGAGACATCGACTTTGTGCTATACAACACTGTTGTGACAAGCTTCGTAACCTATTGTGTTCTATATGCAAAAAATCGTGCATATAGAACAAAAACGAAGCAAAAATACTAAGTAAAAAAAATATTTTTTTATTTTGTTCTATATGCAAGTCTAAATAAAGTTATTAAAGTTATTATTTGGAGGTCTTTGTATTTTGCTTCTTTTTTTGTTTTTTTTCTGGTTTTTTTCTTAGCTTCACATTGCACTTGGCAAATGAAATGAAAAAAGATAAAATCCCGCTTTGGATTGCAGTTGGTAAATAAAATGAAACAAAAGAAAATACCCATCATAAATAACATAAGGTTAGAAGTTAAATTTTACAACAACGTTTAAAAAAAACTTAATACTAAGAATAAGAATGGATAAGCAATAGATAAGAAGATATCATTGGAGAAAGTAAATGATGTGAAAAGTTTATACAACTTTTTATTACTTGATGCAGTGGCATACTGCAATAGGGGTATTCACGGGTTGATGCGAGTTGCAAGAATGCGAAAATGCAACATATTTTTCGCACTAACGCGTGAACATCAATATTGTAACTTTACTTATTTGAATCAACGTAAAAACTTAGCCTTTTTAAAGTTTTACCCAGATGGCAACTATGCTTGAAAACACCCATAACTTTAATCAGCTGTTTCGCATCACTGTTTGTGCGCTTTCGCAATAGGTTTGAGCAGTGCGTAATTCAAGAAGAGTTGCAAAATTACTTCTAATGTGTTTGTTGTTGGAATGAAGCAAAAATTCGCAATCTTGCATTTTCGCATCGTCGCAACTGTGTTCCGCATCAACCCGTGAATACCCTTAATAATTTGTTTAATACAAGTTAAAATATAGGTAAAATTTTTTGTCTTCGTCTTTTTAACAAACTTGCTTCAATAAAAAAATCTCCGTAAATCAAGCATGAACTTCGTGGAATCGAAGTCAAATGAATTTGGTTAATTTTTTACTTGATTTTATAGTCGAAACTTACCTTTTAAGAAATTAACAGGTATTGATTTAAGTGGACTCATAAGAATATATGTATAAGGTTAAGTTTAAAATTAAGTTAATATTATAATATATGAAATAAAGTTTTTATTGAGTGTAATCACATTGATTTTCATTTCTCCGATACATATTACATTTTGTTCTATATGCTATAAAACAACAATAGTTTCGTAAATAAGTGCATATAGAACAAATTATTTTTTTTTTAAACGCATCTTAATCTAAAAAACGCTTCCAAAGATGACAATTTTTTTTGACAGAAAAAACCACAAACTCTTGATCTTTCATTGGTAAGAAAATCGCGGCAGATTTTTCGGTTCAGTTTTTTACTAAACTTTAAACTTGATTTACCAAAAAAACATTTTTGTCATATAGAACACAATAATTTGCGAACGACGATATGTTCTTCCTTATTAGCTTTGGGAACAACCTTTTTTTGAGATGCACAGAGCTTTAATGAGAAAATTTTTTCTCTCTGAGAATAAGAATAAAGAAATTGTATGGTTATTCTCTTTGGATTTTAATTAATTATTTAAACAATGGCTATTAAATTTATATATCCCATATCCCAACTGGGCACCATAGCTATCATAAAGAAAAAGAATTTTTGAAACAGCGCCTGCCATTCTCAAGCTTTTCGCAGCCGAATATACGTGAGTCTTTTTTTATATAATAGTATAGATATAGATATATCTCCTCATTTTATACATATCTCCTAAAATATTTTTCATTGAACTGACCTATAAAGATTATAGTTTTATTATGAAGGGGTAATGCTTTACACAAAAATCGTTGAAAAACTTGTATTTGTAAATGTATCCAAAACTCTCTGCGTGTTACAAAATGTTATCTAACAAAAAGATGTTGGATGATCCGTGTACCGATGCCTAATGGTTTTTGAATGCATGATTCTAAAAAACTCTTGCACATTTAGTATTAATATAAATGTATTTGGTAAGCACATACATAAGTAGTTCTATTATAGAAAAAAAAACACAGGAGCGTCACTGGACACACGAGAGAAGCGAAGCATTTGCTCAATTTCATAGATTTGATAATTTAATAGCTTTTTTTTCGATTAAAATAATTTTTAAATTTAAAACTTTAAAATAACAAAGTAAACTAAAAAAACACACGATTATCTTCACACCAGCAAGTTTTATTATATTTCATTATATTTTTTTTTCTGTCACTTAGAAAACGCACTTATGAACACACTTTTGGTCAAATCTTAATTTTTCCTTCGCGCTATGCAAAAACAAAAAGAAAAAAAAAACAACACCATGTACCAACAACATAATTAACGATCGTGTAGTAAGAAGAGTTCGTATTTTTTTAAGTATTAAGCAACTCATGAGTACATACTCAATTTGTTCTTTTTAAGTAAATACTTATAAGGTACATACGGACAGACATGGCTAAATCGACTCGGGTGGTGATGCTAATCAAGAATATGTATAATTTTCTATATCTACCACGCCTCCTTATGGGCATTTTAAACGGTCTGACAAAATTATTATACCCCTTTTACGTTTTTGTATGGGAGCACCCGTAAGGTGTGGTCGGAGGGGATAGGTCCTCAAGGGAAAAATGTTCCTTTTGCAAAAATAATGGGGGTTGATCATACATATTAATCCTCTCCGGCCCTCCCTTAAAACCCCTTGTTCAGTTGCAGGGAATAAATATACAAAAAATATTAAATTTGTTACAATTTCATCAACTTACTGGTTGTTTATTTTTAAGCATAACGACCTCTTGTAGTAAGCAGAAAAAACATCCAATACACAATCCTTTGTGAATATTGTGTATTGCCTAATAGTTATTGTAACATATCAAGAATATGTAGCCAATACACATACCTATAAATAGATTATTGTGATCTACTGCAACATAGCTTTAGTTAATACTTAACATTGAATCAGTGATGTTTTACATCAAGTGCTTTTGGTTTGATGGTTAGAGCGTTAAGCTATCAATCGACGGGAATGAGTTCAATTCCTGCAACGGACAAGGAATTATTTTTAACTTAACATTTTCTTGTTGCTATAGACGCAAGCAAAAAACAATATTAATTCTAAGAAAAACGGTGTCGGAAAAAAGTGTCGTTTTTTCAGATTTCACTCCAGCAAATCGCAGAACGAGGCGTTAAAAGCTTCGCTTCAAAATTAAAAAATATTTCACAAATATTTCTGAACTTAAATTTATTTCCATTTGCCTTATTGGAATGAGCGATATAAGTAAATAGAAGTTTGTAAACAAATAAATTTAATAATCTTATATTGTTGTTTGTTTTATAATATCACAGTGTGACGACCCTTTTAAAGTTGAAGGGTCCGATTTTTGTTGCGCCGACGTTCATTGAATTTTTACAGCTATTTGCCTTGTTGGCAATGAAAAACAAATTCCACTTCTTTTCAGTAGAATTTCACGTAGAATAATGTTGTAATAAAATAAATACGACAAAATACAAAATGAAGCGTGTAGCGAAGCAAATTCCTTAATTTTTCTTTAATTTTATAAAAAAAATTAGTGTTTCTATAAATTTAAATGATATAATGCTGCATGAATGACACCTTTTTTCACAAAAATTCATTGCACGTAAAAATACCTTTTCATTGAATCCAAAACCATCAATATTGGTTGAGAATTGGCAAAATGGCGGCAGTTTTAATGTTTGTTTTTTTTGTCAGAAAACCCTGACTCCCATGTATATGTTGCTATCGCATAAAGTGCTGTCATTTTGTCAAATCTTAACCGATTTTGGACATCTTTAGCTCATTGGAAAAAAAATATGATGAGTAACATATATCTAGAGCATTGCAAAATAGATCTTTAAAAAATATATAAGCTACTATGAAACGAATAAACATATTTTTTTATTTTCAATAGAATTTTTATATGAATGAATGTGTGTTTAAATTTATAGAAACACTAATTTTTTTTATGAAATTAAAGAAAAATTAAGGAATTTGCTTCGCTACACGCTTCATTTTGTATTTTATCGTATTTATTTTATTACAGCATTATTTTACGTGAAATTCTACTGAAAAGAAGTGGAATTTGTTTTTCATTTCCAACAAGGCAAATAGCTGTAAAAATTCAATGAACGTCGGCGCAACAAAAATCGGACCCTTCAACTTTAAAAATGAATTAAAAAAAAATTGTGACGACATTGAGAGGCCAGACCAAGTGCGATGGACTCACAACATGTTCCTCTTTAAGAATTTCTATAAAGTTTGGTTGTGCTTTTTTTTTTTGGTCGATTTCGTCACACTGTGTATTTATCAATGTTAAAAATTAATATGTTTATTTGCTTTTAAAAAAAAAGTAAAAATTGTCTCTCGATTGATTGAAAATAAATGTCTATTTACTGAAATTTCATGTTCATTTCACCCTTTAAAAATTTCACCCTTTAAAATAAGTTTGAAATTTTTAGTTGCCAGTATTTCATCATCAATGGGGCACAAAAATGACAATTTTGTTTCGACAGGATTTCTGTTCAACTCAGTATTTTATTTGCTACCAAAAAAGTTTCCGAATGGCACACGACTTATGTATGTATGTATGTATGTAAAAAACTCTTATGTACATCATAGCTCTAAAAAATTTCATTTTAATATTCACCCAACATTTGGGCAACTTACTTTATCCAAGATGAATGAAAACAATTGAAATACGTAAATATTCGTAAATACAAGTGCATTTAAAGAGAAAATATGATGTTGAATATGCGCAGTCATCGCACAAACAAACATCGCACAAAAAATATATATGTATTTATAATCGTATGTTCATAGATAATATATTTGTGCAAAGGACTGAACATAAAAAACTACATTTTAATCCCATGTGGAAATCCTATAATTGACAATCGGAATCAAATACTCGTTCTTTTGGTAAAACAACAACACGCAATGGAGCGCTGAATATCTTCAACTAACAATACTGAATTTGGTCGCCATTGCCATTGAGACCAACATCTTTGCGACCACTTTTGCCACCGAATCGATGCCAACACATTGCTGCATTATTCATTTATCACGAGTTAGCTACGAGCCGCATAAGCGCAATAAAAAAAATTAAGAAAAACCAATTGTAAAACAACAAATAACAGTGAAGTCTGGATGCCAACCTGCCACTGGGTAAGACAGCGGCCCATTGTAGTAAAATCAAAGATGTAGCACAGACAGAAATGGAAGTTTGTACCTATACAAGACAGCAAATATATACAAATGTATGATTGTAGACTCCGCCCTTAAAATATATAACAGAGCATGACAACTAAAATAAACGCTGCTACTGAAGTCAAGACACACCCGTTCTGGGCCGAGACAAGCATTTGCGACGATAGCCAGTTTTCACCATGAGCGAGTGGGATGGTTGCTATGTTGAATAAATTTACGATGAGCAAGAGAAACAGTATTATGCACAATAATGAGAGTTGCTCTTCTCAGACGTACACTCATCACTTTACGGATATTTTGTAAATCTGAAAATCATTAGTCGAGTGCGCGGATAAGAACAGTGTGCGCATGACATCACAGTCGAATGTAACGCATAGGTGTTACGTCGGGGTTGTATTCGATTTCCACCCATGCCTGGTTGTTGCGTTTCGTGATTTAACGTCCAAGGTAACTTTCCCATAGTTCGTCGGGTGTCCAGACCGGTAAAAAATGTACCGACCGGAAGCGTTTCGCAATTTGAAAAACTCGAGCACGTAGTTTTACTCAGTTGACGTCGGAAGATTAAATAATTTGGGCGTCATTAAAGAAAAATAATTTTTGGGTGGAGATTTTATCCCGTCGCTAAGGAATCCACGTTTTGTAAATCGATTTCTCTCGTGACCTTCATGATACTAATGTCAGTTAGTCAAACTAATTGAAGTGTGGTTTAAATACTAGTGCTGTGTGTTAACATAAATTAATTTCTCGGAAGATTTTTGTTTTGTTAGATCGCATCTTAATACTATTTAAAATGAGTTCTCCTTTAATGAAAATATGTTCGATTTCTCGCTATATGTAAAAAGCATAAATCATAGCCCGTCTATGAATCTAATTGAAAGTGCTACAAGACTTAAGCAGACACTGTTATTTATCGTTGTTTATGGTATACTATACAATCTGTTGTTTTGACAGAGTGAAATTTAGCTACCTAGAATGCAAAAATGTGCGCTTGATTAACGTTGATTTATGTATTTAAGCTTCCTCCATCGTGCCACCTTAGCTCCCAACCATATTTTGATGAAACAGTAGTCGTTTATAAAATGATTTCGTAATGATAAATATAAAATGTCGACACCTTTCTACCATTATTGAGCTTGAAGTTCAACTTTATTAGGTTATTTTTGAGCTCTTATTTAAGATAGCTCAATTTTGTTCTTAATTGAGCAGTTTATCAAACCGAACTCTTATCATTGTGCCGAAAAAGGCGAAATATATCAAATTTGGAGAGTTATTAATTCCCGTATGAGCGTAGGGAAAGTAAGATCCAAAATAAAGTTGTTATCTACCTATGTGAAAAAGTTCTTAACTGTGGAAATAGTGACCTGTATAAGGTGTGTGAAAATAAATATATTGCGATTGTTTGCAAAGTGGCAATTATAGAGGCATTTTGCAAAAAAAGTCACCTTTGCTATAGTAATCATAAAAAAAAAAAAATCGGTTCATATCAGTTCAAAATCATATCAATAGTTTATATTCATAATAGAAAACTATTTTTTGCTACGGCATTTTTTTACATCAACTAAAAGCATCGTTGGAGATAACCCTTGTGTCATCTTAACAGACGCACATGGGCGTCTGCACCGAAGAGCGCCCTGTGATGCATTGGGTAAGTCAATTTTTGAAACGAAGTGATTTCTGTTATATACTGGAATGAATAACGAGAATGGATTAGCGTGTGAATAACGGTCAAAACTCCGTGAAGTCAGGGCCGGATTAACAAAATTTGCAGCTGTGGGCCGCCCCTAAAATGGCGCCCCTAAAAAAAAAAAAAAAAAATAAAATAACAATAGATATGGCACAACCCCACCAGCAAAATTACATATTTTCGACAATATTTTTAAAGGTTTTATCGGCTAAAATCAAATTAGATATAAAAAATTTTCAGATATTAAACATTTCAATTAAATATGAGTTCGTTTGAAAGATATAATCTTTAATAAGAAAAGATGTTTAATTTTTGCTTCCAAAAATATCAGTTGATATACTTATATTTAGAATTTGTTTTGTTGCTTAAGACTATTTTTTTAGGATCTGAAAATAATTAGTGCAAATGTGGAACATTGTTTAACTACTTTTGCTGAAATGAGTAATTCTTTAACTTACTTTATTTTAATTTAATGAACTTAACGTCGGGACTTTGCAGAAGCAAAGCCCAAATAATATCATCTAAATCAATGGCGTTTACTAAACGTCATTCAATAAACAATACTGCAAAGCTAATTATTCATTCATCAATACTAATTTTTCATTTGTCATGATGATCTGAAGAAGTTTTTTATTCACTTCATTCCTGAAAATGATCTTTCGGGTGAGCAATTTGTTGCAAACAGGCATAAAAACATTCGAAATCCAATGTCCAAATTTGGGAAAATATTTTCAACTGGGTTATTTCGAATTATATTTACCATCTGAATTATAATATTTTCTTGATTGTGGTTGCTGTTTTCACATAAGCATAGCGATACTTCCTTTATGAATGGTAATAACCAGATGCACAGTCGCTTTTTTCGAAAACTTCAATGGTGCTGAAAAATTTTGTAAAACGAGCTGTATTTTTCAAAACATTGCATTAGTCTGCTTCTTTCTTTTTCGTCCGCTTCCGTCCATCCATTATTGTTACTTAGCCCTTTTATGATCGAATTAAAATGGGCGTGGCTATAAGTTTTTTGAGGACAAATATGTGTTAGTCTTGACTCAAATACAAACTGACAATTATATCAAAATCCTTGGAGTCCTGGTTCGTTTGCTACAGGATGTTGCCTATAGGCATCATTGGGGAGTGGTTGGACAAACTAAGCATGTTTTGTTTTTAATAATTCTCTTACCTTTATTTATTTATTTCGTTTACTTGGTTTAACAATAATTTTAATGTTTTTTAACACTTTTTTTAAAAACACTTTTTTCGCGAAACGATCTTGATCTTGATTTTGACAATTTCACTCTACGAAGAACGGCTACTAAATGAACACGCTCACAGCTTACAATAGAACAAATAGCTGTTAGTTTGCACAACTCATAAGGCTACATAATACAAAAAACCGCAGCTCAAATAAAATAAATTAGCGGGACTTAGAAGTATATAAACCTTGAGTGAAGAGTTGCCAATAGGCCACATTGGGCATGAGAGGGTTCAACTTAATTTTACTAAAGCAATTAAAGCAGTCAAAGGACACGATGGAAATTTTGTAAAAAAAAATATTCGTTCGTTTTTCACTTTGTAATTGATAGAAAAAGCAAAGTCTGCTCTTTGAAAATAATTGCTGTTGTGCCATTTTTTGAGGTGTAGCAAAAATATATAAAAAACCATGACATCGTTAGAATCACACAAAATAGTAACCCACTGGACAACATTTACAGCATTTTTTTTATAAAACAATGAACAAAATAAGTTTTTAAATTACGTATTTATAATATATTAAAAAAAAACAAATTGTTCTATTCTTTTTGCTAAAATTTGCCGCTTCTAAAAATTGCCGCTGTGGGCTCCAGCCCACTCACTCCCTAGGGTTAATCCACCACTGCGTGAAGTGCTAACAATTCAGCACTTCACAATTTTCTTCATTTACTGTTTGTTCTCACGAGTATTATATTTGCTATATCTTCATTTCAAAAATCATAGTTGGCACAATTCTGTGAAGTTAACATATAAGAGTAAGTCGACCTGCTTTATGTTAAATAATCAGAGCAACAATGTTTATACTAGAAACATCAATCCCCGGGATTTTCGGGATTAGAAATCTGATTCAGGACTGTTTTGGTATTATCCTAGCTAATGCTAGGATTTTGTTTATATATGCAATTTTTGATATGATTTCTATTTTTGTATATTAGCCATGAAAAGAAAAAGCACAAAACAATTAAAAACTAGTACGAAATGATCTTCTACCGGGCCGAAGTTAAAATACTCTCGAATACAGCCGAACCAAAGTATAAGGACTGTATCGAAAAAAAACTCCTCATTTAATTCAATCTGTATTTTCAAATATATTAAAGTATATATTATATACTTACTAGCCTTTTCCCGGCGCGCGTTGCTGCACCCTGCAACTATATGGGAACATAATAGGTGCATTCAAAACTTTTCTGAGACTCATAGTTTGACACCACTGTCATTTTCCACTGTCCGTTACAGTTTCCCAGTAGCAGGAGTTCATCAAATAGTAACTCCATTTTGAGTTTGTATGTAAGTATTGCTATTAATAGATAAGCATTTGAAAAACAGCTTGGTTTGCGTCTAAGAAAAGTGTAATAGGCTGCTGTCATTGTCATTTCACTGTTGAGATTTCATATTATAGCAATTTCTATTCGGAAGTTATTGTAGTACATTTGAACTTAAAAAATATGTTTTCGATAGCTTAGTCTGCTCAATCGTGAGTTTTGAAGTCATGAGGTCCTAGGATCGATTCCCGCAATGAGCGAACAATTTTTTTAAAATTTTTTTTTTTATTTAAGGAAATATGCAAAAAATCAACTTTACCAAGAAGTGCTGAAGATAAAAATCTCTTCCATTAAGAAATTTTTATTCATTTATAATTTAGCGAATATGAAAATGCCAGAATAAATTAAGTTTTTGCCATAAAGTGTATCGCAATATGCAAAAATTAAATTTCCCATCCATAAAAGGTGATGAAGAGAAATCTCAGAATTTATTACGATTGCTCATATTAAAGGACCATGTTTTTTGTATTGATTAATAATAAAGAGATGCAGAGGGGCCGAGAAAATATATTTATGGCGATAACTTTTGATCGGAAAGAGATATTGGTATAATTTTTTTACATAAATTATTCTTTAACTATTCTATAAAAAGAATAAAAACAACTTTTGAAAAAAATTAATTTCTTTAAAAATGACTGGGGTAGGGACATGTTTTTTGATGACAGAAAGAGTTAATAATTTTTTTTGTAAAATTGGACGCATTTTTGCTATTAAACGCTATATCATGTAAAAGGTAGTCGAAAATGAAATTTTGAGTTTTTATTATATTAACAACAAAAACAACTTTGTGTAATTTTTTGAGTAAAAAATCAACATTTTGGACTTTTTTTATATTAAAAATATATCCCCTAAGATAACGATATCCTTTAAATTGTCTTAATTAAGTGTTTAAATTGAGTTTATCAACGAAAAAAATTTGAATGAAATATATTCAAAAACAACGGAGTTATTTGCATCCCAAGTAAAATATACGAATTTCTGATAGTTTTTTTGTTATTCTAAGGAAGCGATGTTATTAGAAAAAGACGGTGTACCAAAAGTTTGTCAAATTTTAAATTTATGTGAATGTTTTTGATATCAAAATAACAGGTTTTCCTTAAAATTATTAAATCAAGCATTTTCGCTTGAAAAAAATACGCTAGTAGTTAGATTTGCTTTACTTGTAAAGGGGCGGAAGAGGCGTGGTCAAAACTTAGTATGCAATAACCTAAGTTAGGATTCAAGTAATATGTGAACCGAATTTGAGTTAAATCCGTTCAGCCGTTAAGATTTGTATTGTAGTCAAACAAACAGAAAATGATTTTTATTAATATAGATATATATATATATATATACACTAAGGGAAATAACGCATATTAGCATTATCCACGCCTCAGTAAAAATTTTATTTAAATATTTACGTGGATAAATCAAATGTTTTCCTTACAACTCGTTTTTTTCCCGTATTTGAATTTTATTTATACCACACACCTACACACACATTCCATACAGCTGCCAAGCAGCCGCCAAGCAACAGCAGCGTCGCACTCTGTTCCTGCAGTTATTTCTTGCCGTTGCAGGTTCTTATAGTTCTCGTTTAGTTTGTGTTACAAGGATAATATATAATGCACGTTTGGTCAATATGATTTGTGATTGCGATGGGTGATGTGTGCGATGATGAATTTATGTAGGGTGGAGTGACAACTCGATATTTTCTCAAAAATATCTTGCAACGGTTGTCACTTACCTGCATATTAGCTGAATTACAATACTGCGTTAGGTCGGTCGGCCTTTGACCGTACTTTGGTCTCCGTTGTAAAAACTTTACGATATAAGCTGTCAAAACGGACGACCTCAAACTTTGCAAAACTAAATGTTGCGTTGACAGATCGTGCGTCTGTCATTTTGGTGATGCCAATAAAAGCAGCTATACTAAAAATCCCACAAAACGTCCCTTTTTCCGAAATCATGCAATTATAATTGTAATCAATGAAAAATTAAAAGATAGTGTCATAATAGCGTTCAATAGCGTTAAAAATCTTTTTTAAATGCTTTATAAATGAGATAATTTTAAAAATGGAGGAAACCTTCAATAAACCCTCGATAAAGCATTTTTAAATTTTATTTTGTTTTCATCTGAGCACAAATTATGTCAAAAATACATCAAATTGTTTCATAATATATAAAAAAAAAAGAAAATGTAAAAAAAAAAATTATTGAAAATGTTTGTTTATAAATGAGAGGATTTTTAAAAATGGCTGAACATCCAATAAATCCAATAAACCTCTCATAAAGCATTTTTAAAATTATTTGCTCTCATTTGAGGACAAATATTGTGAAAAATAATTAAAAATACTTCAAAAATTTGGATAATATGTCAAAAAAAATTCAAAATTATAAAAAAATTCAAAAGAAAAACAAAATAAAAACAAGAAAATTGGTCAAAACATTTGAAAATATTTACAAAACAAGATAATAAAATGACGATGTTTTCAGTGCAGAGAGTAGCTTCGAAAAAACAACGATGTTTAAACATCAAAATGTTGACGAAATTGTGACAAATAAATTAAAAGTCATTGAATTTATCAAATACACAAACCATTATTGACACTCTTCCCACTTCAAATCGAAAGTGTTCCTATTTTAACTACAAAGCAGCTACAACATTTTTATGAATAACAAAATTTTAAAAGACTTTTTAGCATTAAAAAGCTTTTTAAGTATTGAATGTTTTAAAGTTATTTGAAGATATTTTTATGGATACGGCTGAAAATATATAATTTTTCTTAAATTTAGTAAAATGAAAAAAATGTTCGCTATTTTGATACCACAAACAGAGACTATAGATTGTATAGACTTTGCAACTGAAAGCCACTTTCAATATTGAACAAATCGTAGGATGTAATTATCGGCACGGCGAAAAACATTGGCACGGGCAGCGAAAAAGCAGCGCTGACTGCAAATTTGTGTTGCTAGCATTTGTTGATAGACTCTAAAACGTCAAAATCTTATCAACAATGTTGTCGGTAAGCCATGTTGATTTTATTATTTTCAATAGAATTCTATGCGGACGGACCAGCTTGTTTGTTTACATTTTTTTTGCATGGTTTTTGTTATTGCTCTTCCTTCTTCCTTTGTCTGCAGGTTTTTGTTTCGCTAGGATTTTCAGCTTAATATTTGGCGATCGGTAGAAAAGTTATATTTTTGCGATTTTGTCTATCTCGATGAAGCTACATACATATAGAAAAATCGTAATTCTGTAACTTTTTTGATTATGATTGGATTGAAATGCACCCAAGGACAAAATTGTATATAATTTTATCACCTTTAAGATGACATCAAAAAATATTTATTTTTACAAACATTTTTTGTCCTTGGTTTTTGTTCTTGCTCAACTTTTGCAGTTTTGCAGAATTGTCTTTAAAAAGACAAAAAGTTATATTTTCCAAATTTTTTCAGATTTAGAAAAATCGTTGTAACTTTTTTGATTGTAATTGGATTGAAATGCAACCAAGGACAAAATTGTAGATAATTTTATCACCTTTAAAATTACATCAAAAATTATTTTTGAACTATATTTATTACCTTTTTTTTTTAGTCTAGTTGCCACGCAGGACAATCGACAGCTAGACCAACTAGGTTTTATTGTTGTTTCTTTATATACTTACCTTTTTGCTACTAAAATATTTTCAATAAAAAATATTTCATTTGTAATTTTAAATAGAAACATACTTTATTTTCAGTAAAAAATATAAAAAAAGTTTTGTTGAATGCAAACAACAAAGTTATTTAATATAAAATAAGAACTCAGAATAGTATCCAAATAAAATGGCATAGAATATAATAAATACTCAAAGTTTTATTATATATTAAAAAAATATTAATGTAAATATCTTATGTAAAATATTGTTTTCCAAGTTTTTGAGGTTAATATTTTTGCTGGTTTTGAGGCTAAAAACCAGCTCAGAACAGTGCAGACAATAGTTTAAAATATTTATGATGTTAATATTTAACTGCAAAACAGCTACAACATGTTTATGAATAATTTAATTTTTAAAGACTTTTTAATATTAAAAAGCTTTCTAATAATTGAAATTTTTCAAGCTGTTATAAAATTTTTTTATGAATCCGGCTGTAAAATGCTATATGCATTTTACATCCATACAAAAATAAAAATACTTATAAAACCATGAGGGAAAAAATTGCTTTTAACTAATGAAATAATAAATAAATAAAAGCATGAGGAATATATGGCTTCTGAAAATATTCGGTCCATTCAGTGGCTAGTTGCACAGTGCTGAGAGGTCGACCAAAGGATTTCATTATTGCAATAGCAAAAATTTATTAAAAATACCAAAAACTCAATCAGACGGACTATGGACTTCGGACAGACGGACTTAGACAACAACATCGATTTCCGGCAGCAAATTAATTCGGATTAACATTTGGACAGACTAACAGACTGACAGACAAAAAGAGAAAAGGACAAACCGACGAAGTGACAGACGGATTCTTTTAAAAAATCAGAACAATTATTTGACAGACGGACTATCAGACGGACTTTCAGACGGACAAACGGACTTTTTAACGATTGACAAGCCTTCGCATCTTTGCATTGTTTGAGGCTTGCCGTTCGTTGGATCGGATTCTTTTCCTGTTATTTTCTTCGGATTCTAGTTTTTCTTTTAACCATTTTGAGTTCTTTCGAATCAAAACAGTTATCAGAAAATCTAGAATGGTTTGCCTGTGCTCAAAGCAACTTCCACTTTCGTCGAACCACGCTGGAGTTGAACGATTTGAGTGTGCAATACAGGACTTTATGATACGCTTCTTCAAGCCGGATTCGTGACAACTTTTATCGAATATACCCTTGTATATCGAAAAATGTTGTGCACAAATGTCGAAGAAGTCATCGGACGGATTCTTCAAAAGAAGCCGACTGTCACTAAAGTTTTTGATGCCAAGAAAAGATTCTGAGTCAAAAGAAAATTTCTCAAGCTTCAGAAGATTTTCTTGGCATTTTTCGCAGTTAATTTTTTTTTCAAATTTAGCCCTTAAACCGTACCCAACAAAATAACGACCCACTGTTGTTTCCAATGGGCTTAAGGAAATGGGCTCAGAAGTTTCCTCTAATTCTTCTGTTATTCTTTCAAATAGCTCGGACGGACCAATTGGTGAAACAAAAGGTGAACCTTCAACAGATGGAGTGAAGTTCCATTCCAGCATAAGATCATTATCGCTTTCACAATTTGAATTTCGAGTATGAAACTTATGGGTCAGGAGCTTCATCGATAAAATTCTTGCTGAGAGGTATTGTACTTCTCTCACGGATGGCTCGGTGTTGCTGCCTAGTTTTGATCTAAGAACAGCGAAGAAATTTTCTACACTGTCTTGATTTAATCTTCCAAGCATCACAAACTTGATGCTTGGATCTTGGAAAAGATCATTCACTAAAGAAATCATAGAACGCAGTGTAAATATGAAACCTTCAATGCATTTGTTCCTATTCCGATTTCTTCCAGGAAGCTGCAGTGATTGTAGGAAACAAATGAATTCGTTCATTTTTTCTACCTTATTGCACTCTCTAGTGACCGGACGCCTATTTATATTTTTGTCGTATAAATTTTTACTATCGCAATAATCAAATCCATTATTGCAGCTCTGAATAAAATGCAGAGTTGCTTCAGCATTCGTCCTATTTACATCATCCAAAAAAAGGTTTCGGTCAATGCATTGACGAATAGCTGAAGCAAATGCATTACTCAATACCTGAGCTGCAAGTCCAACCCTCATCTTATCGAATAGCTTAGGATAAATGTGTCTATCCGTAACTTTCGGTAACATTCTGAGGGTACTGGACTGGTCGATGTTATAAACCTCCTTCAGCACCTCCCAACTAGCCACCCCTTTTTCTGTTTTTATGTCATATCCAAGCAATGTATTCCTCATGCTTTTAAATAAATGACAATAGTCATATAGAACATAAATTTTATGGTGCAAAAACACAAAAGATTGGTTTTGATAATAATTTGTGAGTTTCATAACGCAATGTATGTTAGTTGCACCTTTGTCAGCTATAATTGCTTTCAATTTGAAACAAACAATGCAATATTGATAAAACCACACCCAACAAAATAGCATGCAGTGTTTCACCTGAAATGAAAAAAAAACAAGCAAAACAAACAAAATGCAATACATTATTTATGCTAAAACAAAATCTTTTTTATAGATAAAACAGTTTATATGAAGATTTTAATAAGGACTTGGATATAACAACTTACCATTCATTACATGAGCTGTGCAATAGAAGCTATGCACGAACTTCCAGTTCTGCATTACTCCTCGCACCATAAAGGCCTGCATAGTGTTGGCAAGAACTTTACTGCGTTCACCTTCTCCTATGTCGACGAAGCCATCAATGTGATCCGCAGTCACATTATATTCTAGTTCTTTTCTAAGGATGACTTCGTCGAATATGAGCACGCAGTTTTTGGATTGTTCATCCATGCTGGCAGCTAGTTTTGAGAAGTGCTTCTCCATTTCATTGCTAATGCCTATGTGGTGATAAATTCAAAATTAATAAGAACTTATAGTATGTATTGTATTATATTTTACTTATTTTAGGAACTTATAAATATATAAATTATATATAAAATGAAATTATATTTATATTTATATTAAATTATAAATAAAATTAATTAATGAGAACTTATAATATGTATTGTATTATATTTTACTTATTTTAGGAAAACAATAAACATTTTATTTAACTGTACCTGGCATGATGATTTTAATAGGCCGCCATCTCCATAGAGTAGTCATATTTGGCAAACTGAAATTAAGTTCATTCTTCAGGAACCTGTAGGCCCTTGAAGAGTAATAGCTCAGGGATTGGAATATTTCCCGTTCCTCAATAGAATACTCCTTTATTTTGCGCTCATTAGTTATTACTTTTGCAAATATATTTGCATGAGTTGAGCAGGAAGCAACAGTTTGTTCGTGCTGTTTCGCAGACTAGTGCAAATTTCTTATTTTGCTTTCCAGATCCTGTATTTTGCTTAAGAGATCCTCCTGTCTCTTTTTAAACAAAATATCTCTCTCTTTTAATTCTTCCGCTAGAGCCACAGAGTTTTTTCTGTGATAATCAGCGAGGTTACAGTACTTGTAACAGTTCTCGCACTCATTTTGTTGTGGCTCTAATAAAACTTCGTCAAAAATGTTTTGGTTTTCTATATTTAGCGGGTATATATTTTTTGCAATTCCGTATATAGGAAATGCACTCTCTTTCAGCTTGTTGAGCATAATGTCTTCCGGCTTAAAGTGACATTCGCAAATAAAAAAATTCTTCTTCACCTGCTCTTGCAAATTGCATGCCTCGAGCCAAGCTTGGTGTCGAATTGGGCAGTTGGGAAAATTATGAATTTTCCCGGCTCGTGAATCGTTGCCACATCCAGCAACATCACACGCTCTAATGCATTCACGAAGCACGCATTTCAGCACAGGCAAATACAAATTTTCATCGTCGTGACCTAAAAATTATAAAATTATATATAAGAGGTATCCATAACATAGTAGATGAATTATCAATCAATATTATAATTTAAAATATCACGCAGCAAAATACATTTTCCAAAAAAATTAATACATTAAAAATTTGTCATGTCCATTTATTTCCTACTGGGTCATGTCTATCACAAAATTAAAGGTGAAAAAAGATCTCTCCAATGATGAAATTTTCACCGCTCTATGATTATTGGTTGCTGAGTTATCGAAAAAGGCAAGTGTTTTATTTTGGAGTCAATTGAAAAAGTGAACTAGTTAACTTATAGTACAGTTCGAAGTAGCTCTGAAAAATTACAAAAGGTGTTCAGTGTAGAACAGTTCACTTTGCTTTTGTTTCAAACGTATTGCTGAAAAATGTTAACGCGTTCTGGTTAATTTTTAAAGTTTGCTTCGCACAAGAAAAAATAACACAAAAAATTTTTTTACACATTTATAAAGAAAATTTCTTCTTAAATAGATTTCGTAGATGGAAAAAATCGTACAAATCAGGTATTTAGAACATTTGCCTAGTGTACTAAATTTATAAACTTTTACAATTTTCACTTTAAGACTAGTTAAGGCTTCTGCGAAAGCAACCAGTTTAAAAATGTTCCTAATGCAACTAGTTCAAATATGGGGAAAAAGAAGTGATTATGGGTACAACTGTCTTTTCCTATGACATCAACCCGCAAAAAGCGTCAGTCCGTTCAATGTTAAAGAGTATTGTAGTCGAACTAGTAATGGTCCTTTTTGGAACTAGTTCAGAACTATTATATAAGTATTGTCAAAAATAATTATAATTATTCAAAACATTTCAAAATATGTCAAAACATATGTCAAAATAAATAAACAAATAAAAACAAAAAAGAAAATTAAAGCACGAAAATAACAATCAGTAATAACAATAATAATAATAATTTACTTACCAAGATTAATGGTGGGAATTGAACCTTGTTTCAACTTCTTGCTTCCCATGCATGATGAGTCGACATGTCTGCTGCATACTCTACTTTTCGAATTTGCTTGATAAGCAATTTTCAAATTGGAGCACCATTTCCTCAGAAGAAACGAGTCGGTTGGGAAGCGAAACATTCTGATGGTGCCTGAAAATATATCGGGTTCACCTACGCAATTTCGCGCAGCACACACGTACTCCGACATATTTTGTTTAGAGTTAAGTGTTGTTTTGAAAAAAACAGATTTTTTGAATTTAAATTTTAAAAAACACTAAGCACTTCAAAAAACTCGTCTTAAACGATAACACAATTTTTTGAAAATTTTGTTTTTAATTTAAAAAAGATAGTTGGGGTTTGTTTTGAAAAAAACAGATGGGTTGAATTTAAAAATATGAACAACAATTAGTCACTTTTCAAGAAATACACGTTTAAACGACAATATATTTTTTTGAAAATTTAAGGACACGATAAAAAGACTCAAAACACACAAGTCACAAAAAGACGCTTTCTCGCTCGCACTCGGACGTAAAGAGAAAGAAATATCACTTTGCAAGTGCATTTATAAAAACTTAAAGCTGTGAAATTGACAAATAAATTTCTACGAAATGTCATCAAAACTTCCTTGCAGCTTGCAAATACTACAAACATACATACATCATAGCTATATCGAAACAGCTACAACAATAAAACCTAGTTGGTCTAGCTGTCGATTGTCCTGCGTGGCAACTAGACCAATATGATTTTATATTAAGGGGGACTATATACCCAGAGGCCAAAAAAAGGTTCATGTATGCGAATTTTTTTAAGGAAACCTAAGGGATATGGGTTAAATGAGGGATTTTTATACCTATAAACATACATATTCAACAGTATGCCAATTTTTTTTTATAAAATTTTTGCATGTAAGTAATAATGTAATATATAAAAAAAAGGTAATAAATATAGTAAAAAAAAATAATTTTTGATGTAATTTTAAAGGTGATAAAATTATCTACAATTTCAATCCAATTACAATCAAAAAAGTTACAACGATTTTTCTAAATCTGAAAAAATTTGGAATATATAATTTTTTGTCTTTTTAAAGACAATTCTGCAAAACTGCAAAAGTTGAGCAAGAACAAAAACCAAGGACAAAAAATGTTTGTAAAAATAAATATTTTTTGATGTCATCTTAAAGGTGATAAAATTATATACAATTTTGTCCTTGGGTGCATTTCAATCCAATCATAATCAAAAAAGTTACAGAATTACGATTTTTCTATATGTATGTAGCTTCATCGAGATAGACAAAATCGCAAAAATATAACTTTTCTACCGATCGCCAAATATTAAGCTGAAAATCCTAGCGAAACAAAAACCTGCAGACAAAGGAAGAAGGAAGAGCAATAACAAAAACCATGCAAAAAAAATGTAAACAAACAAGCTGGTCCGTCCGCATAGAATTCTATTGAAAATAATAAAATCAACATGGCTTACCGACAACATTGTTGATAAGATTTTGACGTTTTAGAGTCTATCAACAAATGCTAGCAACACAAATTTGCAGTCAGCGCTGCTTTTTCGCTGCCCGTGCCAATGTTTTTCGCCGTGCCGATAATTACATCCTACGATTTGTTCAATATTGAAAGTGGCTTTCAGTTGCAAAGTCTATACAATCTATATACAAATACCACACATATCCACAAATACTAACATATCTTCAATACTGCGAAAATTTTAATTACAATGAAATTTTAGAAGCAAAATTTGTTTTTATTGTAAAACTAATTTAAATTCAAATTTGCAAATTTTCAACTCTTTTTAAAAACTGTAACACTTATCAGCAAAAAGTGTGACTAATAGTTCGAAAGTTATACCCACAATTTGGGAAGCCGAAAAAGTGCCACACCCTTTTCCCAACGCCCATAAAATTTTGCCAGTGGAACGGCACATGTAAATCGAGGCCGAACACCTAATTCCAATGTTGTGCGACCTATAATTCCAAAGTTATTCAATATTGCAGATTCGAGCGCCACGCCCCCTTGTACAATGCTCGCTGAATCACTTGTAATTAGTGAGTACTTGGGTACAACTTTACAAAAACAAAGTGAACGGCATTTGCCAATCTACCTTACCACAACATTCCTTTGTGTGTTATATTATTCAAACAATGATATTAAGGGTATTCGTCCTCAACCAACCTCATTAAAATATCTAATTGACCAATATATAAGTTTGCCATTTTGCATGAATACCCTTATAATATTATTTATAATATACTAAAAAATGCATAAATTTTAATAGGATATACAATTGAATAATATAAATATCATTCTAAATTCATCAAAATCATTATTATACTATTTAAGCAGCATGTTAATTTAAAAAATTTTATCAATTTAAAAAAAACTCGCATCAAAATATATATTCCTACGATAATCCTATGAAAATCTTAGTTTTCCATCGGAATCCAAGAATACCCACATTTTAGCATTTCTCAACGAAAATGCAACCCAGCGTTAATATGGAATGTCAAAAGCACGACCTAGCTTGAGCATGTCGCTACTCATAGCGTTGATCGTACGTCACCCCCTCAAATTCATATTTACGGGATGAGGTCGACGCAATGCATGAGGTCATATTTTGTGTTGCGTCATAAGAACCCATTGTTTCTAGTCGAGCTGTCAAAGGCCGACCGACCTAACGCAGTATTGTAATTCAGCCATATTTGCTTCATACTTTCTCTTACTTTTTCTTCCTCTTTTCTTCCTCTTTTCTTCCTCTTTTCTTCCTCTTTTCTTCTTCTTTTCTTCCTCTTTTCTTCCTAGTTTCTTCCTCCTCTTCAATTTAAATATGTTGTTTTTTAAAATCAATATTTTTATATAAATTTTCTTTAAATGCGATAGTTTTATTTTCAAATAGTAAATATTTGAAAGATATTTAAATATATTCGTGCATAATTTTAATATATTTTTTATTAATTTTATTTTAAATATTTTAATATTTTATTTAATAAAAAAGTATTTAAATAAATTTTAAATATTTACGTAGTCGGTTTAAGTAAATGCGTTATTGGTGCAAAAATGACTCGCTTTTTGGATAAATTAAAAAAGTTTTTGGATAAATTTAATATTTTTTTCCCTTAGTGTATATATATAATATATATATCGTCACATAAAATGCAAAAAAACGTATAATCAAAAAATTCGAAATTGTGTTTTTTATTGATTACGATTCACTACATTATATTACATGTGTGTTATGAATTTTAAACTTCTGCACTAAGGGAAAAAAATATTAAATTTATCCAAAAACTTTTTTAATTTATCCAAAAAGCGAGTCATTTTTGCACCAATAACGCATTTATTTAAATCGACCACGTAAATATTTAAAATTTATTTAAATACTTTTTTAATTAAATAAAATATTAAAATATTTAAACAGAATTAATAAAAAATATATTAAAATTATGCAAGAATATATTTAAATATCTTTCAAATATTTACTATTTGAAAATAAAACTATCGCATTTAAGGAAAATTTATATAAAAATATTGAAATTGAAAAACAATTTATTTGAATATTTCCCACGAGCTGCGTCCATATCATACGCCAGTTAGTGGTATATTTTATTTTCTTTTTGTGAAAATATTATTTTTGAGTACGGTGGTGAGTGCGATGCATGATGAAATCATGTAGAGTGGAGTGACATTCTTCAGAAAATACCGAGTTGTCACTCCACCTTACATGAATTCATCATGCTTCGCACTCACCACCGCACTCACAAATCATATTTGCCAAATATTCACGATATATTACCCTTGAAATATTAACTAAATGAGAACTATAAGACCTTCAACTGCTGGTACGAAGAAACTCAACGCACAGGAACAGAGTGCAATGCTGCTGCTGCTTGGCGGCTGCTTGGCAGCTGTATGGAATATGTGTGTCAGTGTGTAGCATAAATAAAATTTAAATACGGGAAAAAAACGAGTTGTAAGGAAAATATTTGATTTGTCCACGTAAATATTTAAATGGAATATATACTCAGGCGTGGATAATGTTAATATGCGTTATTTCCCTTAGTGTGCCACCAAAAATAACCAAGTTATTTGATTTGAAAATTTCGATTCAATATCTCAAGTTGTTTGAATTTTATACCGTTTTTTGCTTCTCCTGTAAAATTATCAAAAGTGATGTTACGTTATTTTGCATTTTAGATGACGATATATAATATATATATATATATAATATATTCTTATATATATATATATATTTTTATATATATACATATATATATATATATTTAAGCCAGGTATCACTTTTAGACACATTTATGCAAAATATTAAATAGTTTTGTTAACAAATAATTTAGATTTTAAAAGTCTTTCGAATTTTATGTTTAAAGCTCTTCATCAAATGTAGTACTACCTCTTTCGTATTGGTAGAAGATGCTCTTTGCCAATTTTGTTTGATGTCTGTGAAATTTTTAGCAAATTTTCCGGTTTTCTTTAAACTTTGTGTCATTAGAGCCCAGTAACGCTCTATTGGTCGTAGCTGGGGAGCATTTGACGGATTTTCCTCTTTTTCAACGAAATTGATAGCATTGTCCTTAAGCAGCTTTAATGTTGATATGACGCAATGAGCTGAAGCCAGATCGGGCCAGAATATAGACGGCACCTTGTGCTGCTTGTAGAATGGTAGCAGCCGTTTCGTGAGGCATTCCTTTTGGTAAATTTAGGCATTAATTGTCCCTGTTGTAACAAATATTTTTGATTTCAGGCCACATGAACAAATCGCTTGCCAAATAAGAGCCTTGCTTCAGAACTTTTCAGCTTCTACTGTCTTGAAGGAGTCGTTCCACCTCACCTTTAATTTTCGTATAGTATTGGGGACCAGGAAGTGCAGAAAAGTCAAATTTTATATACGTCATCTATAATTACACACTGGATTTTTTCCTTGTTAAGACGATTATACAACTTTCTTACTCTTTTTTCCCTGGTTTTTTTTGTTTTTCAGTCTTTTTCATTGCTTTTTGTTTTTTATATGTCTTTAAATTGTTGCGCTACTTCACTCTTTGTATCATTCCAACCGTTGTTTACCTTTTTTGGCATCGAAGGATTCTTCTTTATCAAGCTCAACAACTTTATCTTCCAATCGGGACTACGTGGACCTTTTTTTCGACAACTTTTTGGTTAATTCGATAGAGTGGCGAGTTCGCCATAACATTCCACTATATTTTTGATTGATTCGTGTGATACCTTATATCGTTTTGCTAGTGCACGATATGAAACTCCTTTTTCTGTACAGTAATTGTACAAAATTTATTTTCGCACTTTAAATGAAATTTGTGGCATTTGAAATATAGCGACAAAAAGGGAATAAAAGTCAAATGTTTTCTAAAGCTCTTATTAACGGCATGCGCAGGGTTGCATACAAACTGATGCACCGAGTTGATAAAGCCATTTTGTATTGGATGGGGCGTGCTTTTCACTCGATTTGGTCGAATGTTTTTTTAATTTTAAACGTGGGTGTATAAAAATTAAACAAAGTTCATACATAAGAACATGCATATCATCGTCCGCTACGTTCATTTTACGGTCGATATAATCGTCGGGATGACGATTATGACAGTGATAAATGGGATTATCCATGGATCGTTTTCACAGCACGCATACTCTAAATAACAATTCGCATCCGAAAAGACTACGTATAGTGCGCACCGAAGAAACAAATGCTGCTGTAGAGCGTAAAATTGAGGAGACCCCAAATGAGTCGATTCACTATCGTGCGGAGCAATTGGAGTGGCCGAAAATTGGACTATTGGACTACCGGAATGCTCGACAGCCGAGTCAGCCGTGGCAGCCACATGTCGAATATTATATTTAAACCCAATGGCCTAAAATTATCTTTGTAATAAAGTCAATATTTAGTTTAGATCTATGTTATCTCTTATTTTATTTCAATTCAGAGTGCTACACCTCTAAAAAAACACTATAAATTGTGGTCATTTTTATAGTGCATATTATTGTATACCATGGTATGATTATACAAGGTAGCATTTGGGAAACCATTTCCTGTCAAAAAAGATACTCAAAAAGAGAGCGCTCACAATCGGCCATTGAAAACACAAACAATGCTGAAAACGTTGAAGTGAAAAAAAAACTAGTAAGAAATGATCTTCGACTGGGCCGAAGTTAAAATACCCCCACGTCCGAACCGAAGTACATATATATTCAAAGTCTTAAGAAGTCAAAATAGTGTTTATTTGTAAAAACATTTTCGTCAAAGTTTTAACAGAAAAATATTCGCTATTGTTTTTTAATGAAGTCACTTTGTATGGGAGGTGGGTGTGGTTTTCACTTGATTTCGTTGAATTTTATACACAGTGTACATTAGGGCGTATCGAATTACAATTTTTTTTGGAATTTCACATTCTAAAAGGTCTCAAAAGTTGCATGGGTTTGTCAAGATCACCCAAAAAAAATTTTAAGGAAAAAAAAGGATATCTTCCTGCACCGCAAGGACAAAGTTGTTTTTTTGAGGAAAACAGTAAAAAATAACGATCTTAAAATGCTTTGACTTTTATAAAAAAAACTTCGTATTTCTTAAAGCAAAAGTAGGTATAGGCTTAAACTAACAATATATTGGTAAGCACGATGCCACTCACGATTCTTATCCATAGTGTCCTGTGTGAAGGATATTCGAAGCTAAAGTTGTAATCGAGATAGCACAGAACTTTTGGTTGTTACCCAATAGTCTAAATTTTGGTGGTATTGATTATACTGTTTACGTATTCCTTAAAGTTGCCGAATTAATAATTAGCATCATATTTGCATATGCCTTTTCCTATTTTTGAGAAATGTATACTTGAATGCAATTTTTTAACTTTTTCAAAAAAATGAATATAAGATTTTATATCTCGGGTACCAGAAATGGTACCGAAGAAACTTTGCTCAATTTGGATTCTTCAAATATTCCTGAACAACACCCTGTCTAAAAGGATTATTTTAAATATTATTTATTTGGGCGTTGTATTAGTATACCATGATTGTATACATATTACGGGATTTTTTAACTTTACTTTCCTATATATTTTAATTGTAAAACTAATTGTTTTTAAAACTGCTGAAGTCCAAGCGCGGATCCACGGTGGGACGATGAGGGCGATCGCCCCCGCCCCCCAAAGCTTTGTGAATATACAAGTTCTCTAAGCTAGTCTCAAAACATATTCAGAATAAAGTATTTGTGCCTGAGTATTTATTTTAGCGCAAGCTCTATTAAATAAAGCAAAACCAGTACATTATAATTTAGTAATATGCATAATGCTAAACATTTTCAAGTCCAAAGAAATCATTAATAAACATTTCCCTCTTTTCATGAAATTATGAAAGAAACTAAAGATGGAGAGTTAATAGAACCAAAAGTCACTGGTATTAAATTAGGAAAAACTGTAGTGAATGGTAAAGGGTCTGTTTAACATTTCCCTCTTTTCATGAAATTATGAAAGAAACCTAAGATGGAGAATTAATAGAACCAAAAGTCACTGGTATTAAATTAGGAAAAACTGTAGTGAATGGTAAAGGGTCTGCTTAATAAGAAAGAGTAAACATTTCATTTAAATGGTTGCCACGGCTTGCCCAACAGTAACCCTTCCTGTCAGCCCAATTCAGCAGCACATTTTTTATGGTTTTGGCCGTATTTCAACAATTAACTGACCGATATTGTGTTTAAAAGCCTTAATCGTTTCTGGATTGTCGGTATAATATATATCTTAATCGGAACTCCGCAAAAAAATCGAGCGGTTTCGAATCGCCGCCGAAATGAAAATTTGTCATGCGAAAAGATAATCTTTTTGAGCAAAATCGTCATTATTTTCCAGCTGCTCCAAAGCTCATACAGAGAAGCAATATCAAATCAGATGGTCATTTGCACCTCCATCCCCCTTTTTGTGTCTCAGAAATATAATTCTGAGTTTTCTCTGAAAAATTAATGGATTTTCTTTACTGCCACGACCAATACAAATTACAAAAAAATAGTACGAAATGTATTATCCAAAGTTTCGCCGATGTTAAAATATCCCCAACACGCGTGTGTAATATACAATATCCGAAGTTATGAAGGTTTTATTATTTTTATGACATCTGTTTATATGGGGTATAGGCGTGGTTTACATATATATATTAGTTTTTGTGATATTTTTAAGGATTTGCTTTTTTATGACGTCGCTGTGTATGGGTACCAGAAGAAGTATTCAATATCAAAGCTTATGTGCCACAATTTAAGAGTTTAGGTTATAAATTTTTGATGAACTACAAGCATTGAGTGAGTATTGGGAATATAAGGTCATTTGCGAGATTTCAAATATTAAGATTAATTTTTGTTTAACTTGTGGAAATTTTACCATTTTGATGACATCTCCTTGGGAAGTGGGCGTATTTGTCATCCGATTTTGACAAATTTCAAACATAGAGCTCGAAATAAAATGATGGTATCAAAACACATTTGCAATATCCCAAGGTCATACATTAATTGTTGGGCGTACACGTGGAGTGACAGATTTAATATTCCTTCACGGTTCATTTGGATAATTTTAAATGAAATTGTCCATTACCTCCAAGTTTTATCCGAATATAATTTTCTAATATCGAGATGATCTTGTTAGGATAGCTTGGTTGCTATTGAAGTCCAAAAAAAACACAATATTTAATTTTAGTTTTAATTTTATTTATTTCGGTTAGATCGCGAGTGACCAAACATTTTCAATACAGTTACACTCCTTGACTGACTTCTTATGCTAGTCTTAATCTAAAAAGAAACTTACGAAGAAGGGTGTACGTGACAAAAGTAGAAAGTCAAGTATCGATGCAATTCGACATTGATACTTGAGTTCAATGACTAAACGCGAAACTATGAGAATAAACGAAATATGACCCGGTCATTAACTTTAATAATTTATTGTGGAATTTGGAGTTCAATAAATTCCGAAATATGACGCGGTCAATAACTTTAATAAGTTATTGTGGAATTTGGAGTTGAATAAATTCCGCGCTATTTGATACTGCACTTACACTTAGGGTGATAAATGCAATATGAGTTTATATGTAGTATGAACGAAGTATGTATTGATTTGCATTGTCACGCCACACCTCCCCTCTTTTGGAAAAAAAAAAAATTAGTTTGAAGATTTTTTTTTTTTTTTTTTTTTATTAATTTTAAGTGACAAATTATGTTATTTATATTTTGAAAAATTTACTTAATAACATTCTTATTTAATGTTTTTGAATACAGGATATACATTTTTTTTTTTTTTTGTTTTATTAATACTACAGTAAAATGAACTAATGTAGGTAAAGTTGGGATTATTAAAAATACAGTAATGTTGGTAAATTTGATGTGTATAATTATTATGTAGATAGAAATTTTCATGATTATCCTAATTTTAATCTATTTTTGTGTACATTTAATGTTTTTGAACCGTTTGTAATTTTGCAATTTCCTCTGTTAGTTTGTGACTAGCATCGTCGTACAAATAGACCTTATCATTTAGTTGAATTGATTGCCCTGAACAATTTCTGTCATATAGTTCGTTTGATTTTAGCTTTGCATGATCTACAAGTTTTAAAGCGCGCTTGTGAGCTTCTTGAAGTCTAAATTTCAGCTCTTTATCATATGCTTCAAAGTTATAAATAGGTGATGTTTTCTTATTCATAAAGCTATAGGGCTGTGGTGTTTTTCCAAATACTAGCTCAAACGGAGCGTAGCCATGAACTGACGATGGTGTTGTATTGTAACAATATACAAAATACGTTAACCATTCGTCCCAATCGGCTTTATCAGGGGAAAGGTACGATCGTATGTACTCATTAAAGGTTCTATGACTCCTTTCGACCATTCCTAAAGTTTGATGGTGATAAGGGGTTGAATTAATTTGGTTTATATTTAGAAGTTTACATATCTCTGCAAATATTTGATTTTTATACTCAGTTCCTAAATCGGTGAGTATTTCTTTAACTGAGCCGTATATCAAAATACAATTGTCGACGATTGCTTTTGCTATAGTTTTGGCTGACTTGTTTGTAACTGGAATTGCTATGAGATATTTTGTAAGTTCACACATGATTGTTACTGCGTATTCATTACCCAAGATCGATATTGGTAATGGACCTATTGTATCAATTTGTATTCTGTCAAAAGGCTTTTGAGGTGTTTGAGTAATTACAAATGGTTCTTTGGATTTTATGCCTGACTTGTTTAATTTGCCTTTTTCGCAATTCTTCACAAATTTACGCACATCATAGGTTATATTTTTCCATGTGTAATATTTTCTAATTTTTGTTAATAGTCGGTGAATTCCGCTATGTCCACCTAGGCTTGGATCATTGTGGAATTTAATTAAAATTTCAGTTTTTTCATTTGGATCCGTTATTGTTTTAATTTCTGGCGTTAGCGCAATTTTCATTTTCTTTAATAACTCGTTGCCTACTTCTTTAAAATTGTATACTCTTGTATATTTAAAAAGGTCATCATTTAATGCAATTTTTATGTTGCTTAAACCTATTTTGTTAACTAATTTTTCAAGTCTAGGGAAGAATTCTCTAGTAAAATTTTCCCTTGAACAATTATGTTTTTGACATATACTTCTAGAAGTTTTATTTTTCCTTTCATAATGAGTAGTTTCTGTATGCTTTCATTTAATTTAAGGCAAGGTATTTTTTTCATTTCTTTGTGAGTTATCGTTTCATATATTTGTTGTCTAATTTCATTTGTTTTCACAGGTGAAGGGTTTATATTTACGTTTTGATGGGATTTTGATCTTGTTTGCACTGCACAAATCTGTGCGTTATCTACATTAAGGCGTTTGATAAGCCCAAAATCAATACGCGATAATGCATCAGCGCCACAGTTGTCTTTCCCTTTATATATTCAATATCGAAATCGAATTCTTCGAGATCAAGACGCATACGGGTGAGTTAAGATGATAGGTTCTTTAAAGCAAAAAGATATGTCAAGGGTTTGTGATCACTTCTGATTAAAAATTTAGTACCATAGATGTATGGCTTGAAAAATTTTACTGCCCAATGAATGGCAGTGAGTTCCTGTTCAATTACTGATTTGTTACTTTCGCCTTTCGTGAAAGTTTTGGAGGCGAATGCAACTGGAAGTTGTAAGCCATCGTATTCCTGACTTAGGACAGCGCCACATGCTATTTTGCTGGCATCTGTGGTTATACAGAATTGTTTGTTGAAATCTGGATATTTTAAAATTTTGGGATTCATAAGGGAATTTTTCAAATAGTCAAATGATTTTTCGCAATCTTCAGTCCAGTTGAATTGTGCTTTTTTTCTGTAATAGTTGACGAAAGCTACGCATCTTTTAATTTCGTCTGCGTTAGATGGTTTTGGGTAATTTAAAATTTTTTCAAATTTCGATTCTTCTGGCAGTATGCCCTTGTCGGTGCATTTATGCCCTAAGAAGGTCACTTCCGATGAAAAGAAAGTACATTTATCTGGATGTAGTTTAAGATTAGTTTTTCTAGATATTTCGAAAATTGATTTTAAGTTACTGATCATATGTTCTTCCGAACAACCTATTGCAATAAGATCATCCATGTATACGAACGCTTTGCTTGGACCTAGACCTGAAAATGCTATCTGCATCATGCGTTGGAAGGAGTTCGGAGCTATTTTGAGTCCAAATGGTAATCTTTTAAATCTAAACGATCCATTTATACTGGAAAATGAAGTTAAGTCTCTGGATGAAGCATCTAGTTCTATTTGATGAAAGCCTGAAATAAGATCTAAGCAGGAAAAATATTTAGCTCGACCTAACTGGTCTAGAATGTCATCAATACGAGGCAAAGGGTATTTATCTGATGTTAGTTTTTTGTTCAACTGACGAAAGTCAATTACTAATCTCCATTTTTTTTCTGCCGACCCCGGTAATGACTTTTTGGGAACAATAGTATAGGGCTATTGTATTCTGACGCTGAAGGACAATAGCCCTAGGACAATAGGATTGACGCTGAACAATCATTTTATTAATTTGTTTTTCTATTTCGGGTTTGTAAACTTGGGGTAATCGATAATTTTGTATATAGACGGGTGTATCGTCTTTCAGCTTTAATTTTTGTTTGTAAAAATTGTTGCATGTAACTTTGTCTGTTTCAACTGCAAAAATGTCTGTATAATTTCTGCACAAATCTAATAATTTTTCTCTAAATATCAAAGGACAATTACCTTCAAGTTTTTGTAAAATAATTTTGTCTCTTTCATCACATTTTTTGATTGGGTCTATCTGCAATATGGTATATGATTCTAAACTTTCACCTGCAATTTTGTAATCTTCTAGCAAAATATTTTGATGTGTTGTGTTTAAAATTTTGACATATGTGCATTTGTTACATGCAATTGTATTTGATACAAATATTCCTGGGGCTATTTCTTGATTTGGGATTAAGAATTCTTCCTCATTGATATTAACAGTGATCTTTCTGATAACTTCTGCTCTTGCTGGTAAAGATATGGCATTTAATTTTGGAGCATCAAGGATTTGGAGAATTTCACACGAATTTGAAAAAACTGGTCTAATGACAAACAAACTTTTAGATGAATTATAATCTAAAACACAATCAATCTTTTTGATGAAATCCAATCCAATAATACCATCACAAGGTATAGGAAAATTGTCTTCAACCACCTGTAGGTTATGCTTTAGTTTAAAATTTTTGAAAAAGAACGTATTTTTAATGTATCCCAAAGTTGCTATTGTGCCTTCCCCAATAACTGTTAGCTTATAAGTAAAATCTGTATTCAATTGTTAATAAATTTTTGTTTTATTATGCTTATATCGGACCCAGTGTCTAACAAAAATGCGTTTGACGAGTCATTATTAGAACTCTCGACAATCACATAATTGCAGAACTTTAGGTTTACGTTAAGTAATGTGCATGTGTTATTTATTCCTGATAAGTCCCCAGTTGGGCTTGCTGGGGTCTGTAACCGTTTTCCGAATCAGCATCGATTGCTCTCACGTTTCTGTTACCGTTTCTATCATTGTTTTGATTCTGATTGTTATTGCGATTTTGTGGATTATTCTGGTTAAAGGATCTTCGCTGCTGTTTATTATTGTTTATATTGTATTATAACGACCACCTCTAACGCGGTAATTATACTTGCTACTACCCCTGTTTGAATTTTGGTTACGATTATTGCGGTAGTTTGGTTTATACCGTATCATATTTACTCTGAACACATCTTCTGATTCGTTGCTTAGTTCAACAAATTTAGTAACAACATCGCTAAGCTGATTGAAAGTCCCTGCCTGTAATAATAATTTAGCTTTGTCCGATTTGGCATTTTTGGTAAGTGATTTAACGGCCGTTTGTGTTGAATATTTTTTGGCTATTTCACTTGGCAGACCATCGGAAATGTATGCAAAAAGTTTTGCCAAGGTTTCAATTTCTTGGACATACTCATTTGTTGGCTTGTTATTTTGCTTAGCATTTACTAGCTTAGCTATAACTGCTTGAGCATCTTCTGCTTTTATGGAAGATTTCAACTTTGCTATTATTTCAACTATGGTGTTTTCAGTTGTTATTAAATTTCTTGCATTGCCTGTTAATTTACTTTTTATCAGGTTGACTGCAACGTCTTCATATGTGCTTTTTATTAAATTTACTAGATTTATTGCATCAATAAATCTTTGCAAATTTACGTATGTGCCATCAAAATCTGGCACCAATTTAGCCGCTGATGTTAAAAAGTTTCCCACAGTATCGGCCATGGTTTTTGGATCCTTTATTTCTTTAACTGTTTCTGCGGAACTGTCTGAAACGAAAGAGTTTTCACTAATATTAGCCTCGATTGAAGTCATTAAATCTTTTGGGATAATAATGTCCAACTCGAGCCTTTCAAAAAGTATCTCAAGTCTGTCTTTAATTGATGTAAAGAACTCAGACACAGACACTTTATATTGTTCTGATAGAACATGAAATATATCTTTCAATATTACAGCTACTTCATTGTGTTTATTTATGAGTTCTGTAATGTGCTTTAATTGAGTCTGTGCTGATGGGAGTTTTGTTTTATTGACACATTTATAACTTTTATCAAAGTCAAGTTTTATCTTCTTAAATTCTTCATACAAGTCTGTCCATTCAATACTTTTATATTTCGTATGAGGCATTTATTTTATTTTATTTATTTTTATTTTTTTTTTTTTAAATTTTTTTTTTTTCGATCTTCTTATATACGTGGCGCAACGTTAATATGTTTATTAAAATGCGCCTTAATATAATATCTTGCACATGTTAATATTATCATTAATATTAAGAAGAGTATAAAAAGTACATTGCCACTAATTGGCCAATTCTCATTCTCCTTTCCATTTTTTGCTACTTCATGTATTTTTGCTACTTCGTAACCCGAAATTGCAATCAATATGCCGTTCAACACCTTTTTTCACCATGTCATTTTGCAGTGGTTTTTTGATACCTAGTGTTCCTTTATATTTTTTTTTTTTTCATTCACAATTTAATTTGTTGTTACTGTTGATTTTATATTCATTTACTTGACCTATATCAACGGTACGTTTGTTAGGGCCTGAAAGGTTTATTGCAAAATTACTTTTATGTTTGTAGTTGCATAATAAGAATACAATTTTTTTTGTTTTTTTTTTTTTTTTTTTTTAATATCTTTCGTTTTACATTATTTTAGTAATAATTTGAAATTTATTTTGTTGGAAAAAAAAAGTATTTATATAATTTAAACTATTTGTGTTTAGTCAGTTGACTTTCTTCTAATTGTAACACTTAAATTTAAAATAAACTTGTATAATCTTAAAATGGAATTTGCTTACTTCATGATGTAGTAGTTAATATATTTTCTGCTAAGTCAAAGTTGAATGCTGTTGTAGTTCTGGTACAGGTGTTAATGATGATGATGACGTTTGAAGAAATTAAAGTTGGTGCTTGAATTTCCCTGGTGTAGTTACCAATATATTATTTTGCTGTGTTATTTGCGCTACAAATGAATTGTAAAGCTATCATCTGCAGCAGTTGTTGTTGTTGTCGTCATATGCATATTGTTGCTATTATTGCTGCCACTGCTATTGTTGATGTGCAGCTCATTGTTGTTGCGTGCTAATGCTGCTGCAGTTGTATAACATTCAGCTGTTCATCAGTTAGAGTTGCAATCAACTGATCGTTTGATTTAATTTGCGTCGTGGTTACAAATTCATTGGCGTCAAATTGCCCCGCTTCGATTTTGATGTTGGGAAATTTGTTTTATTGCTGATGTTGTTGTTGGTGGTTGTTGTTATATGGGTATTTGTAGTTGGTCTTGTTTTTATTTTTTTTTTTTTTTGCATAAATTTAACTTACACAGTTTTATATTAGTCTTTGTGTAATTTGTTTCGAATTTGTTTTTGTGTGGAAGAAATACTCTTTATTTTCATATCACTTTTGAATTACTAATTCTTTATTAATGAAAGTCTTTTCTTTTTCATTATAATGTTTGAACCAATAATCTTTACACTTCTGATGATTATGTTCTTTTCTTTTTTTCACTGTACACTTTTGGTAGTTTTATTGCAGGACATTTGTTTTTGTTTTTAATAATTTACTGACTGCGGATCATAAGGATTCAGGACTGGCAGGATCACCATGTTAGGATAGCTTGGTTGCTATTGAAGTCCAAAAAAAAAAACATAATATTTAATTTTAGTTTTAATTTTATTTATTTCGGTTAGATCGCGAGTGACCAAACATTTTCAATACAGTTACACTCCTTGACTGACTTCTTATGCTAGTCTTAATCTAAAAAGAAACTTACGAAGAAGGGTGTACGTGACAAAAGTAGAAAGTCAAGTATCGATGCAATTCGACATTGATACTTGAGTTCAATGACTAAACGCGAAACTATGAGAATAAACGAAATATGACCCGGTCATTAACTTTAATAATTTATTGTGGAATTTGGAGTTCAATAAATTCCGAAATATGACGCGGTCAATAACTTTAATAAGTTATTGTGGAATTTGGAGTTGAATAAATTCCGCGCTATTTGATACTGCACTTACACTTAGGGTGATAAGTGCAATATGAGTTTATATGTAGTATGAACGAAGTATGTATTGATTTGCATTGTCACGCTACAATCTGTTTCCAACTAAAATCCAAAAGTTTGCGCTTTTTTTTATGGCAAAAACCTTTTTTCCCTTTTTTGCGATTTTCTATTTTTTGCTTTTCATTGATAATTCATGCGAAATGCCTCAAATTAAATTAATTTAAGATCTGGCATAGCTCATCTTCTGCATTTTTTCCCGCAGAATCCGAGTCTTTAGTCTGCGAAGATTTTTGATTTCATCTTAACTCTGTAAATTTGTAAAAATGGTATTAAACTTTAAAATAAAAATAAATTTTTTTAGAAAATCACAATCAACATTTTCTTTCTATCGTACAAGCTCTGGGTGAGATAATAAATATTTAACGACCAAAAATTTCGATTCTTTGAAAAAAAGTACATAAGAAAAGTATACATTCCGATTTGAATACTTATGATTAACATAAATGATATTCTTTGCTAGTTACATTTTTAAAACCTATAAATAAAAAATAACCTAGCTTCTTATGATCAATTGTGTTGTGCGTGTTATTAAGTTTGTACACAATTGACCGAGAAATGGACCTACAGGCTTAATGCCGACTCCGAACGGCGATGAACGAAATGTTCTTATTCTCAAGAAGCTTTACATGGCATTTTGATTACTCTCTGAGGTTTGCCATTGTCTGCAGAGAGGTGGCGGCCGTACAGAAAAATTATTTTAATTCAAATAATTTTCTGTCGCTGCTGGGGTTCGAACCTGGGTCTCCAAAGTTCGTTGACATAGCGGCCACGCACTTTAACCAACTACGCCACGGACGCCACAAAAACCTACAAATATATTGTGGCGTCCGTAATAAATATATACCATTTTTAAAACCTACAAATATATATTCTAAAACTTCGTTTTCTACTAACATTCTCTTTCTACTAATATTTACTTTGATTGTTATAATAATTGCATCATTTTGAAATTGAATGTGGTTTTAAATATATGTGAACAATTTTTGAAGTATTTCATTTTACAAATTGTTGAACATATATAAATTAGCCTTTTCCCGGCGCGCGTTGCTGCACCCTGCAACTAAATGGGAACATAATAGGTGCATTCAAAACTTTTTTTGGACTCATAGTTTGACACCACTGTCATTTTCCACTGCCCGTTACAGTTTCCCAGCAGGAGGAGATCACCAAATAGTAACTCCATTTTGAGTTTGTATGTAAGTACTGCTACTTTTACTTTCAAAGCTATTCGAAAATACAAATTTTAATTGTGTGGGTTTCCACTTATATAATGCCCAGTTTTTTAGCAGATGGACATTACCCAGTTTTAGTACAGTTGCCGACAGTGAGCATACAAACTAAATTATCAAAATGTAGCCAAATCGACGAAAACCGTAGGAAATATAGCATTTTTATTGATTTGTGGGCGGTTAAAGGGGGTGTGACAGACATTTAAACCATCTCATACTTGAAAAAAATGTACTGCCAAAATTTCAGCTCTATCGGCTCAGTAATTTTGAAGTTTCCAGCCATCACACAGACATCATTTTACTTTTTGTATATATATTTTGGATAAAGATTATTGCCCAGCAGGAAACCGTGCGCTTCATTAGCGCATTTGAAGCGCTCCTAAAAAGCAGTAGAGCGCTTTGTTCTCCTTGTGGATAGCGCCTTTTTTAACATTGGCATGTCATCAGATGTAGGCGCTTCGCTCTCATTGTAGTAAATAACAAAACGTAGCGAGAACCGAGCACTTGGACTAAAAACAAAGCGACAAAAATTTATTTTTTGTCGCATGCGGGGATTGAACTCGGACTGCTGGCATTTCAGTCAAATGTCTTAACGCTCTGATATTTCCTTGCTTGATTAGTTGTGAACAAAATGTATATAAAAATAAGAGCTCCACAACTCTGAACTCTGAAAAGCGCATCCTCAAGCGCATCAAAAATGCGCATAAGATGCGCTATTTCTAAAAACGCTTTTTATTTTCCCGCTGGGTGGCTATAACTTTTGATTGGTTAGAGATACTAAGATAATTTTTTCTAAAAAATTAATTTTTTAGCTTGTTTATTTTTTCAAAAATACAAAAACACAATATTGGAAAAAATTTTGTTCGAAAAAATCAAGGGTAGGCCTTGTTTTTTTAATCTCAAAAAAGTTTTTTAATTTTTGCGTAAAATTGAAACAACTTTTGCTTATAAATGTAGTAGCTTTTAAATAGAATTGAAAATTTTCGAATTTGAATTTAAATTAGTTTTACAACAAAAACAAATTTTGAGCCTTTTTTGAGGAAAACTCCAAAATTTCAGACAGTTTTTGAAAAAAATATTTAAAATACAGTACTTTTCGCTTAAAGCGAACTTCAAGGGACCGGGCAAAATGGTTCGTTTTAAACGAAGTTCGCTTTAAATGAAGACTTGAATTAATCAATTGTATGTGCACATTAACTCCTTTGTAAATTTATTAAAAACATGTTGAGATGTTTTAATTTGAAAAATGTATTTTTAAAAAAATCAGTTAGTTTAGTTTGCTTAGTAGCAATATTAGTTTCAGTTAGATACACTTCCACTTGAGCCAAGTGGTCAAGAATTTGTTGTGGAGTGTCGCGCGACTGAAGAAAATTTCTTAATTAGCTTACGCTACACACTGCATCCACGTCAGTTGCAACTTGGATTGGCTCTACGTTGTCTATATCGTCGTCAAGGTCGTCATCACCAGCGCAAACAGACTGCACAATAGCTTTTCGTCCAATTTTTCCGTATTTAAAAGGTCATCATCAAAACATGTAATCGTGTTCCAGCAAACAACACTAAACTAAGGGGAATTTCCGGATTGGAGACAGGAAAAATTAAACACTGTGTGTTACAGTGTTGTCAAAGCAAACATTATTTTTACAAAGCGGCACTTTTTGATTCGTTTTAACCGAAAAATAAACAAGTTTTGCATGCAAATAAAGTTCGTTACAACCGAAAGTTCGCTTTAAGCGAGTTCGTAATAAGCAAACAAAAATGCATGGTTTATTGGAATAAAAACGCGTACTTTTGAAATTGTGGCGTCCGTGGCGTAGTTGGTTAAAGTGCGTGGCCGCTATGTCAAAGCACCTAGAGACCCAGGTTCGAATCCCAGCAGCGACAGAAAATTATTTGAATTAAAATAATTTTTCTGTACGGCCGCCACCTCTCTGCAGACAATGGCAAACCTCAGAGAGTAATAAAAATGCCATGTAAAGCTTCTTGAGAATAAGAACATTCCGTTCATCGCCGTTCGGAGTCGGCGTTAAGCATGTAGGTCCATTTCTCGGTCAATTGTGTACAAACTTAATAACACGCACAACACAATTGATCATAAGAAGCTAGGTCAAAAGTCCTTTCAAGGGCGGAAATTGCCAGTTATTTATTTTTTTTTATTTTTACTTTTGAAATTGGTTCCTTTTAGGCGAAAGTTCGCTTTAAACGGGTTCGCTATAAGCAAAAAGTACTGTATATATACTCAACTAACGGTATTTTTGCAATAAGATTTTTATATTACTTTGATGAAGCTTTAATACAAAAAAAAATTTAACAAAGTATATAAAAAAGCAGCGGAGACATTTGAATCAAAGGTCACAAAATTAAATTTCTGATTGTGTTTTTCTCATTTTTGAGCAACGATGTTGCATTAAATATATCGTTGTAGTAAAATTGTTCATAGTTTTCAAGATATGTTCATGTTTTTGATGTCAAAATAACGGAAACTTTTTTAATTTTACTAAATTTAAGAAATATTTTATATTTTGTAAATATTTGCATATGTAACAACTAAAAATATGCTATTTTGTAAAATATTTGTACTACAGCACCATCTGGTGTCCAAGGTGGTTCAAAGAAGATACTTTCAAAAAACTCATCGTGCCTGAGAACTACTATATACCAATTTTTATTCTAATCGCATGAGCGGTTTGGGAGTTTGAGGTGGTTTTGCAAAAAATTTGCACTACAGCGCTCTCTGATGTTCAAGATAGGTCAAAAACGATTGCAGCAAAACACTAAACGTACATGAAAACGACTGTATATCAATTTTCATTCTAATCGCATAAGCGGTTTGTGAGTTTTAGGTAGTTTTGTAAAAAATTTGTACTACAATGCCCTCTGGTGTTCAATGTGGATAAAAATTGATAGTCCTCAAACACGCACCGTACCAAAAAACTTCTATATACAAATTTTCATGCTAATCGGATGAGTAGTTTAGGAGTCTATTGCATAGTTACATACGACATTTAGTTCCAAAGCAATTCGATATCATAAATTTGGCCTGTGTGGCCAAATTCCCCCTTGTCTAATGTTCGCTCAAATATATAATAACTACCTCTTGGGCCCATAACGTCTACATATCAATTTCCACTATCAAAACATGTACAACTCAGGAATAATAATGATTTATAAAAAGTGGGCGTATATATAGTTAGACCACGCCCAGTTTTAGTATAGTTGCCGACAGTAACCATACGAACTTATTTACCAAATTTTAGTCTAATACGACCAAAAAAGTCTTAAATATAGCATTTTTATTGATTTGTAGGCGGTTAAGGGGGTATGGAAAAAAAAGGGGTATGGAAAATTTTTACTATGCCTATATTTTTCGCGCAAATCCAAACTAAAGTGAGACTTGCCAAATTATTCCAGTATTCCAATTATTTCCAATTACCCTTGCAAATATGTCCCCATATACACCATATGTGCGCAACTGTATTTTTTCACAGCTGTATTGTTAATAAGTTCACTAAAATGCCTATAATTCATGAACGAATACACATACAAAGACCGTTTATACAAAAAAATCCTTCGTATTGACGTCACCTTTCATGGGAAATTTCCAGAAACAAAATCGGTTCACGCATTACCGAGAACATCAATTTCATACACAATGCAACTTATTTTTATATATATAGAAGATAGATAGATAGATAGATAGGCGTAGGCAGAACTGTTATAAACCATTTTCTCCCGTGTTTCTCAACCGATTTTGATAATTTTTTGTTTTAACCCAATAAGAGTAGGGAGAAGGAGTACACTGAATATGGATAGCTTTAGAGTTATTGGTCACACAGCCTCAGAAATCAGTATTCGACTCCAAATTACACGTACCATTCCACTGGTTACTTTTTATGGGCGTTGAAAGAGGAGCATGGCAGTTTTCTGCAGCCCAAATTTTTGGTTTAACTTTCTAACTATAAGTCACATATCAATGGCACCATCCATACAATTCAAAGTTTTTATATCGAATAGCTTTGGAAGAAAATGCCGTATAACAATGAAACTCAATATGAAGTTCCCACTTTGTGATATCCTTCTACTAGAAAGTAGAATATGGAAAGTAGGGTACTGGGACGGACATTGGACAAAGTGGTGTGGCTTCGCATATATAAGCCAAATTTTTGATATCGACAATCTTTGAAAGTATAAGTCATATGTTTTTTAAATGTATGTAAATCGATAACTCCTAAAGCACTTGCACGATTTCTGTAATTTTTTGTAAACAGATAGAGACCATGAATACGGAAGTCCTTTTTAAAAAAGTGAGCGGTATTAGACAAAGAGACGTGTCACTATTAGAAAAACACTGGATCTCGAATAAAATTGACACTAGGGTACTAAAACTTTGTACAAGGGCAGACTCACTTATTACAAATGACGGCCAATAAAGTGGGCGTCATTATAAAAAAGGGTGTGGTAATATTAGAAAAACACTGTATGGTATGGGGGTAGGCACAAATTATGGTAAAAAAGTGGGCCATATTCTACAAGGGGTGTGGCTATATTATAAAAACACTGTGGGTAGAATCATTACAAAAGTGGTCGGTACTGTACATAGGGTGTGGTACTTTAAGGAAACTACTGTATATCGGTTAATATTGATACTTGGGAACTGAAATTTGGCGCAGCGCTAGGTAGAATCATTATAAAGTACGATAATTAAAGTGGGCGGAAGTCGAAAGAGGGCGTACACTTTAATAAAAATTGTGAAGAGATAGAAATTGAAAATACCCAATAAATATAACAAATTTCATATATAAAATTTTCCTTAAAAACTCTGAGAAAATTCGTTTTAACAAAAAAAAAAAAAAAGAAAAAAAAACAGACTTCAAAATCTCTACAGAGTAAAAAATAATTTAAAATAACTTTTCCCATTAATTTATTAATCAAATTTTAAAAGTTATTTATATATATTATTTCATTCTATTAAACGAGCATTATTTATATGCATATCTGTTTGTAAATGAGTTCTCGAAAACTGCGCTAACGATATCGATGAAATTTGCAATATAGATGAATATCGGGATGAAAAACCGATCCAGCTAAGTTTCATCTCTGAGAAAATTCGTTTTTCCAAGTGTTCACGCATTTAATAAATTCCTCTATTTTCCTGCTGAATATGTTATGTTAATTTTACCACTTTATGTATGATGTTGGTGGCTCATTGGTTAGAGCTTCTGTCTGTCAATATGATGATCATGGGTTCAATTCCAGATGGGCGCAATGAGCTTTTTGTTTTTTTTTTTTTTATTTTGAGTAAAACTTCACTGTTGACATTGTTAATATTGATCTGATTTTAATTTATATTTTAAACATAAACAAACATTCGAAATAAAAAAAAATATAAATTTTCTTTTAGTAAGGAGTCTTTTTAATTCGAGCCGTGAATTTATATGTTTTTTTTTTAATTTAAATTGCTTTTTTTGTTTTTAAGCCAAATGACAAAGACCCCTTGAAAGAAAGTTTCACCACATAGTGAAGCTTCTGACTTATTCCAAACAGCTGAAATAGCGCGGCAAGCAGCAACAACATCGCACTCTGTTCCAGTTGCAGTTTATCAATGAAGTTTGTATAATTAAGATTCCTAATTCCTTGCTTATCGCTGAATACTCCCGATTTGTAATAATTCTCGTTTAGTTTGTAATAGTTCTCGTTTATTGAAAATTATATAGCCTAGATGCTTATCCAATATGCAATACTGCTTGAGTGCGATGGGAGAGATTTTGTGGGGATCTGAACGGAGGTCGGTCGCCCAGGTACTATATTATAATATTGGAAATATTATCATTTAAATCTTTTCTAATTTGTTTATTATCATCAATATACTAATTTGTTTTTATTACAATCATGATTTTTTTACCATCCATACACTATTTTAAACTTTTTTCTTTGATGCTATGCTGCTTTTATGACGCTGTAGTAATTTTAATTTAAATCTTAATTGAAAAGTAATTTTTAAAGCTTTGCGCACATAAATATTCTCACTAAACTGGTTTGGGTGAGCTTGTAAAGCTCATGTTGAATATGATACAGCGTGCTACATCTGCACAAATAGTGCATGGAACATATTTGCTAAATTCAGCGCACATTGGGCCAGGAGTTTCAATAAGTGGCCAAAAGTCAAATATTTTCTGTATACAAATGATTCTTACGATTGATAACGGGACACATTAAGGTACCCTGAGACGAAATATTATTAATATAAAATTAAAAATTACAATTTGGGAGGCATTTTAAGTCAAAAATTGCAATTTTTTTTATTTGCATCTAAAATTTGAAATCATCAACAGTATAACTATTTCTCAACTTCTTTAAAATTTTTAGCACTTTTTTAAACACATTGAATACAATATTGAAAAAAATATATATATATGTATATATTTTCTTTTGCTTTTAATCCTTTTTTCCACATACTAAATACAAAAAAAAATGGGGTTAAAAATAAAATGCGGTGCCTAAAGGAGATTCCCTGAGATTCCGCTCATAATTGAAAGAATTTACATGCTATTACTTTCTATAAGATATTTATTTGAAGAGGGATATGCACACTTTTGCACGTTTTTATTTACTTTTGAGAAATTTATAAAAAATTAAGGTCGCACAGTATAATGAGTTCTTAGGATGGGGACAAAAATAGAAGGAATCATCGTAGATAGATATGTTTGCGGCGAGCTAATTCAGCTCTGGCACTGCGGCATCTGTGATGCCTATTGTGCCATACCTTTTCTTTGCTTAAAGAAGTTCGTTTGCTTTAGTTTTTTTCAGAAAACATAATATGTTTTCGAGGTTGAGGATCGCAAGGTGTCTTTGAGAGACTATTTCGCTATTTAGGATTCTCTTTTTTATATGGAGAAAAGCTGGACATTCAGTGAGAATATGTCTGGAGGTTTCTTCATCCTCAAGGCATAATCTTCATTATGAATCAGTTGCGAGATTCATTTTTTGTAGGTGTTTCTTTAGTTTACAGTGTCCAGTTATAATTCCGGTCATCGTCTTTAAGTCTTTCTTCCCTAAGTTGAAAAGAAATTTCGATTTCTTGGGAGAAAGTTCTGGAAATATTTGCTTAGTGCACATCTGTCCTAAGCAGTTCTTCCAAATGTCTTGAGATTCGCGGAATGAGGTTGTTTTGACGTTTTGCTTAAAGAGATTCTTACCAACTCCACAGAACGGTTCCGGTCCTATGAGTGTTGATGCTGCTCCCTGTTTGGCTAGGGAGTCTGCTCTTTCATTCCCGTAAAATTCTGTTCCAGTTTTGTTTGTGTTTTGCGATATCGCGCCTGTAGCTGTAAACAGTCATAAACTAAGGGAAATAATGCATGTTAGCATTATCCACGCCTCAGTATACTTTTATTTAAATATTTACGTGGATAACTCAAATGTTTTCCTTACAACTCGTTTTTTTTCCCGTATTTGAATTTTATTTATACCACACACGTACACACATATTCCATACAAGCAAGCAGCAACAGCATCGCACACGTACACACATACTCCGACAAGCAGCAACAGCAATCCACTCTGTTCCTGCAGTTTATTTCTTGCATTTGCATCTTTCTTATAGTTCTCATTTAGTTATTGTTGCAAGGGTAATATAACTTGCAAGTCTGACCAAGAAATGAAATGATGTAGGATGGAGTGACAACTTGATATTTACTCAAAAATATCTTGTACCGGTTGTCATTTACCTACATATTTTGATTATAATTTTCTGTCACTTTTTCTTCCTCTAGTTTATGCTTTTTTTAACATTTGGTGCCTTAATATTGTACCAACTGTCAAAAATAGTATAAATTAGAGAACGAAAAAAGTGAAACAAAGAATTAATAATACAGGCAAATGACATTTGATGGACGCAATATGAAGAAAACAATGCTATAAGACCATTAATAACATACATATTTAATTTAAATATGTTGTTTTTTAAATTCAATATTTTTATACAAATTTTTTTTAAATGCGATAGTTTTATTTTTAAATAGTAAATATTTGAAAGATATTTTAAAAAAATTCGTGAATAATTTTAATATATTTTTTATTAATTCTGTTTAAATATTTAAATATTTTATTTAATTAAAACTGTTTTCAAATAAATTTTAAGTATTTACGTAGTCGATTTATGCAAATGCGTTATTGGTGCAAAAATGACTCGCTCTTTGGATAAATTAAAAAAGTTTTTGGATAAATTTAATATTTTTTTCTCTTAGTGTACAAACAACCGTAACCTGAAATCACAAAAACAACGCATTTTTCGGATCAAATATATGCAAACACCGCAGTTTTAATATAAAAAACCAACAGTTTCGATAGTATCGGAAGTGTAGAACTAAAATTCCTTTTTATACAGTAACTAGAAAGTACCCGCTGCTTCGCCGGCGATATAAATATTAAATATCATTAAAAACTTTAAATCTTAAAATTTAACAGCCGTATTCATATTGAAGTAGGAAAAGTGTAAATAATGGTTTGTGTTTTAGATATATTCAGTGACTTCTTATTTATTTGTCACATTTGGGTCAACATTTTGATATTTAAACATCACAAATTTTGCACTGTTATAATTGTCATTTTATTATTTTTTTTTTTTTTTTTTTTAAATATTGTGAAATCTGTGACAAATTTTCTTGTTTTTATTTTCTTTTTTATAGAAATTTTTTAATATTTTGAATTTTGACATAATTTCCAAATGTTTGAATTATTTTGAATAATTTTAATTATTTTTGACAATATTTGTGCTCAAATGAGAGCAAATAACTTTTTGACATTTTGTTTGTTTTTGATACATTTTGAAATAATTTGATACATTTTTGACTATATTTGTTGCGCTCAGATGAGAACAAAAAAATGTTTAAAATGCTTTTTCGAGGGTTTATTGAAGGTTTCAACCATTTTGAAAAGTTTCTCATTTATCAAGCATTTAAAAAAGATTTCGAACGCTGTTGAACGTTTATGAATAATGTTTTTAAATTTTTTTGATTTTTTTCTTATGAAGGCTTTATAAGAGGTTTATAAATTTTTATGAATACATCCGTTAGAATTTTGCTAAAATTGTATATTTGTGTTGGAGCTACTTAGTAGTTCCATCCGAATAAAGTAACCAGCTAACTAAAGTAATAAAAAAAAATAACTAAAGTAATTAACTTTCTTTATCTTTCTGATCTTTTCATGCATTGGTACACTTTTCCTAGCACTGTGACTATATGAAAATCTCGTTTATACGTAAAAGTATAAGCTCTGAGGTAAGAACAATATATGACGGTCTTATAGATAATTGTTGTTTCAAAATTAAATATATCTTTCGTTCAAGCAGAAAAATTTCAGCAAAACATTTCAACAAAACATCGACACCGAATACCGATGCTTTTATAATATGGCAGTATTTTTACATTCAAAAAGGTGGCAGCATTGGTACCGCACACAATACATGTTGCTGTCTTTTTTTTTCTTTTTTGTGGACCTTCCCACCGGGAAAAAACAAGCAATTGTGTATGAAAAAAGAATCAATTCTTCTCTCTAGAATCTTCTCCAATATAGATTCTAGAATTGATTATTTTCAACACGCTAATGTCCTACAAAACGTAGTACATTCTTTTCTCGCTTCCATATGAATCGCTACAGAAATCGATTTTTTTATTCTGTTTTTAAATAGATTCTTTTAAATAAAAAGTATTATTTTCGAAAATAAGAAAACAAATCAAAACATACTTGATACTTTTTTCGCTCATACCAGAATTTGTTTTAGAATCAATTCGTTGTTCACATACCAAAAAAGCAAGCAAAGAATCTAAAAACATTTTCTATTATTATATAGGTCGTAATCGATTCTGGCTGGAATAAAAACGAATCAGTAAGCTCTTGGTTGATAGATTCCAATTCATAGGTTTTGCTTTAAATTTATATATTTTTTCGAATACGTTCTAAAATGTAAGCAAACGGATCCATTCCATTTACGATTTTTTTAGAATCAATTCTCATTTTCCTAGTGGGTTGTTGACTTTTATTTATGGTGCTCAAAAAAGTTTGAAAATAATCGCCTACATTAGAGTGCAGGTATATTGTCATATGAGCGAGAAAATAGGAAGGAAGGAACTTTATTGAGACTTCAGATAAATTATAACAGATGTACATGGGGTTTTTTTTTTCCTTTGTATTATAACTTAGAACTGTAAGTATTATTCTAATCAGAAATACATGTATACGCTACGCGCTTGTTTTAAGTGAGAAGAAAACCTGAATATAATATTCGACTTGAAATGTGTGTGTGTGTTTGCTCGCGACACATAGGAGTTGCCAGAGAATCATGTTCTCTAAAAAATAAGACTTAAACACTAAAACAAAACTACCCTAAAAATAATATTAACAGTTATATAAAAAATTATACATATCTTATTTAAACAGAAAAATTAATTTAGTACTTCATAGTTTCATACAATAAGTAATCAATATTTAGACATAAAACAATAAGTGTACATTTTTAATAACATAGAAACAATTTAATTAAAATCGTCAAGAAATAACTTAAGGCTAGCCTCTATGCGTGTCAGGAGAGATTTTAGAATAGAACTGAGGCAAAAGGGGTGCCAAATAATCAATTTCTGTATTAATTTCAACATTTAATATGCCAATCGGCGATAAGTAGCGACAGTCAGACCAGCTGAAAGATTTTTGAAAGTTGTATATATCTGTTATAAGATAATTATCATGGAATTCCAATTTATGAACAAATCTATCTAACAGAGATAAGGCGTAAATGCAAAGAGGCAAAATATAGGATTTACTATAAATAAATTTATTAGAATATTTTTTGGTGTAAGATTCATAATTACGATCAACGCAAAGTCTAATGATTTTCCTTTCAAAAATTTCAAGTTGCTTAGCAACTGAAGGTGAAACGGAAAACCAAATAGGAAAGCCATAAACAATAACTGATCTGATTAGAAGTTTAGAATCTTGGCTTAAATATTTATTTTTTAATAGGTTAGCAAACATAGATTTAATTTTATTGGCCTTTTTTAGGGTTAATCTAGCGTGCTCGTTGAACTTAAACAATTTATTAAAAGTGATCCCTAGATATTTAAAGCTGTTTTTAAAGGGGATTCCCACGCCATCCAAATATAGAGCTAGTGCTTTACTTTCCGGGACTACGTAATAGGGACATCTACCGGAGGCATTTCTGAAACAAATTGCCTCCGATTTGGAGATATTTATTTTAATGCCCCAGTTTTTATAAAAGCTATTTATTCTCGCAAGATGAGCGGAGACTAGATTCAATGCTGCAAGGGGAGAAGACGCATGTGCATACACCAACGAGTCATCAGCATAAAGAATACTCTTAGAAGAGTGAACTTCGTGTGGAAAGTCGTAGATAAATATATTATAAAGAAGAGGGGCCAAAATGGATCCCTGCGGAACCCCACTATGAATTGATCCCAGATTAGAAAAGCTATCATTGACCTGAATTAGAAACCTTCTACACTAAAGAAGCTTTTCAACAACCTAATCATGAATGGATCAAAACCAATATCCATTAACTTAAAAATAATACCATCTTGGTACGCGTTATCAAATGCCTTTTCAATATCTAGGGAAACCGCTACCGTGCATTTTTTCTCTCGAAGGTTAGCAGTTACATCATCTTGAAATTTGAGCAGAGCATGTGTTGTGGAGTGGCCTCTCTTGAAGCCAAACTGATGACACGGGATATAATCAAGAACAATATTATAATCCATTTTATTTTTAATGACACGTTCTAGAAGTTTCCCTAGATTAGAGAGCATTGAAATTGGACGAAAATTCTGAATATTAGTGTTGCTAGGCTTTTTTTGTAGAGGAATAATCTTAGCTGTCTTCCAAGCGTTTGGGAAGTATCCATTGTTGATACAGTTATTGAATATACAGGAGAGAAAATCAAAGGCAAAGGAAGAGAATTTTTTAATTAAAAAATTGGAAATTTTATCGATTCCAGCTGATTTCTTGGCATTCAAATCATTTGTAAGATCCTTAATTAATTCAGGAGTAACAAAATGAACGCTATCATTGTTACTCAAGGAAGAGAAATCTGGCGAAAAACAAAAAATGGTAGAAGGATATGAAGACAAAGTGTTATCGACCACCGATTTTATATTAGAAAAATCTGTAACGGGAATTTTCTCTTTATATATTTCTTCGAAGTGATGTCTAAATGCTTCAACCTTATCTTCATCCTTGATATAGGTAATTTCATCAACAGTGATCTCTTCACATTTTCTACTCTTCTTGGAAATCATGCCGTAAATTTCCTTAAACGCATTTGGACCAGGGCGAATCAAATGAAGCTTGTTATTAAATTCCTTAGCCTGGTAAATGTTAACCTGTTCTTTGATAATAATCTTCAATAGTTGAATTTATTTGGAAAGCTGAACATAATCAGGACTTCTCCTATTATAATTTATGTGATAAATCCGTTTTAAATCTTTTTGCCACGCGTACTTGGTTCTAAAGAGTTTTTTAATACTCTCAGGGAGTAAATATTTCTTATTCTTAAAGTCGAAAGACTCAGAATGTGAGGGCGAAACTGAATTAACGATATCAGTAAAATTATTTATATAGTTGTCGATTTCCGAGTTTTCTAAGTTACGAAAATAGGGAGGCAAATTAGCAGATAGTTTCGAATCTAAATCAGACTGGAAATCCTTCCAAATGGTTTTACGATAAGACGTGATAAGTCTCGGTGAATTCAGATGAAACATAAACTCATTTAAATCGAATATGAGCTTGAGCGGAAAATGATCCGAAAAGGTGCTTAAGCTAGAAATGACAAAATTTGGATTAATTAAATTCACTAGATTGGTACTAATTAGGAAGTGGTCTAGGAAAGACGAACCATTGGGATACGAAGGATTGCAATCACATATTCTACTAAAGTCAAGCGAGTAGTTCTGAAGCCAGTTAAATAAAACCTTACCATTCAAATTGTCAAAAGAATCTCCCCAAGATTGATTCTTAGCGTTCAAATCTCCACCCAAAAAGGTACCGTCAAATTTCCTAGAGAAATTCCAGATCTTCACCAGGTCTTCATACAATTCAGTATCAGAGAAATTACAGGGAAAATACAAACTACCCAGCAAAAAAACCTTTCCCACACCGTTAAAAGTAAGCTCAACTTGAATGAAACACGACGGAAACTTTATACCCGGGATCAAAACAGGAGAATACTTATGACATTTTTTGATAGCAATTCCTAGCCCCTGAGAAGAAGAATCTTTTAAAAAGTCATAATCTTCTAAGAAGATAGGACTGTTTGGAGCAACGTGTGTTTCTTGGATAAAAGCAATGTTGATATCATTTTCATAAAGAATTTTTAGCAAATCAATTCTGCGGCTGACGTCTATTAAAGATCTCACATTGAAGGTAAGCAATTTTAAGAATCTATGGACCATATTTAGATTTAACCTCCGACAACAATTTCAAATATTCTGCTTTCGCATGCGCCTTCGGCATAGAGCGATAATTATCAATAAAATTTTTAATTTTGGATTCTAAAGAGATCGGTTCTGGCTCACAAAAAAAATCTGCCATTTTCAGGAACTCACTGATAACCGAAGGTTTAGTTCTAGAAGAGATCGATTCCAAAGGAATATTTTCTGCCTTGTGAAAATGACTAGCGTAAGATTGATCCTTAGCAACAAAATTATTAGCGACAAAATTAACTGCCCTTGCAGCACTGACTCTGGTTTCCTTTGCAGTCTCAAATTTTTTTTTAATGTTGCGCACATATTCTTTATATGCCGGACAACCCTTAAAATTAGCTGGATGACCAGCTTGATTGCAATTTATGCAAAATGGCTTGGACTTATCATCCTTTTTTAAGAGGCATTCACCTGTTTGTGTGCTTGATCGCATTTCACACACGCGTAAGACCTATTACAATTACTAGCACTATGGCCCCAAAATTGACAACGTTTACATTGAATATGTTTGGACCTGGATTTAGGGGCCTCCCAGGATATGGATTGACTTAGTAAATATTTAATTTTATTGATATCGCTGATCGATTTGCCAGGAACTAGAGTGACTAGAAAAAGACCAGTGTCGATGTTATTACGATTTGAGTAAGTAGTAACAAATTTGCTTACACTGTCAACATAACCTGGGATTTCCTCATCCAGGGCCAGCTTCAAATCTACTGGATCGGATTGGAAATATAAACCGCGTAAAATTACTCTGACTTTTCTTAATTGGGGAGGTGTGAAAGAGTACGAGTCTATCTCTTTCTCTTTCAATAGAGCCATCATGGCGGTGTGAGCCTCTAAGTCTTGGATGTAGAGTTTGCTTTTAAATTTCGATTTATTTATGATTTTAAATTTAATTTGCGGAGATTTAACTTTCAGCTGGTTTATTAACATGCTAATATTGACGTTGTGCAAAACAATTGGTGGACAGAAGCTCTCTTTCACCTTTAATTGTTTTCTAGCTGAGCTTGAGTTATTATTTGACGATAAATTTGGATTTTTATTAATAGGAAAATTTCTTCTAACATCATTTTTTTCTAGGCTAATTTCACCTAAAAGAGCAAATCTATTAGATATGTTAGCATCTATCTTACACTTAAGTTCCGAAATGTCGATATTCTTGACTGCGCCAGCGCTGGAACGCTTATAGCGCTTTTGTTGAACAACTTGGAAATCATCGTCTTCATTGAGCTTTAGGAGCTGATCATCCGCCGACACTACACTGGGTGAAGGACCGTCCAGAAAATCCATAGTGTCACATGAATTGCTTAGTTGATGGTGCAATGTAGCAACTGAACTTGACAGCTGCGACTGAGCAACGGGCTGATGTTGTTGTTGTACTAGATGTTGTTGAAGCTGTTGTTGCTGCTGTTGCTGAATCTGCTGCTGCTGCTCTTGTTGTTGTTGTTGTTGTTGTTGTTGTTGTTGTTGTTGTTGTTGTTGTTGTTGTTGTTGTTGTTGTTGTTGCTGTTGGTGTTGTTGGTGTTGTTGCTGATGGTGCAATGCTGCAACTGAACTTGACAGCTGCGACTGAGCAATGGTCTGATGTTGTTGTTGTACTAGATGTTGATGAAGCTGTTGCTGCTGTTGATGTTGTTGTTGTTGTTGTTGTTGATGATGGAGAAGTTGTTGTTGCTTTTGTTGTTGTTCACCAAACTTTGTGCTCGAAAGCATCCCAGCAATAGAGTTATACTGGTGTAACTGTGCAGAATGTTGATTAGTCATATTTTGAAAGGTCTCGAGTTGTTGAAACGCAGACGCCTGTTGTTGTAGAATAATATCCGAAGGCTGCTGATTCGGGTTATCGCGCGGGAATTGCGCAGAATAAGGATGAAGCTGACCTGAATGGAGTTGGGCTGAATGGTTGTGTAGGCCATCTTGGTTTAGGCCATCGTTGTCTGGCAACAAGCTTAAGAAGGTTGCAGCATCAGGTTCCATCTGCCCAAACTTATCAGGCGGTTATTTTTCTTGGGTTAAATCGACATTACCCTTCACTACCGTCTCCATGGCGCTCATTGTGCCACCAAGAGCACACTGATTTTTATTTTTAGCAAAAGAATATCGCAGGCAAAATCTCTTTTTTGAAATTTTTTCACAATTTATTTTTTTTTTTTTTTTTTTGTCAATGAAAATTTTTCAAGGCAAACACGACCGGTTTTATTGAGGTCAAAAATCGGAATCGAGCGAGAAAATATATAAAGGAAATTAAATTTCAAAATAAAAAAACTCAGGAGCGGTGCTTTCATTCGCCTTGATTCTTGTTGTCACCTCACATATGTGAGTAGTCTCACACTCGTCTCACGTCACTTGAATTGTGGTATTCTAGTTTTCATGTGAAGTGAGCGTGAGAAACATGTGGAAATGAAATCACAAGTCGTGTTCATTGTGTTGAATTTTTCATTTTTTAGCATCAATGTCAATTTTGAAGTCAAATAAAAAATAACAAGCAATTATTTAAGTATTATTAATTAAAATTAACACGAGTTCATTCAAGTTCTGGTTTTCGGATACTGATAGTGAAGAAAGCAATGATAGTGAAAATTTAAAATTAAAAAGATTAAGGCCCAGTTTCAAATTTTTTTTATAAATTTTCGAATTTTTTTTTTATTTTATTATTTTCAAAAACATCCTAAGAATGTGTAAAAAAAATTTCAGAATAAAATTCAAAGCCGTTAAAGACATACACCTTGTTGCAGTTCTATCAGACAGCTTGATATTGGCTCTCATTTAAACTTTAAACGCGTTTTTTTCGAAATGACATTTTTTGAAACGGCTTGCACTCTAACTCGAAAAGTATGTGTCCGGTTAACTTAAATCTTTTTTCATTTTGTAAAATAATTGAATACGCAGTGCGTGAACCAAAAAAATCAAATAAAAAAATATTTTGTTTTGCTTTTTATTTCATTTATAAGGTCCAATTTCGTGTATGAAAAATGGATTTTTTTTTCTTTTATGCGGCATTTTTTTATATATTTGGATTTTACACTTTTTGTTAGTTCACGCACAAGACAGAACTGTTATAAAATTTCGGTTTTTTTTTTATCTAACCACCTGAAGAGGCGATATCGTGCAAGCCGCACGAGGCCTCATGTTCGCGACCTAAACTTTTACGCCCTGTATAACCGTAAATATGGCTGCAAAAAAAAAACAAAAATAAAATTGTTAACCTAAGACTAAAATAGAATAAAAAAAAATTGTTTTTTTATTTAATAAAATAAAAAAAAATACAGGCATTCAAACAAGCCCGTTTATTTACTCAAAAAATTGAAACTGGGCCTTAAAGCTAAGGCAAGCCTCTAACCCGTTGAAGTTACCAGATGGAGTGTAACTCCACCTCATCATCAACGCCATATGTGGGCGCATAGCCCTGCGCAACTTAATGCAAGGATATTTGAAAATATTTGATACTTCTTCTTCTAGGGCGTCCAGGTGAGCCAAACGGAAAGGGTAGATTTTAACTCTTTCTTGTTGTGCCCCAAATTCTTTATTAGATTGAGCTCCAAGATTGAGCTTCCAAACCTAAATCAAATAAAATTGTACAATTAAATCGTCGTCTTCATATGCACGACTGTATTACTTATTTTTTGCCATCCTGCATCCCTTCTTATAGGCGGACCCAAACTATTTAATTTAGTGGCCAATTCTTGCCACTTTCCATCGGAAGCCGTTTTGCCGTTTTCTGTTTATTTTAGGACTTTATCGATGGATGAATTTTTTGCCATAAAACTCACTATCGCCTCAAATTGCTTTCTTGTGGTTATCTTCACTTTAAACGGAAATAAAGTTACGGTATTTCAAGTTAATTTCATAAATAAAACCAAAATTAAACATATTTTATAACATACCTTTTTGGTTCTCACTTAAAAAATTTACGCGAGTAAAATATCACTAAAATCGATGACAAGCGACAACAAGAATAGCAATTGTCACAGTGAAACAAGTCACACTCATTTAGGTGAGGTGAGAACAAGAGTACGAATTTAGCTTCACAGTAAGACACGTCACACTCACTTAGGTGAGGTGACAACAAGAATCAAGGCGATTGTCAAAGATTTTAGTTAAAATTTTTGTTGTTTGAATTTTATTGTTAAAATTTTGTTTATTTAAGTTGAATCATATTTCAGGCGTTGTTATAATTTTTTTATAATGGTGCGTACATGTAATTTAGGCAAAACAATTAGTTTTCTTATATGTTTGGGGAAAACGTTTTCATAACAACATAACAAATAACAAATTTTCAAATATAAGTTAAGAACATCCTTCGGGATGTTCTAAAAAAATAATTTATTGGGCCGCATTGGCTAGCTAATGCTAGCCAATGCCCAACGGGCCCACTATACTTAACCAGGTCCTAGATTCCGCAGAAGAAATAAGAGAGACTTTTCTAGTTGTCGTTATAAACAAGACTGCTTATTTATTGTATCCAAATTAAACATATCACCTAATTCCCTAACTTATTGCTACCCTAAATCTGCTGACTTAGCGTTCCCACGATGTTTCATGCTGCTGTTGCTTATCGCCGCTGCCTTCCAGGTCGTCGACGCAGGCTAGTCCGCGCGTGCGGATCATGTTTCCAAAGGTAGACGCTTCGTCAGCTGGATGGTAGCTTGGCCGTGCGTTAACTGCCCCCCCTTCAAATATCTGCGTCCCGCAGATTTACACAGGAGACAGCAGGATGCTTTCCAGGTTCCTGAGTTGTATTCTGACGCAGGTTAGGGATTGTGATGTTTCCTGTTATTTTTTTCCACGTTACATAACATCCGGCAGCTACGACCAGCAAGAGTATGGCTTCTATAGCGGTGGATATTTGGAAGTTGACATCGAGCTTTCTCAAGCGGTTTATGTTGTCAAGGCTCAGACTGTGAATGTATTGCAAATTGGGCTTAAGTCCTTCATTCGTCACATTGGTTAGTACTGATGGTAACGCCTGAAGGCTTCTGGCTATCCTGCTTGAAAATGTTTGGTTGGCAATACGCACCGTTTCATTGTTTAGTTGAATTAAGAATGTTCCATTTAATACTCTCGAATAACCCTCGCTGTGAATCGTTCCTATGAAATTAGTTACGAAGATAGTGTTTTCGTCAACTAATTCTATTGTTTCACTTTCATCGGCTTCGTAGCGACATTTCGCGTTTCCACCTTTGATCAGTTTTGGAAGGCATTCGTCCTCAGGCAGCTTCCTTACTGAATTTCCTTCACAAATTGTTGCATTATTTATTGAGGAGCAATCGGCGGCTATTCCATATGTCTCATTCTCATTCACCAGTAATTTCTTGTATTCAAGATCGACGCGCTTTCCTTTTGAGGTGGTAGCTCTTGCCAATAGCAATCGGTAGCGAGAAGGCTTAACTTTGGGTACAGAGAGTACGTAGATGAGGAATGTTCCGTTCGAATAGATTGATGGTTTTGCGTATTCCATGGCCTCTACCAAATTCTGGTATGGAAGAGTTTCTTCTTCGGATATGATCCGCTCTATTTCATCTTGTTGTAAAATATTTGTGTTGACGATCCCAGTTTTCGCCATTTGGATTGCTCGAACTATTTCGGATACCTGCTCCTTAACGACGTGGACCTTATGGGATAGCAATAACTCTAGGTTGCTCGTACTGATGCCTTTGTCAATGTTATTGGCGTAGGTGACCATGTCATTTATCCTCTTCACGGCCTCCTGAGTAGCATTGAAGATCTTATTGTTAATGATGTATTGGTTATTGTTGTTCTCAATCAACCCATTTTGAGATTGAAGAATGTTATCCCAATCGGTGGCGTCTGGTGATCCAGCGATCCATTTCCACGCCGATCCAATCCAGTTGATAGATCGACTTCTTCTTGTTTTTCCCTTTTGTAGTTCCTCAAGACGAAGTTTCGTCTGGCCAAGGTGGAATTCTATTATGGACTTCATTGTATTCTGATCAAGGTCGTGATTGATAGTCTCTTCTAATCCTGTTATTATTTTATTGAAGTAGTCGAGGTCGACAGTATGTATTAATTTAAAGTATCCGTTGATTATCCAACCGCTTCCATGTTCAATCGTCACCAATGGGGAGTTGTAGTCGAACACGTTGAACGCGCAGACTCCAGAAATTAAAATCAGACTAGCTCATCAATATAGGAATAAAAGAATGTTACGTTATATAATATTTCATAAAATTAGATTTTTGTTTCTAGTGGGTAGTTTCTAAAGCATAACCAGTACAAGTTTGATTTGGTATCATGACAAATTAAATTCAACTTTTTTAGTCTAGTTAAAAATAAAAAAATAAGGGCGCAGATGGTCCTTGTTTTTCTTCTAAATTGTAAAGAGTAGAATTAAAAACTTAATATTAACTAATATGCTTATGTTCCCTACATAATATTTACTTATATTAAATGGTCAAATTATGAAAAAGAAGTTATGTAGTTATGCTATATACTTATATTAAACTTATAAATTATGCAAAACGAGTTACAGCGTTTGTGCTCTTGCGCATAGTGTTGTGCATTTTGTTTTTTGTCATTTTTGTAATTTTTACTAATATAAAAGTCTACATGTGCATCTTATATTTTCTTATTTCGTGCTTTCCTTTTTTGTTTTCTTGTGCAATTTGTATATAGTGCCTTTCCAAATTAATCTACTTATTTTGTGCATATTTTTAGCTTCCATGTGTTTTGTGTGCTTTTTATTTTCAAGTTATAATTTTCTTATTTTTATTTACCTCGTGCTTTTTGATTATATAGCTGTTTTTATCATTTTATATTTTTTATATGAGCCTTATGGATTCTCTTTCCACCGTCCGTGTCTATGGTTACCCTATTATCTCTCCCAACAACTTCCTTTTTATAAAGCGGTTTTTGCTTAGCCTTAATCTGCTTGTCCCTAACATAAACTTCATCACCCCTGCTAAATTCCATAGGTTGATGTCTTCTTTTATTCATGCGTAAGTTCCGGCGTTCTGCATTTTCCCTGATTTGAAATCCTACATCTTTTAATACCTTGCTGCGAAAGTCCCTCAGATTTTGATAGTTTATTCGTTCTGTTCTATTGAAAAAGATATCGCTTGGCTTCCGTTTGGTGATAGAGTGAACTGTGTTATTATAGCGATCGACTGCTATATAAAGCAGTTCTTTAGGATTAGTTTTTTTTAGTTCTTTTTGGAGGCAACGGTATATTTCAATTATTGTGGAATGAAGTCTTTCTACCTGTCCATTGACTTCGCTTCTTTGAATAGGTGTTTGATAAAGTTGCACACCCAGATTTTGTATGTAATTGGAAACCGTTGGACTCATGAAGCCCTTTTCGTTATCAGTAACTATCATTTGTGGTACCGTGAAATAGTGTAAAATTTTTGCAAATTTATTTCGGAGTTGAACTGCAGATTTGTTTTTTATATGAAAAAATTTGGCAAATTTAGAAAATTTGTCAATGCAACTTAAGAATTTTAGGCCTTGTATTTCAAATATGTCTATCAAACGGCGTAATCTTATTTGTGCGTTTTGTGAAAGGTTATCGAGTATAGGGTAAACTTGTTTAGAAAGCTTTTCAAGAAGCGGAATCCGAATGTTTGGCTTAAGAATAAGAAGGTTTTGTTTCCTGTCAATAATTGCTTCTAAATCTTTCAAGGTATCGTCGCCAATTATACCATCAAAAGCGACAAGACCTGGTAAAACAAAGAATGTTAATAAAGTTTCATTTCCTGCCCGTTGAAAAAACCTGCCCTCAACTTTTTCGGAAATCATTACCTGACCCCCGGCGGATTGTACTGAAAAAGGATTTAAAAGTCTAACACTGTTTTTTGCAAGGCGTGGATTAATGAAGTTTTTGTTGGCACCGGTGTCCACAAGGAATTTCCACACCGTGCCCTCACTGCCTACGTATTCTATGTAAGGTACGCTGGATAGGCCCCGTCCATAAAATTTAGCTGGCTTTCCTCTATGTTTTGTTCAAGGTGCTGCTGGTACGCAGCCTCATCATGATCGGTTGTTTGGGTGTGGAACATCCTTTGCTGCTTTGGCCGGAAGTTATCGGATTCAAATTTTCGCTTGTGAGGGTATCCGTGTTGGGGCCTGTTCATATAGTCTACACGTCGGGTTTGGATAGACTGATCAATTTCCATTTTTTCTCCTGGTTTTGGTCCGTTTGGTCTTGGTGGTGGATATCTATTATTAAACCTTCCATTTCCATGATTAAACCCATGGTTAAACCTTGAGTTATTGTTAGAAATAAATGTTCTTCTTGGTGGCACGTGAGGAGGATTATCCCTTCTTGCCAACTCATTAACCGGAACCGTAATTGAGTTTTTAACGTTGGGATTATGTACGGGGTGGCTTCTATAGTTTAAATTTAGAATGTCTAAGCATGCCGTATAGGCTTCCGGTAGGCTGCTCGGCTTTTGCACGATTATCATCCTCGAGAGATCACCACTTAAACCCCTTATAAAAACGTCTAAGGCCCTGTTTCTATATGTTTCCATCAAGGCATTTACCGTTTCGGTAGAATAGCTTTCTGTTTTTATCTTATTGATTATGAGTGAGAACTGATGATTGACCCTTGCGTAGAATTCGTCAAGCTTGGCCCCACCCTGCGTTATCTGTCCGAGTTGGTGTTCCAACGTTCGAATGTCCCGCTTATCAGCATAATGCAGCGAAAGGCAAGACTTGATTATTGGCCAATCATCATCGAAGATGTTATGCGAGATGAGTGCACTGTCTGCACTGCCTCTAATTTTTCCTCTTATGCTCTTTAGAATTGCCCGAAAAATGGGCTTCGCCCTAACAATTTGGTAGTCCTGCAGTATACCTTCTACCGAATGCACCCAAGAAACGTATTGTGCTGGGTCACCCTCGAAAGCCTGCAGCTCCTTAACGGAGTCTGGAAGTCTACTTATATCCCTAAGTTCGTCCTCTGTCGTAGGGCCACGTAATGGTAAAGGAGGAGTATCTCTCAGGATACTAGGGGCTTGGCTTAATTGCTCAAGCTGGCGAATCCTAGTATCCGCCTTCCTCAACTCTTGCATTAGCGCCCCCACTGATCCAGTCAGCTCAGTTACAGATTGTGTCAGAGAATCCATATTTTCTACTCTTTTTATTAACAGTAATCAAAAAAGCACTTACCAATTTTTTAAGAGGATATTTTCTTGCAAAATATTTTATTCAGCTCAGGTTTCTTTCTCCAATGCACGATCTTTTGGATATTGCAAATTACCTTATTACACACAATTTTTAATTTTCTTTTTTAATTCAGGATTATATAACTTTTTATTTAAACTTTTTTGAGAAATTGCCTATTTAGGGTCTCTTTTTTCAATGCACGATGTTGCAAATTTCTTTGTTGTACACAATCTTTTATTATACTTTCTTCTTTTTATTCTAATGCACGATTATATAATTTTGATATTAACCTTTTCTAAAGTTTCTTCTTTTTTTCGTTTTTAATACACAATTTTTTGTAAATAACTTTGCTATACACAATTTTAAACTTCCTTATTTCTTTCTAATGCACGATTATATAACTTTTTATTTCAATTTTTTGATAAATTTATTTTTTTCCTAATGCACGATTATATGATGTTTTTATTTTACTTTTTGTAAATTTTCTTCCTTTGTTCTTAATGCACAAACTTTTGTAAATAGCTTTACTAAACACAATTTTTTGTTATGCTTTCTTCTTTTCTCCTATTTTTATTTTAGAGGCACAATTATTCAATTTTTTTGTTTTAGCTTTTTGCAAAATTCTGTACTTGGCACTAGTATCTGGTATTTTTATACAAAGCTTACATCAAAAGCATCTCTGTAAAAGAAAGGAAAAAAAATAATTAAGTTTTTTTATTTAACCGTGTTCTTACGGGAACGGCGACAGAAAGTCTTTATATTTTTTCTTTGGTCGAGGAAGGGTCATGTGATCCTGTTTAATCGCCTACAATCAGATTGAAGGCGACCTACTAAGGCACGACTTGCTTCACAACGAGGCTTGGTCCGTTAGCAATCTTCAGTGTGTTCTTATGTGAACACTGAAAAATAAATTGCAGGATCGCAAACCCGTTAACCAATTGGCTCAATGTTAGAGGGACACCGGCCTAGGTGTATAGGTGCGCGATGTCCTCTTGACCAATAAAAATTTTGCAACATGCCTTGCTGTCCTTTGCATTCATTCTACTTGTGTTCTTATGGGTACAAGCAGAAAGTGGTTTAATTTAGTTTTTATTGTTACCCATCAAGAAAACTGATTTGAGACCCTTACCGCTGGTGGGGGGAATCTCAAGGCTTCCTTGATGTGTCCGTGTCTGCAAGCCCCTTACCACTGGTGGGGGGAAGCATTACAGCATAGAATTTTTTGATTCATCATGGAACTAGTTAGAGACCCTTACCACTGGTGGGGGGAATCTCTATGTTTCCATGATGATCTCGCGTCTACAAAACTCCTTACCACTGGTGGGGGAAGTCTTGCAGCGCGAATTATTATTATTATTATTATTTTTTTTTTTTTTTTTTTTATATTTCTTACCGAGCAAAGGCTCAGCTGTTGCAAAGGCCCAAAAGGGTCCTATTTCTTAGGAACCCACATTTCGAGTGGGTCCCTGCTCGGGCGCCAGTTAAGAACATCCTTCGGGATGTTCTAAAAAAATAATTTATTGGGCCGCATTGGCTAGCTAATGCTAGCCAATGCCCAACGGGCCCACTATACTTAACCAGGTCCTAGATTCCGCAGAAGAAATAAGTGAGACTTTTCTAGTTGTCGTTATAAACAAGACTGCTTATTTATTGTATCCAAATTAAACATATCACCTAATTCCCTAACTTATTGCTACCCTAAATCTGCTGACTTAGCGTTCCCACGATGTTTCATGCTGCTGTTGCTTATCGCCGCTGCCTTCCAGGTCGTCGACGCAGGCTAGTCCGCGCGTGCGGATCATGTTTCCAAAGGTAGACGCTTCGTCAGCTGGATGGTAGCTTGGCCGTGCGTTAACTTATATTAATACCAACCACAACATCTTATGTTGTTATGGCTGTCTCTTATCGATTTCAGAGTTGGAATACAGAAGTATTACATATACATATGTTCTACCTTATTTGCTTTGGGCACAATATTTTTTGAGTTGCGTAGAGCTTTAATGAGAAAAGTTTTTCTCTCTGAGAATAAGAATAAAGAAATTATATGGTTATTCTCCTTGAATTTTAATTAATTATTTAAATAATAGTTACCAAGTTTATTTAGCCTATGTCTCAACTGGGCTATCCTAGAGAAAAAGAATTTTTGAAATAGCGCCTGCCATTCTCAAGCTTTTCGCAGCCGAACATACGTGAGTACTCTTTTATATAATAGTATAGATATAGATATAGATGGAGAAAAATTCTGGTTTTTGTTGTTTTTATTCATTTTTATTTTGATTAAAATTAATCGTGGTCGTTTAGATTTGTTTTCGGGTCAAATAAACAGAGAAATTACTTTTATTATTATAATTATCTCCACCCCAGCGTCACCTTGGGGCATTTAACTCAAAAAAATAATCCTGAGCAACACACAATCATATGGAATGAATATGGAGTGAAAGGTGGATAGCTTCAGTGGTTCAACCGTGATGCTCTTACATACATACGCACCAACGTTTTTATATATTAGATAATTCGAATTTATTCTGATATTTTACAAATAGTTTCATAACCCAACGACCATGCGCAGTCTCTGCATCTGTAAACCGTTAAGGACGGTACACATTATCGCTCATGAATGTCAGTTGAGAAAGAATCTGAGCTTGAGTCATAGTATGTACCATGGTATAATTAATCAGGTAGGTGTGACAGTTTTCCAGCGAACATGAATTGTCAAAAATCATACAAGACAAAGCAAACAAAAAAAAAAAAAAAAAACAGACGAGTTTGACAATCCATGAACGATCTTGTGAGAAAACAGCCTGTTGTCAAACCTACCTGTATAATTGTATCATGGTATGTACACTTGACTGTTGAATTGTAATTCTTGACTGAACGATTACAAAAATTTTTGTGAGCACGTCCGTCACGGGTTAGCTCTTGCTCGTTGTTTGACAATGTGTACTAAAATTTTCTTCAATTCAACCAGTGTTCCCAGATAAAGGATTTTCCCCTAGATTTAGGGGTTTTTTTCGGTTAAGTAGAAAATTTAGGGGTCAAAAATGTTTAGGGGAAAACTTTAGGGGATTTTATTTTTCTGTTAGTGTTTTTTGAGAATTTTTAGTTGTTTCTAACAGAAGTCGCAACATCAACTATAAACTGTATTTTTTTTGCATTTGATTCACCCTTTTGTGTTCTCTTTTTCATTTTGTTTAAGCTCATACAAGATTTATTTTGTCAAAGTGAGTCAAAACAATTGCGTGCCATCGAAACAATACTGCTTCGCAGCTGATTGTTTGTCGAATGAGCGAAATAGCACCAGAATATGTGTGATATGAGAGGCTGTTTAAATTCTGACGACGAGAAAGCATATATTTAAATTTGTTTTAATTTTTTTTTTGTATTTTTTAATGACATAAATACTATTGAATTTGTAACCAACAAAAAAAAAAAAAAGAAAAAGATTTTAAAAAACAAAAATTAGAAAAAACATGGAAGTATGTCTCTAAATTTATTAAGCAGTTTTTATTTAACTAAAATTAAGGAGAAAAAATCTAAATAGTTAAACCTAATTACAATCGAAAAAAATACTTTCATAAAATATAGTATATCTGCCTTATGTTTCTTAAAAAATTGGTTGCGCAAAGTTGCGCATAAGATAAAACACTTAATTTAAAAGAACGCTTAAAAAACAAGTTTTCCTCAAAAGGCACTAATTTTCAAGACAAATTCTGTCAAACTAAAAGATGTTTGTGAAAGATGTGTTTGTGTTAATTAACAAAGGTACTTAAAATTAGTAAGATATATTTTTGTTTTCTCTGGCGAATTACCATGTTTTCGTCTGTCCGATTGTCTGTCTGTTATGGCGATTATAGCTCTTATATTGAAGCGATCTTAATGAAATTCAAAATATGTTATTTCTTTATTACTTGAGTTTGTGTTTTTAAGTTCATCAATGAATTACTATGTACAAAAAAAAACTAATGTGATTTTTTTTAGTCCAAAAATTTATTTTGAATTTGTATTTATTTACATCAATTAAACAAAGTATTCAATAAATTAACTCAAAAAAAATTTAGGGGTTTTTTTTTACTTTTAGGGGAAAATTCAGCAAATTTTTTCAGATTTAGGAGAAAGAAGCTCAACTTATCTGGCAACACTGAATTCAACATTCGTTCAAAATTCTAATTGTGTCCACATCGCTCGTGGTTCGGTTTTAAAAAAATGGATGCAGAAAAGGCGTTTTTAGAAGATTTTTAGAAAACGAATGATATTTAATGAAGACGGCATTAATGATAATCTGGTCATGCAGCAGAATGAGAGAGAAATTTAACGAACTTAAGTGAAGCTCATGAGCAGCTATGGGCAGAGAGCGCTCTTATAGCGTTGAGACAAGTGAAGAACGATTGAACGGTTTGGCGTTGTTGAACGTGCATCGTGACGTGGAAGTAACGTGCGAAAATGTAATCGACATTATGTCGAAAAAGCCAAGAAAAATAAATATCATTTTATAATATAAAACATGTAAAATTTGATTTACTGATGACTTATTTAATAAATATACTATGTGTATATATATATAACGTACATAAATATTTTTGAAACCCCCTCTCCCCCGAAATATTCTCCTGGAACCACCCCTGGTCGAGACTATCGTTTTAGTATCTTGACTCGTTGTAGCGGACGGTCGATGATCAGCCCCCTTCCTCCCCAAGTTCCCACTCACCTTAGCCTGGGGGGATGGACGAGAGTGCGGGTTCCGCTTGATACGAAACTGTACTCTGTTCATATCGGAATATAGCAGATTGTCCAGTTTCTCGAGCAGTTTTACCGATTTCTCATCCATCGAGATAGTAAGGGCAGTGCCTTAAGGATTCACGACCTTCCTCAAGACTTTCCAGTCTGAGGTTGGTAGCGTATTATTTTGTACGCTTAGTATTTCCTCAGCACCGCAGACTGCTCCAGGAAAGTATGCAGTGGCGACGCATGGCTTAGGAAGGTCATCTCCCTCCAGCATGCGCAGCTTAGCATCCTTCCAAGGGGCCATGACTGCAACTGCCTTTGTCAACCAGTCTGCGTTGCAACGTCCGCACACTTGACAGTCATCCAGCCCGGTTTGAAAGAGCAGCCCAGAAACCTAATCTGTGGACCACCGGTGGGGAGGTTATGCAGCTCCTTTATGATGGTTTTCTCCACCACTTTTTGTTCATCCTGGGTTAGATGACTGTTGGGAAAGTCCAGCGGAACTACAGCCACCTGTATTACACCTGCCACCTCAGCGAAAGAAGGTATTTCTGGCCTCGATTTCTTTTTCACTGTGACAACTCGTGAGTCGTTACTTGGCCTTCTTCTCTTTCCAGAGGAGACAGATGCACCAGGCGAAGGCACCGCCAGGACCTTCCCTAGTGCTTCTTTGTATGGCATCTTGTCAGCCATAAGGCGCTTGATAATTTTTTTCTGCGATGTGGGCAGTCTTTTTCTAGAGATGTTCAAGCTGCCAAGGTTCAGTTCGCTCACTGACTCTCCTTCATAGACAATTGCTCTGTCTATGCAGGTTACATCCGAGAGTTCTGAGCCTACTGAAGTGACGGATTCTCTGTCACTGTCAGAGAGCACAATCGAGTAGTCAGACCGCTCGATTAGCTCAGTTTTTTCAGCCATAGGCTGACAGACAGAGATCGATGAAGGATCTGCGTCAGGTGTTAAAGTTGTTTTTTGTTTATTGTCTATTTTGGACCCACGAGAAGCTAGGGAAAGGGTCGTCCACCACGCCAGAGCCCCGCTTGACGTGGTAAGGCCAAGATAACTCACTGAGGTGGCCAGGTGTCAGTGAGGCTCCGTTCTAATACAGCCGGAATTAACCCCTGGCTGCAAACCATCCAATAGGCACGGTACGCTTGACACCTTTCGTTCATTGCTACACCGCAGCCTGTATGACAAGGGTGACCCTACCAGGAGCCAAAGCTCCCGTCATTATAGCCTGTTGTGTCACGGCAACCTGAGCCCCTACACCACATCAAGGTAGGTATTCAGAGTAGGGGAATTATCGTAGGTACATACATGAAATTAAGCATGTGTCATTATTTCATAAATATATAACACCACACAAATTTTTATCAATATCGGCCACGCCCTTCGCCCACCTCCCATACAAAACTAAGATTAAAAGAGCAATATCTGCAGTTGAAGAAAGTGTAGAGATCAAACTTAACTTGAATTTCATTAAATAGAATAAACACTTTGGGAATCTGTTTAGAAAGAGTTGTTTTAAAACATACTCAAAAATAAAGAAAACCAAAACTGCCTTTTTTCTTTAATTGCGTTTGAAACTTATGAAAAAATGTGTTATTTTCCCATATAATTTTGCTCATTTTCGCCAAAACATGCTATAGGGAAAGCGTCATGAAATCCGTAATTTTGATTTTACGTGATAGATCTTGATAGATCTTTCGGAAATGTGCTTAGAAAGAGTTGTTTTAAAACATAATGAAAAAAAAAACCAAAAATAAAAAAAAGTTTTACTTGACCACTTGCAGAAATCATTTTGAATAAAATTAGCTGCAAAAAATAAATATGTTTTTGTCCTAACTGAAAACATATTTCAGTTATGGTCTTCATTTCTTTTTGCGTGCACTGAAAAAACTACAAAAACAAAAAAGCAGAAAAAAATAAAAAAAAACATGGGGCTCTCCCCGCAACCTCCACGTGGTGACCCCGGAAACTATATACATATGTCATTTATGTAGGCTAATTGCGGGATTTTTGCTTCTCGATTTCATAATATATTTAAAAAAAATAAAAAAAATAAATAACTGGCCATTTCAGCCCTTGAAAGGACTTTGACCTAGCTTCGTATGATCAATTGTGTTGTGCGTGTTATTAAGTTTGTACACAATTGACCAAGAACCGGACCTACAGGTTTAACGCCGACTCCGAACGGCGATGAACGAAATGTTCTTGTTCTCAAGAAGCTTTACATGGCATTTTGATTACTCTCTGAGGTTTGCCATTGTCTGCAGAGAGGTGGCGGCCGTACAGAAAAATTATTTTAATTCAAATAATTTTCTGTCGCTGCTGGGGTTCGAACCCGGGTCTCCAGGTTCGTTGACATAGCGGCCACGCACTTTAACCAACTACGCCACGGACGCCACGTAGTCCGTCAGTCATAGTATATTTATTGTTCGAAAATTGTTATTTTCTTAAACCTTTTTAGCTCATACATCACATGTCAGATTCGATAAAAGCAACGCCTTGATCTGTCTCGTATCCCGCCTTTTTTTAATACCACAGAATAAATGATAACCAAACTGCAGTTTTTATTATTATTTATTTGTTTGCTAAGCCTTTTAGGCTTTATAGCATTTTAAAATTACAATTCATAATCCATTTAAACTAATACTAATAATAATAATATATAGAGTTCAAGTACGTTTTAAATGAAGATACAAAACCAAAGTAAAATAAGTTCAGTTGTAATGTAATGTAAATTGAAACATGAACGTTTCAAAGTATACAGACTTATAGATAACATGAGTAAAGGTATTATAAAGCAAAAAATACATTAATAATAAATCTTCAAGAGGGTCCAAGGCGGTGGTATCGAGAATGAAAATATGTATAAAATAAATATATCGTTCTGTCCTTGAAGCCAATAAAGTCTTGGCTTAGCAAGTTGGTAATCCGACGAATTGAGTCGTATTTACCACACCAATTTCCTTGTGGAAAAGAAAATGGTTGCGAACGCAGGCACTAAGACAAACTAGGTCTCATTGGCCACTCATATTAATATACATATAACACCTTGATAGTATATATACAATATTATTCATTCTGTGATTCTAAAGCCGATGAAGTCTTGATTCATCTTTTATTTATCACACCGAGTTCCTAGTAAGCTAAGACAAAGGTAACGAACGCAGGCACATAGACAAAGTTGGTCTAATAAGCCACTTATATTAATATATATACTATGCAGATCGTTCTCTCATTCATCCAACAGTAAAAATGCCGTATCCTTGGAAGAGTATGTTGAGAATCAGTGGCGGTGCATCCAACAGTAAAAGTGCCGTATCCTTGGAAGAGTATGTTGAGAATCAGTGGCGGTGCTGCAGATAATCTATTATTTTAAGTTTAATTGAGTATAGGGTTTCATTAAAAGATATAACATCTGAAACGGAATTGAAGTCTCCGCAAGCGCTTCTTAGTGGTTCATTTTGCAAGTAATTAGTTCTACAAAAGTTCATAAAAAGTAGCTCAAAAGATCTTCTTGGTCGAAGAGGAAGATTAAAGTAAATTTTACTCAGTAAGTATGGACTGTCAACAAATCCATGTATAAGTTGATAAATCCAGCAAACATTAAGCATGATTCTACGATTTCTTAGAGAAGGTAGGTTAACAAGCTTTAATCTATATTCATAGGGTGGTAAGTGAATGTTAGTATGACAATATATATTGCGTAAACAAAACAAAAGAAATTGTTTCTGAACTGATTCTATATCGTCAATATAACACCCATATCTAGGACACCAGACAATTGACGCATACTCAAGTATGGGCCTTACAAGCGAAGTGAATAATGTTTTAGTAATGAAAGGATCATTAAACTCTTTTGACCATCGTTTAATAAACCCTAAAGTACTGTTTGCTCTGCTTATAGCTTTATTAATATGAATGTGAAAGCGAAGTTTTGGGTCCATAGTTATTCCAAGATCGTCGAAAACTTCTAAGAACTCAAGTGTATAGTCACTTATTTTGTAATAACTTCGAGAAGGTTGTCTACGAGAAAAAGTCATGTGTTTGCACTTTTTCAAGTTAAGCTTCATGCAATTGATTTCACACCAGTCACAAAGATGGTCAAGATCGGTTTGTAAGAAAAAAAGAGTCTTGCTCATTTTTATATGACAGGAAAAGTTTAACATCATCAGCGTATAGTAAAATATTACTATGAATTACAGCAGATGGTAAATCATTAATAAAAAGTAGAAACAACAGAGGCCCAAGGTGGCTTCCTTGAGGTACACCGGAAGTAACAGGGAACTCCTCTGACTTAACAAGGTTAAAGATAACACTTTGTGTTCTATTTAATAAATAAGATTCAATCCAAAGCACTAATGGTGTTGGAAAACCGAGAAGGGTTAGTTTTAAAATTAAGAGCTTATGATTTACAACATCAAAAGCTTTACTGAAGTCAGTATAGATAACATCTGTTTGTAGACCTTTTCCAAAATTCTCAATAGTCTTTGATGTGAATTCTAGAAGGTTAGTAACAGTAGATTTTCTAGATAAGAATCCATGTTGGAATGGGGACATCAAAGATTTTACGCTATGTGATAATTGTGAGGTTACAATAGCCTCAAAAAGTTTAGGTAGGGCGCTAAGCTTTGCAATTCCGCGATAGTTATCTATTAAAGATCTATTGCCGGATTTATGCAGCGGAATAATAAAAGATGATTTCCAAGCCAGTGGAAAATAGCAAGATTGCAAAGACGCTGTAAAAAGCAAAGTAATGGGAATTACAAGTTCTTCACTGCAATATTTCAAAACACATGAAGGTATGTTATCAGGACCGCTTTTATAAGATGTTTTGAGGTTTTTTAAGTAGGTTAAAACTGTATCAACATTAATTATTGGGGAGCAAATGTCACCAGGCTGCACATTATAAGGGTAACTAAAATTATCGTAAGAAGCAGATGAATAAGTGGTCTTAAAGAAATCTGCAAAAAGACTACAGATAGTAGAATCAACATCTGATTCAAATGTTTTATATTTCATAAAAGATGGATATGAATTTATCTTACGTTTAGTATTTACAAAGTTCCAAAAAGATTTTGCATCAGATTTTATGTTTAATTTAACTTTTGTTAAATATATATTATAGGATTGCCTGCATAATTGCCGGTAGTTATATTTAGTTGAGGTATAAGAAGCAAAATCACAAATGTTATGAGTTTTTTGATACTTTTTATAATATTTCGATTTTAAGTTTCTCAGCTTTCTCAGTTCTTTGGTATACCAAACAGGACCAGATATTAAAGAGGATTTTCTCTGTGGCATTGAAGTTAAAAAACAATTATTAAGAGTACTGTTAAAGGCAAATACAGCAGAGTCAAGCGTTTGTGGTAATATTCTTGTGTTATTAATATTAAGTACAGATGACCAGTTGATAATTGACAAATTATTTCTCAAAATTACATAATTCGTTCTTTTAAAGTTAAACTCTAAGGCAGGATTTTGAATACGGTTTGATATAGATTGTTTAGGAAAATTCAGTGTGATTTCGATAGTTGGATGGTGTGCGTCTTCAGGATACACAAGTGGCTCAGACCTATTAACTGAAATAATATTACTATCATCAAAAAAAATAAGGTCTAACAAGCGGTTGTTTCTATTATAGTGGCAGTTAATTTGAAAAAGCCCCTGGCTCGAAAGCTCATTTAAAAATGAGTTATCGGATGAACACTCTGAAGATGGCAAGAGCACTGCAGAATTTTCAGTGCAGCAGTTCCAGGAAACATTCGGAAGGTTGAAGTCACCCGTTATTAAAATATGATCGTAAGGCTGAAGTTGTGAGCAAATTTTATAAATCGACGCCAAATGTTTCCCATACACTTCAACACTAGAAAGTGGAGGTATATATGAACATGTGACATAAATTCTCAAAGTACCAAACTTTACAAGAACACAGCAAAATTCAATATCTAAAGACTCAGATATTAATATTTCTTGGGAAAAGTGAGAAGATTTAACGGCAATTAACACGCCACCACCATTGCAAAAATTACCAGCAATAGAGTTTCTATCTTTGCGGTATATATTAAAATTGTTAGACAGAATTTCAGTATTTAAAGTACTAGGTTTAAGCCAAGTCTCACTGAAAGCAATAATGTCAAAATGAAGATTATGGCTTAAAATGTGTAAATCTGTAAGTTTAGTATTTAAACCACGAACGTTCTGATATAAGGCTAGGAACTGAAGGCAACAATCTAGTTTTTTGGGTTCACGCTGTGAACAGGTAAGATAGCCAGTGAAGTTTGAGGCGGTGATTTTTGAATAAATTCATGCACCAAAGTATTTTCCGGCCAAAAACCTTGATCCAGAACATTATTGAAGATATCACTAGGCAAAGTAATTTTAAAAGAAGAAATAGTGCGCTGGTAAGAGAATCTCAGTTTGAGAACCGAAATCTTCTTATTAAGAAGGTTTAACTTAGAGTTTAAATAATATAAGATATCACCTTCTGATGTATCAACTGCAAAGCGAGAAACAAATATACATTTTGCTGGCGGAATAACTACAAGTTCCTTATGATCAGGTAATTTATTGCTGCTATTTGATATTTGCTTCGGTATAGCTCCAGTAGAAACCGAACTAGGAGAGGAAGAAATAATATTAGTACTCGTAGCAATACTAGGAGAAACATTAGTAGCACAAGTCTGAGCATATGTTTTTTTTGCAACAGAAGGAGAACTATCTTTTACAGGAGCTGCTGAAGAAGGTATAGTTAAAGTTAAATCAACTGAGACTGCAGCGTTAGTAGGCGTTAGCTGATCAGTACTCTGATTTGTAATAATAGACTTTTTCTGAGGTCCTTCAGGTGTAAAAACTGAGGCAGGTGGATTAGGTTCAATATTTGAGGACAAAGGCAAGGCTATTGCAGTAGATTTTGCTGAGCTTCGAAGATTTTTGTTACTTCACTTTCGTTTTGGAGACGCAGAAGCTTCATCCAAGACCTTGAACTTTTTGAACAAACTTTCAAATTCGGCTAATCTGGCCTGAGCCGCCTCTAAAGCTTTCGACACTTCCAAGAAGCCTCTTCTAGATTGTCTAATAAGCTTAAGGATATCAACATCCGTCGACCTGCAATCAATACATGACCAACGAAGTCCTTTGCCTTCGTTGATTGCGTCATAAATTCTTGCATTCAACGATGCGCACTTGAAGTGGAAAAACGAATCGCACAACCAGCAATTTACCACGCGGTCGGATTCGTCTTTTATAGAACAATTACGGAAACTGCAGAACATTTTAAAATGTAAAAAATTAATAAAATGCAAGAAACCACAAAAAATAAGATACTTGGTTTTTCAATAAAACAGTTTAATAAACACTGTAAAGTTATTAAGTGCAGCCCTGGTTATTGAAATAATAACAAAACAAAACAGGCCAAAAACAGATGAGCAAGTGTAATAAAAAAAACAATCACTCTCACTCACTTGCACACAGAAACCTGTTTGTAGTTAAAAGAAGAAAAAAAAGAAGCAATGAAATTAAGCGATGACTTCGAAGAATATGTGCAAGAAGAATATAATAATTCGCTCTCGCACAAATAATAAAATAATGTTTATATTAAATTTTTTGTAAAAAGGATTTATATGAATGCTGGCACGCTACAAGAAGACCCAGCAAAAATTATGAACCAAATAAAGTTTTAATTTTATTTATTAATTGAGTTAAAGAAAACTTTGAATTTATAAGATTAAAAGACGTCAGTACGACAAAAAAGCAACGAGCGAACTCGATATTAAATAGTGCCACGCTCCATTGTTCGATCCCACTCACTTTTTCTAAAATTCTCGGAAATGATTGTACCCACCCCTATACCCAATTTCAATACCCTAGTCCCAACACTAACTGAGATACGGCATTTTACTAAAGTGACACTTCCTTTGTTTAATCCAGTCCAATTTTTCATCATGCTCGGAAAAGATCGCACAAAGCACTGTACCGAATTTGAATAACCTAGTCCCACTTTTACACGAGATACGGTATTTTATTGATATTGCCACGCCCCATTCTTGAGTCTCGCCCAATTTTTCTAATATGCTCGGAAACATGCCCTTTACCCAATTTCAATACCCTAGGTCAAACACTAACTGAGATACGGAATTTTATTAATAGTGACACCCCCTTTGTTAAATCCAGTCCAATTTTTTATCATGCTCGGAAAAATATCCCATAAAACACTGTACCGAATTTTAATAACCTAGTCCCACTTTTAGACGAGATACATTTTTTTATTTATATTGCCACGCCCCATTGTTGAGTCCCGCCCACTTTTACCGTACTTGAAGAAGGTCCTGTGTTAAGTATTCTGTACCAACTTTTATTTAATTCTGTCTATGCATCGCCAAGATATGAGTTTTGGCCACTTTTTCAAATTTCTGTCCCAATGTGCAGCGTAATGAACAATTGCCAACTGAAAAACATTCCCTAAAAAGCTTTTATATTCATAAAGTTACTAATATTTTTATGATACGAAACAAATTAAAAAAAAAAATTAAAATAATAAGATTTTGATTTAATAAGATTAGCGCCGACTTTGCACTGATTTACAAACAAGTCTTAAGTGAAGATGGTAGATGTTATTTGTTGAGTGGGCTCTGCATAAAAATTATGAATTTCGTTTTCTTGCAAAATTTGAGGCCTCGCTGTTTAAATTTTTCCATACAATACAAATGGTTGGTAGCATGTTTCTGGCTTGATTGCTTGCATATTTGAATTCCTTGTTATTTAAGGTGGTGGACAAGAGTCTCAACCATTGGAAGCACTTGTCAGAATAAAGCTCGACAATTGGAAGAAGGCAATATTGGTCTTTTCTCAAAATTTAAAATTAATATGCGTTTAGACGCGTATTAGTGTTTTTTCAATGCATTTATCATAAATGTTTTCTCTGAAATGATATATCGATATATTTATTAATTGAATATATGTAAAAATGCCTGCTCAATTGGGTGTTTCTTTTCGTTATATTGTGCTATAATTGGTGCCTGGTTTTGTTAATAATTATTATAATTTTATTAGACTTACCATGAACATGAGATGAATGCCAATTACAAACTACATTCGATATGTGCATTAAGGCGTATCGAATTACAATTTTTATTCGAATTTCACATTGTGCATGAATCGAATGGCAAACATATTTTACGCGAAAATTTTCTAAATTTTGTTCCGTCAGCTTTGAACATACCTATGTTAAGTTTTTTATTTGACACATCGTATAAATACATATAACATATAGCTGATGCTCTTGCCAAAAGACTTGATGAAAATCTTCAGCAACGTAACCTGGAAGTTTCATTCTTGATCGCGCAAGGATACTACGAAGCAAGCAATATGTTTGGCAGACTTAAAGACGTTCAAGCCTTAATAAGAGAAAAGCATGCACCACATGCTCAACGTTAGAGTTGGGCAAATGGCGTACATTACGCACAATGTGCGCCAACTTTGTGACACAGGCGGACAATATGCGACAGAGCGTGCTGACTGCGTGCTAAGTGTGCTTGACGAGGGGGTTGCCATGACCACGATTGCCACTTTGGTCATTTGTGTCCAAATTTGGTCAGTTTTGTTTCACTTGGTCGCTTGGTCATTTTTTTCTACATCTGGTCACTTTTTATAAAGAAATTAAATTTATTAAGAAATAATAATAATTAAGAAATAATAAATTTATTAATGTGGCGTCCGTGGCGTAGTTAGTTAAAGTGCGTGGCAGCTATGTAGACGAAACTGGAGACCCAGGTAATTTGAATTAAAATAATTTTTTTGTACGGCCGCCACCTCTCTGCAGACAATGGCAAACCTCAGAGAGTAATCAAAATGCCATGTAAAGCTTCTTGAGAACGAGAACACTCCGTTCATCGTCGTTCGGAGTCGGCGTTAAACCTGTAGGTCCGGTTCTCGGTCAATTGTGTACAAACTTAATAACACGCACAACACAATTGATCATAAGAAGCTAGATCAAAGTCCTTTCAAGGGCTGAAATGGCCAGTTATTTATTTTTTTTTCGGTACCCTCAGGTGTGCTTGTTGACACTGGCAGCTAAAATTTTTAATAGCACGTATATGTTTGGAAAATTATCCTCTATGATTCAGATATAACTTCCACATTTCCAACCCTTTAAAAACTTTAGAATCACTAACGTCAAGAAATTTACTGTTAAAGTTAACGGTTTTTTAAATTCTTCAACTTTTTTGTCAATTTCTGTAACTTAAAAGAGGGATGAAAATCCTTAAGTATATTTAATCCTTTAAGTATATCTTCGTGTTTAACAGAAAGACGCTGCCAGACATATTGCTTGCTCCGTCGTATCCTTGTTCGATCACGAATGAAGCGTCCAGGTTAGGTATGTATACGATCTGTCGAAAAAAAGTAAAAAACTTAACCTGTGGTTGAAACTGCCGGTACAAATTTAAGAAAATTTTCGCGTAAATTATGTCTGCCATTTGATTCATGCACATATCGATTGGCGTTTGTAATAGGCCTTCGTCCAATGTTCTCGGTAAGTGTAATAAAATTGTAAAAGTTATTATAAAAATCAGGCACCAATTATAGCACAATATAACAATAAGACAACCCTTATTGAGCAGACATTTGTACATCTATTTAACTAGTAAATACATTAAAAATTTCATTTCAGAGAAAAAAAAAACACTAATATTCGTCTAGACCAATATTGCCTTTTTACAGTTGTCGAACTTTATTCTGACAAGCGCTTGCAATGGTTGAGACTCTTGTCCACCACCTTTAGCAAACAATACATAAGGAATGCAAATATGCAAGCAATAAAGCCAGAAATATGCAACCAACCATTTGTATTGTATAGATGGAAGATGAAATTTATAATTTTAAGGCGTAGCCCACACAATAAATTTCTTCTATTATCTTCGCTTTAGACTATTTTGTGAACTAGTGCAAACAATTCTATCGAGGGGGCGATCTATCTCCTAGACTGCATGAACTGCACCTGCATAAATTAAAAAATATAGCAAATTATGATTTTGTGTGCATGTACTACATTTTCAAATTTATAATGTTTTTGTCACTTTTTACTGCATTTGGTCGCTTTAATTTTCAATTTTGGTCACATATTTTATTTTCGAGTGGCAACCGTGGCCATGACTCGGGTGAAAGAGAGAAAAATTGAGCGAATAAGAGAGTGCCACTGAGCGCATTATTATTTTCACAAAGCTGCCTCTCATACAAGCCTTGCCACTTTTTTTTTCGGAATACAAACTTGATATATATTTCATTCAATATATTGTATTAATATTACTTGGTAGATTGGTTGTAATAATAATTATGAAGTTAAGGTAAACTTGAAAAATTTCTAAATTCTAAACAATTAAGAATTTACTCAAACAAAAATAATTGCAAGCAACAAATTCTTTGCTCAGTTGCTACAATTTTAGTAACTCTGACATAAAATAATTCACTTCAAAACAACCCTGTTATATATCACAAATGCCAAAAAGTATTTCAGATGTATCTATTATTTTTATAAGGACTAAAGCTGATATATATCTAAAAATAATTTAAGTTAAAATGAAATAATTGAAGTAAAATCAAATTCTTGGAGATTACATGTTGTAAACAAACTTATTTATTTTTGTTTTTTGTAAATTTATAAAGTGAAAACTGAAAGTGAAAATGCATGTATTGTTTTTTTTTTAATGGTACTTTGTTGGTTCATAGGTTCAACAAATCAAAGACAAGCACAGAAACAAGCTCATGAGGGATTGTTTCAATCGAAAAGATTGATTGACAATCGAAAAAATTTACGATTTTTAATTCACCGAATTGAAAGGTTTTTCTAGAAAAATTTGTAAATGATCAAGAAGAAATATCAAATATATGTTATTTATCCGTTTGTTGACTACTACATTATGGAACTTGGAGAAAGGTACACTTAATCACGGTAGAATTATAAGGTAGGGCCGACTTGGAGAAGAATGGAGTAGAAAGCAGAAAAAAGCGGGCTAGTAGTCAAAATCAGCTGTTCATCTCGAATTTCTTTATGTTCATGTTTCGCAGTTGATTTTAGGTTAAACTTTTTACAACCTTTTTTTCAAATTTAACACTTACGCGGAATTTTATAGATTTATTTACAATATTTCCACTCAAATTAACACAAACTTAACACACGTGTCCGCACTATTTATAACTTGAAAACATAATAATTTCATTTTATTTGAGGTTGCTACGAACTTCGCCATTTTGACAATTAGCCTCCTTTTTTATTCTCCACTCTTCGTTGACGCGTGAGGCACTGAGCGACTCGGCCCTACCTTGTAATTCTACCATGCACTTAATAAAAGTAAATTTAATAATTTATTTTTAATTTGCTAAAGACTTACTAAACGTGAAGATATACTAAAAGAATTAAATATACTTAAGGATATTCATCCCTATTTCATGTTACAGAAATTGACAAACAAGCTGAATAATTAAATAAAAAAAAACGTTAACTTTTACGGTAAATTTCTTGACGTTAGTGCTTTAAAAGTTTTAAAAAGTAGAAAATGTGGAAGTTATATCGAAATCATAGAGGAATCATATAACTGCCCGGAAAAGTTTCCAAAAATGCAAAGTGCTATTAAAAATTTAAGCTAGACTGCCAGTGTCCACAACCATGCCTTTGCGTAACTTTTCGGCTTTGCAGAGGATAAAAACAATCCAAAGAGGATAAAAAAACTTTTTAACAAAAAAAAAAAAACCGACCTCAAAATCACTACAAAGTAAAAAATAATTTTAAATAACTTTTCCCATTCATTTAAATAACTAAATCTTCGAAAGGCTAAGCAAAAGCAGCAGCACTAAAAAGAATTTGTTTTGCTGCGTAGTGCTACGAAAGCATATGAAATTATTTTAGTGCTTTGATTTTCATTTTGTTTTTCTAATTTGTCGCAGCACTACGAAAGCAACATTTATGCGCTTTGCTTCGTTTTGCTTTCGGAAGCATTTTATTTTCATTCGTTTGGCTTTCGGGATTTACTTGTCATCGTTTTTATGCTGTATTTCAGAGACGCATGTCTTTTTGTACGTTGTTGTTTGTATAATATGCGCACTTGTACGCAGTCGCGAATGCTTGGTGTTGTTTTGGTTGTGTGTAACGGTTTTATTATATATCTATCTTTAAAAGTTCTAGAACTATTTTATATGCGCATCCAAATTTATTTCTGCAATATCTTTAAAACTCATGCAATAAAAATAAATAAAATTTTTTTCTATTTTGTTTTCTTATCATCAATACATTAATTGCTTTATGTACATAAAAGCTTTGAAGTCGGCGCTTTTCTTACTATGTCGAAATCATTTTATTTTAATTTTTTCTAATTGGTTTTATCATAAAAATATTATTAACTTTATGAATATAAAAGCTTCTTAGCGATTTTTTTCTTTCAGTTGACAATTTTTGAGTACACTGAATGTAGCCAATGTGTTCCATGCATTATTTGTGCAGCTGTTACACACTATGTCATATTCAATATGAGCTTTACAAGCTCACCCAAACCAGTTTAGTGAGAAATTTAATGTGTACAAAGCTTTTAAAATTACTACAGTGTCACTAAGGCACTAAATAGTGCACGGATGGTAAAAGGCCATGATTGTGTGTCAAAGATGAGCGCCGACTTCAAAGCTTTTATGTTCATAAAGCAATTAATATATTGATGATAATAAAACAAAATAGAAAAAAATTAAAATGATAAGATTTCCAAGATTATAATACATATAAATAGCTTTTAAAATATGACCAAGAAATGAATGGGAAAAGTTATTTAAAATTATTTTTTACTTTGTAGTGATTTTGCAGTCGGGTTTTTTTTTGTTAAAAAGTTTTTATTTCTTCCTTTTTAGATAATATGAAATATTTTATGTAATAGTATTTATTCTTGGGGAAAATTTAAACCATGAAATTTTGTTCTTAAAAAATTTGTTTTGTTAATTCCTGAAAGTTTGTTGGGTCTTTTTCATATCTGCTTCTTTGAAATTTTTAGTGCCATGCCCTTTACCTAAGCCCGCCCACTGTATTTACCGTACCTTATAATGATTCTACCTAGCCCTGTGCCAAATTTCAGTTTCCAAGTATCAGTATTAACCGTAATATAGTACTTTCCTTAAAGTGCCACACCCTGTGTGCAATCCCGCTCACTTTTTTAATGATTCTACCTACCCAACTACCTGCATACCAAATATTAGTACGCTAGTGTCAATATTAACTAAGATATAGTATTTTTATAATTTTGAAACGCCCCTTTGTTGAATAACGCCCACTTTTTTAAAAAAGGACCTCCGCGTTCATGGTATCTATCTGTTGACAAAAAATTACGGAAATCGGGCAAGAGCTGTAGGAGTTATCGATGTACATACATTTAAAAAAAAAAAAAAAAAAAATCGGACAAACCAACGAACTTGAGAAGCTCCTCCTTTTTGAAGTCGGTTAAAAACAGTATATTTGTTTATTAGCAAAATATTTGTAATAAATTAAATTTTTGCAATGTAAGTCCCATTAAATGGTTTAACAGCACTCGCGATTCATCAAGACATAGTTATATCGGCTAAAGAAGTCCTTGAATTAGCAAACAAAACTCGTGAATAGTGATATTAAATTATAATATAAATGTCTTATATTAGTTTAGTTTAGTTTATTGTCTATAAATTTTTTACAATTTTCTCAGACAAGCAAAATATAAAGGATTAAAAACATTAACACTTAATTAGGTTATAAATATAATACAAAAGTACCTTAAGAATAATAACAATTCAGAGCATATATAAAATTATTCTTACTATCACTAAAATCAATATTTATTTTGGAACTAAGAAAATTGTACTCTCTTAGAGTTCTATTCAAAGGTTCATATAATAAATAATTTGCTCTACAAAAATTAACTTTAAAATAATCAAAATGACGTAAATTTCTAACAGGAACATTGAAATTAATTGCACTTAACAAATATGGGCAATCTATGTTACCACAAACAATATCAAAAAGATATATTAACGAATGAATTATACGCCTAGTTTCAAGCGTTTTTAAATTTAATAACATACAACGAGCATTATACGATGGCAAAGGTTCGACAAAGTTAAACGATCGCAGTACGATGGCAAAGGTTCGACAAAGTTAAACGAACGATCGCAGTGCAAATTTTAGAAATTTTTTTTTGTATTCGTTCAAGCTTAAGTGTATGAACAGCATAGTAGGGATTCCATATAAAAGAGGCATATTCTACACGCGATCTTACAAACGATACAAAACGACACTTCAAAGTATATGGATCAGAAAAGTTAGAACTATTACGCCTTAAAAAAGCATACATAGAATAAGATTTAGATAACATGCACGACAAGTGTCGAAGAAATGAAAAACTTTCATCAAAGCAAACTCCTAAATCTAGAATTTCATGGACACGCATTAACTTAGCGTTCCCGATATAAAAAGAGCTTTGGAAAACATTTTTAATTTTGGCATACGAAACATGAAAACATTTATTAATATTAAGAGATAAGCGGTTACGATTGCACCATTCAAAAACTGCATTTATGTCTCGTTGGAGAGCAAGCACATCAAAACTGTTACGAACAACATTGTATATTTTTAGATCATCAGCATATAATAAAAACTTTGAGGAAGAAAAACAGTTTCTAATATCATTAATAAAAACAATGAAAAGAAGAGGGCCTAAAATACTACCCTGTGGGACGCCAGATGATGCTATAAATGAATTAGATTTAACGTTATCAACTTCAACAAAGCAAAGCCTGTCAGTTAAATAGCTTTTGATCCAATTTAAAAAGTTTGAGTGAAAACCTATCTTAGAAAGCTTAGCAACTAAAATATTATGGGAAACTTTGTCAAAAGCCTTAGCAAAATCAGTGTAAATAGTATCAACTTGGCAACCATTAGAAAAAGATGAAAAACAAAAGTTGGTAAAAACGGCTAAGTTTGTTGTCGTTGACCGCCCACAAACAAAACCATGCTGTGAAGAGGAAATTGTCAATTTCAAAAAAGAATCAAGTTTGGATTTCACTATATATTCAAACAGTTTTGATGTATTAGACAGTTTAGAGATCGGACGGTAGTTAGAAACACAATTTTTTCTTCCAGACTTAAATACAGGCGTAATTGACGCAACTTTCCATTTACTTATAAAGTCACCCAAAAATACAGATTTATTGAAAATAAGACACAAAGGCTTGACAACAGATATTGCACAGTTCTTAAGACAAAAAGCAGACAGACCATCAATATCTGACTTCATTGAGTTTTTTAGTCTAAAAATCCCATTTAAGACATCACCTTCATTGAGAGAAAGGTGCCCAAAGTTAAAAAAAGACTCTATTCCATCAAGAAAACTCAAATCATTCAAGTTTGAATCAATTAAATAGTTTGATTTAAAAAAGTCTGCAAAAAGATTTACAGAATCAAGAATGTTATCAGAAACTATATCATCCCAATATAAAGATGATGGTATAAAAGAGCTATTATTCTTCGACTGAACAAAACGCCAAAAAACTTTAGGATTGGTTTTGATGTTCTGCTCAATATCAAGAAATTATAATAGTTTCATGTGAAAATGCAGTTTCAGCTGCTTTTATTTGCATGCAGTGGCGTTGTCTTAAAAACTAACTTTTCTTATTTTAAGAGCAAAATTTGAAAAACCTCATCGAAATCAATATTACTTGCAAGCTCGTTTTCAATGGATAAAATAGCAAGATCAGAAATCCTTGCATGTCCCATGGAAGACCTTAAATAAGTATAAGGTATTTATATAAATAATATAAGTATTTGTATAAATAAATTTCACACAAAAATTTCAAATAAAGAAAATACCATGCAAGGAAATAACGTTACACACTTTTCAAATTTAATATGAAATTAACTATTTTTTTATTAACCGATTTTTTTATAAAATTTACTTTAATTAATAAGCCTCTGTTAAAATGCAAGCTTTCACGCACTTGGGATCCTCAACGTAGAGATAACAACACTAAATGGTTTTTTGTCTGACGTGACGTTATCTCAGAATATCATTTAAAGCAAATCAAAATTTTACCTTTAATTGATATTTGTTTGATCTTTTTAATTTATTTTGTGGTTAATTGTTGTTGTAGCAAAAGTTTTGCGATAAAAGTGCAATTGCACAATTACTCTTAGAACTGTTAATTGTAAAAAGCAGATGCTCATAGAAATAAACAAAACTGACCAAAAGGTAGACTTTCACTCGGTAGCCCGATGTCTAGCCATCGCAACTAGGCAAAGCTTTGAACTCTTTAATTTAATTAATTTTGAATATGTCTCTTTAATAATACAAGTAAAAAAAACTGTTGGTTAACTTTTAATTTTTTGGTCACGGTAAACTTTTCTGTGGAAATACCTATATATATTTTTTACAATTCGACGAGCATTCGAACAATATTGTGAAATAGGAAAAAAATATTTCACGTCATGATGGCGTGTCTGCCCACCTACTAAACAAAACGTTGGCCCACCTTCTGTAAAGATTTTCAGACATCGTGCAAGCATAAAATTGTCATTTATATGATTGCAAATGGTGTTTGGAATAATTTTAAAGTTTTTCTTTTGCATTTATTTTATCTTTTCGTGATTATCGTCCACGTTCAGATAAAATTTCAGAATGCCTTCTCCAAAAAAAAGTTAAATACAGAGCGAATATAACTCCTAATGCAATAGCTGCAGCCATCAAAGAAGTTTAAATCGACTCTGAACCATTCTATTGTTTAAAGTTTAGTTAGTCACTGGGAACCATTGAAAGAATAAACTTTTCATAATCGTCTTATATTTCCTTAGCAGTGTCTCTTTCTTCGCTTTTTTTGTTATTTTTTTGCAAAAACTGAATTATCTTTTCTTATTTACGTTGCAAATGTAATTTTTGTATAAGTTCTCGTTTTACTTCCATCGCGATGCATCGCTCACAATTATATAATAATTTTACAACTAATGTGAGAATTCGAATTGTAACGGGAAAAAGGCAAAGCTTGCTTGGTTAGGCATAGTGTAAATAGCGTTCTTTCCATCAATTCAAAACTTAATTTTAGTTGGCTTTTGAACGTTGAATGTTTAACAAACGAGTGATTATAAAACATATTTTACGCACCAAAATTTTTGTGATTGTAAGATTTTATTTGTAAATTTGTTGAACGTTAAAATATTTTACAAATAACTATTCATAAGCATTTTGCACCTAATTGTTTTGACTGCAATTTTCAAAGTGTGTAATGAAATTGAATTCATTTATAATACACGACAAAGAAGAAGTATTGATGCGGGTGTTCATGAAACATTGGCAGCGGCGTTATCAGCAGATACTGATGAGGATACCTTCGATCGTAATTTTATCACAGACGATGCTGACGAAAACGATTTAGATTATTTGCCGGAGGAAGAAGACTTTATAACTTTATTTATAACTTTGAAATAAAACACAAAAATGTATTAATATAAAACGAGTTTTTTTTTACATTTGGCAACAATTTTTTCAATATTCTTATTTTATCACGTAGTTCAATACGAAAGCCTGCGAAAACAAGAAAGAACTGAAACTATAAACATACATGATTTGTAATCACGTTTGTATTTGACACCAATAATGCTATTTTCCAATATAAATACATGTAAATGTATAGGGTTCGGCTAGACCACATACGGCCGTTCAAAGGTTATCGGAACACCTGACCGACGGAGGGTTAAATATTTTGTACACAATTTACAGAGAAATGAGCCTTATCTATATATTAATACGCAAACAAAAAAGTTTGTGTTCCCTTTTTTTCTGTGTTACCTTCAACATATTCACATAATACTTATATCAATGGGTTGGTATTTTCGAGTAGATTTGCACAATATAGTTTTTATTCGAATATGTTGTCATTAAGATAGGTAAAACTGAGCAAATTTAAAATGCTCTTTTTACCAATGAGACAATGAGAAACTACAAAGCGACAAAGCTCTCTTGAACATCGCTGCTGTAGCTTCAGTGTTGCCATATTTTTTTTAAAAAAAACTTGTTTTTTGGTGAAAAAACTTGATATTAAAAATTAACTAAAATATGTGCTTTAAAATTGTTGGCAATTCGCTTTGTTCTCTCGTTGTCCCGTTATTTTGGCCACTTCATTTCTCAAGAAAATACGAAAGACTTGATCGTCAACTCTGAATGTACTATGTAAACTGGTTCATTGAACACATTGACGACGACAGCGACATTACGACATCTGTCAAAATATTTTACATGTATTTCTTATGGAGAGAATTTGGTCTAATGTCGCAATGTCGTGTCGTCGATATAGAACTATTCCTAATTTGACAGCTTGTCGTCGTCAATGTTTTCAGTACATAAAGCGTCAAGTTTAAAAAGGAATGCCAAAAATTGACCGCCAAGACTCGACGAAGGGGAACCGAGACAAAAGAACAGAAACAATGACAGCAACAATAATAGCAACAGCGCTGCCATATAAATAAACTTTGAAAAGGTGTGAAAATTAGTAGTAGCAGCTTCAAATGATACTTATGTTTTTGTAGTAACATATAATTTAGTTTATCTATTTGATTCATAGATTCACTAAAATAGAAAGCATCGTTTTAATCGTAAAAAATTTGAAAAACTGGGTAAAATAAAATAAAACTTTATTTTTTAGGGAAAAACTTAAAAACTTTCTACCCTCTCAAAAAAATGGCAAAACAAGTTTTATCTGCACACATGGCAACACTGTGTAGCTTACAAAAGCAAGAGTAGAATGCAGGAGGTACGCAAATACTTAACCCTTCGTGGGACCCTAAGGTCCGTAGGGACTTTTTCGATTTTGAATCGCAAATTACTCCTATTTTGGCCACTACGACCCCCTCCCAAAGTTACCATGTATTCCTTGTATTCCTTGAACATTCAGTTCTGCGTCTTTTACGGGTTCGATCATTAAAATCGGACCAGTGTTTACCGAGATCTAAGGATTTACTTTTACTGCCTACGAGAAAGGTCCCTAAAGTCCCCTGGGACATAGTATGAAAATTAAGCAAATTAACGGTATTACTTCATGGAATTCATTGTTTTATGGCTCAAAATTGCAGCTGCGTTTAGTTTCAAGGTAAAATAAATATTTTTGCTAATTGGGTTTTCCAAGAAATGAGCAGGGGGCGGTATAAGTTTGCTTATTTTATTGCTTTGTTCATCCCTGATGCATTTGTCTTATGCCTGCGTGCCTACCTGAATGTTGGGGAAAAAAAAGGTATATAAACCAGTTGCTTCAAGAATATTCAACAGTTGTGTACTAACTTTTGAATTGAATTGAGCTAAAGAAAAATGTGCGAAGCAAATATCAATATAAATGAAACACTAAATGAACAAAGTTGTGATTTCGATGATGAAATAAGTGATCCATCGTTCCAAATAAATGAAGAAGCCTCTGATTGCGAAAGTGGAGCCACTATTGAATACTGGGACGAAGATAGAAGTGACGATGATGATGAAACGTCGCCAAATCAAGAAACAACTTCAGATGACTATTATGTTGGCAAAAATGGTATGAAATGGAAGAAAGCGCCGCCACCAACTTCACATGTAAGATCGCACAATATCTTCACCATGAGAAGTAGAGGGATAGGACCAATAATGACTTCGGATGATCCATTGAGCATATTCAAAACAATTTTTACCGAGGAAATGTCACACATAATCGTAAGAGAAACTAACCGAAAAGCCAAACAAACTATTGAAGCGTGGAATGAAGCTAATCCAACACGACCCAAAGAATGGCAACCACTGACACCCAAGGAGTTTGATGCGTTCCTGGCCATGCTTATAGCTTCTGGCCTATATAAGTCAAACAATGAACCAGCTTACTGCCTGTTTGATACAAATCATCCACCAATCTTCAGAGCTGTAATGTCATTCAAAAGATTCAAACTGCTATTGAGGTACATACGATTTGACAACGTGAACACACGCATGGAAAGGTCACAGAGCAGCAAAACGGCAGCAATTGATGATATTTGGCTCATGCTGCAAGCTAATTTGGCAAGTCGGTACTAACTACATGATGCTCTAACAGTAGATGAACAACTGTTTCCATATAGAGGACGGACATCATTTACACAGTACATTCCATCAAAGCCTGCAAAATATGGAATAAAGGTGTGGTGGATATGTGATGCAAAAACCAAATATCCGCTCAAAGGTATCATATACTCTGGAAAAGCACCAGGACAGGAGCGTGAAACCCAGCTGGGCTACAAAGTGACAATGAAGCTCGCGCAGAAATACTTATTTACTGGCCGCATTGTGTATGCAGACAACTTCTTTTCGTCTCTTGAATTGGCTGAAAACTTGATAACCCAAAGAACAGCATATGTTGGTACCTTACGCACAAATAAAGCTTGTATTCCCAGTGAGTTTAGGAAGAATCGCAATCGCCCAATTGATAGTACATTGTTCGGCTACCATGACAACAACGTTGCGCTATGCTCATATGTGCCGAAGAAAAATAAAGCAGTGGTACTCATTTCAACAGCACATTATACAAACGCCGTCGAAGGAGCACATAAAAAACCAATGGCCATTGTGGATTACAACAAAAATAAAGCTGAAGTGGACACGATGGACCAAATGCTAGGTACATACACGTGTAAAAGAGGTACTAAACGCTGGCCACTGGCCATGTTTTATAATATTGTGGACGTTGCTGCATTGGCGTCATTTATCGCCTATAATGACCTCAATCCGAGCCAGAAAAGCGACAGGAGGCAGTCGTTCTTATACAAATTAGTTCAGTAGTTGGCTACTCCCGAAATCGAAGAAAGGGCGCTCAATAATCGTATAACCCGCTACCCCCATATCAAGAGAGCTATGATGGACTACAACGTCATACCACTAGAAGAGAGCATTACAAGCGAAGCACCACCAATCCAAAACAGGGATCAACGGAAAACTTGCTATTTATGTCAACAACACAACAACAGGCAACGTAAAACAAGATTTTGTACGGAGCATTCAAAGCAGATGCACGGTTGCATACCGTGCAAAACGTCCAGGATTCAGCGAGCAGAACAATAAAATAATATTAGATTAAGACTATACCTCAATAAAAATAATTAATATTTAATTTAAAACCAAAATTTGCCCGTGTTCAATCATTATTAGTGCATTTTATAGGCAATTTTCATATTATGTCCCAGCGGACCTTAGGAACCTTTGACGTATAATTTACTTAGGGTCCCACGAAGGGTTAAAAAGAGCTGAGTAGCATTAATGTTGTTGTTGTTATTGTTGTTGTGGTTGTTGCTGCTTTCTCTTAATTTCTCTCAGCGTTAAAAAAAAACAGTTAAACTGCTGCTTGCTTCATATAACACTTGACGCCAAGCCCATGCTATAATTATAAGGTAGGCCCAATTCGGAGATAAAAAAAAACGAAAAAGCAAAGCAAAGCAAAGAAAATCAATACATTGGCGTAGGTATAATGTCACTTTTGACAATTAATGTATATTCGTTCAGCCATAGGGATGTATAATTTACCTAAAACAGTATAAATCTGGGTATTGGGTATTGAGTACCCAGATTTTATATGGAATAATGTAAGAAAAGTAAGCAAAAACTCTAAAAATTTAACAAAATAAGCCATGTTTTTGGATATAATACAGAATTAATTGTATGTTTGCTTTCAACAAAGCAAATAAAAGTTAACATTTTATATAATTTTCATTCGACTACTTTGTTCGATTTTTCAGTAACCAATTTATTTGTATCGCTATGTATTGTGTTTTGACATAATACCTACGCCTTTGTTACAGGGTGCAGAGAACGGACAAAATACGATTGTTCTCACAATTAATCACTGCTAATAATTTCATGCTTTCAATTTCTCATGAGTGAGAAAGTTATGCGACGAACAAACGATTTACGATCGCTCACCATCAAAAACAAAGTTCGTAAATATGACGAACGAAAAAACTTTGCTGCAAGCGTCGTTGGCTCGCTCACTCATGATCGTTCTTTGGTTGTGAACGCTCATTTTAAAATTCGATACGTAACTCATATTGTGAAGATTGAATCTTTAATCGTTCTTGATCGTATTTTTGCAGTGATCAATTTTACTCTGACAGCGAACAAATAAGTAAAATATTGTGATTATATAATTAAAAAAAAAAAAATCAAAAACAAAACGAAAAGAAAAACACTCTTCAACTGATACAAAATAATTAAATAATACAATAATTTTTGCCTATTAATATATTTGATACTATGTACATTTTTCAAATTAACCAAGCGAATGCACAACAGAGCAATTTAAGTAATCCATTGCGTCTATCTGCTTTTGTCCGTTTCACAAGAGAATGAATTTAAAGATTTCTTCCTTCTGCGCATGGTATAATAATACAAGGTAGCATTGACAGTTGCTTGGGAAAACATCTTCTGTCAAAAAATATACTCAAAAAAAGAGCGCTCACAATCCGCCATTGAAACGTTGAAGTGAAAAAAACAACAACCACGGCAGCTGCAGATGCATTTACGCAAAAAGCTGTTTTTGACAGGAGATGTTTTCTTGTAGAAGAGAAAATAAGCAGTTGTCAATGCTACCTTGTATTAGTATACCATGCTTCAGCGCTTTTCTCATGAACTTTAAAAAAGTCGCTCACGAACGATTAAAAATTCAGTCTTCTCACGATAACTCATTTTGCGATTGTATTTCATTGTGATAAATTCTTTAGATATTGAACTTTCACGATATGTTCTTTCAGTTATTTTATGTAAACATTTTTCTCATGAGTGAACTACCAAAAGTGATTGTTCGTAATTTGAGCGCGGGAGCAAAAAATCATTGTATTCAGTCTCTCGTGAGAAAACACGAAGGCAATGTTTTCGTGAACGTTCGATTTCAAAAGAATTTATCATAATAAAATACAATCGCAAAATGAGTTTCCATGAGAAGATTGAATTTTTAATCGTTCGTGAGCGAATTTTTCTGCACCCTACTTTGTTATTGTTTTGTTGTTGATTTGTAGTCATAGGGAGCGTGTTTTTGCTGGGCCTACCTTGTAATTGTATCATGGCCAAGCCCAAGAATGATAGAAACCAGATTACGCCATCCGCAAGTGAGAGAGCGAGAGCATGACGTCACAAGCGATATTGTCAGACTTTGAAATAATTTTACTCCCACAACCACGGCTAAATAATTTTTTTTCTTCTTTTTATAGTATGCATATGAACCTCCTTAACCCATTGGGATAATAAAATTTTGTCAGTCTCGAATAGTTTAGGAAAAAAAAATCTTGAAATTTTAAAAAATTCATATTTTTCGTATACGAAAATATTCATATTTTTATACAGACGAGTAGATATTTTTACATTACTTTTTCGAAAGAATTTATTTTCAATTTCGTCAATTTGCCTAAGAGATCGCACATTTGCATACGTTTTTATCAAGCAAAAGTACTGTGTGACGTCATGCACTCAGTTGAGAAAAAGAGCATTAGATAACGGGACTGCGGAACGCGTAATCTTGTTTCTATCATGCTTCGGCCAAGCCATTGATAATTGTTCCTTTTGTTCAATACTTGGTGTATTATTTCGAGATAACGCTTGAATAAATTGTTGCTATTGACGCATATCCTTTTTTGTCCTTTAACACTTTTTTCCTCATAGCGTCAAGGTAAGCATTAAGAATTTCCATGCAAATTAATAACAATTCATTATGTGAAAACAACTTGAGCTTCGTTACCTTACAGATAAGGATGGCCGAATTTCGGCCACAGGCGATACTAGTAGTTATTATTCCACATAAAATTTGGGTACTCAATTGATTTATATGGTTAGAAGTAAATTATACATCCCTATGGCTGAATGAATATACGTTAATTGTCAAAATGACATTATACCTACGCCGTTGTTTTGATTTCCTTTGCTTTTTCGTTTTTTTTATCTGCGAATTGGGCCTACCTTATAACTGTATCATGGTAACGACAGATCAGAAAATTTAATTTCAATTAAAAATAAACTTTTCTGTTGTTTCAGCTAGAACTAGAACATGGACTCGTATTCTGCCGTCATAAGAAAGAGTGCGGCGTCAAGCATGACAATTAAAATCAGTTATATTATTTTTCTTAATCACCTTCCTTCCATCTTCATATAAATAAAATAAAAATTGCAAATAATTTGTATTTGCAGTTACTGCTTGTTAAAATGTGTTTACTTCTTTATTTTTGTACTCCAAAAAAAGTTCATTTTATATTGAATGATTTTTAAATCAAATAAAATAGTTTTTTTCTAAAGGAAAAAAATATTCCCACAAAAACTTCAAATTTCATTTGATTTTTCAATTAAATAACCACTTTGTGGAAAACGAGGTACATATGGTTTGTTTTTTCATAGATGTTTTATTCATGATTGTATACTGTCAAAAAATGAATGAAGCTGAGCACCAGGTTTCATCCAAAATCTATGGGTACAACTTTTAAGCGATCTTAGGCAACTTTAAAGATCTTCGCAACTCAATTTCAGAACTAGTGTTGCAGTCCGAAACAATGCAAAATGTATTTAATTCTGCTGCCAACCATGGAATGACGAAAGCTTAATCGAAAATATCAACGACCTTCAAGTCTTTACAGAGGATGGAGTTGTGCTATACCCTGACGTCACCAAAAGGCATTAACATTTCAAATCCGGGTACACATCGGAATCGAAAAAATAACAGATAAGAAGCTTTTTACTATATAAAACGTACAGTGGATGTATGTAGATACGGCTTTTTGAACTGTTTGTGATAATTTAACCCAGATATGCCGACGGGCTTGCTGGTGCAATAATCTTTGCACTTTTCTCATATTCCTTTATTCTGACACCAATGTATTGCAAAAATTAAGAAAATTAAAAAAAAATGTTTGTTCTTGGAGTAATTGTAGTACGCTAGCAAATACGTCAACTAAAATCACATATAATTACTTTTCCACAAGTACTTTTGCTACTTAAGTATGTTATTAGAACTATTTACAATACAAAAACATAGAAACGCAACAACACAATACAATTATAAAACTTTTTCTCATCGTTCAGGTGACACTGTTGATAATTTTATAAACTGACACCTTTGATAAAAAAAAACACTCAAGGAATTACAATAGACAAAGCTTATCAATGCACAACAACAAATTGGTTAGCGAATTTAAAGCAATGTTAATGCAGAACACTGTTAAAAGCAGGTGTACTACATGTAGTACGGTCGGCATATTTGGGTTAAATTTATAGAACAAACAATGAAAAAACGGCAAATTAAATGTTTTCGCATTTTTAATAAAATCGGTAAAATATCATTAATATTGAAAACAAACTGGATTTAACTGTCCTGAGGAACCAAATATTTATAATCATCCAAACCCTATTCGGTGATTTTTTGATCATTTACTGTAAGTCGTTTATCTCAGAATATTGAAATATGTAGATGCCGAAATCTTCCTTATGACGGCAGTATTGGCATCGAGTGATCCACATACTGTTTAACGCACTCGGCCATGGCTGCCACTTACTTGTACTCAAGTACAATTGCATTAAGACAAAACGTTTTTACTCTCACTTTAACTTTTAGGCTCATTATTCTATTAAAATATAATATATGTGACCCGGTCTATGAAAAGGTGGCTAATGACTCAAAAACAAAATTTTGAGAAATCAGCTGTTAAAGATAAACAATGCATTTCGTCAGTTTCTCGGTAGTTGTTCTTCTTCCTTCCCATTGTCCAGTGTCTCTCGTTGTTCAAGGGCACAAAGTGAGATGCAGTTTTTTTTTTTTTTTTGGTATAATCATTTTTGTAGCGTTCAATCCATTTTTTTTTTATTTTCAATTCCATGTATTATCTTGATTCTCGATTTTTAATAAAATTCTGTTTTTCTTTCATTTGTGCTCTTCTTTCTCTACATTTTTAGTACACTTCTAAGCAAGTTAGGACTTTCTGCTTTTCATCATGTGAAAGAGCGTCTCAAAAACTATCCGAACCAAAATAAAAGTGAAAAATAAGTTTTTGAGTCATAAGCCACCTTTTCATAGACTAAATCACATATAGATTAAGATTTAATAAAAACTCTAAGCCTTGTGTATGGTACAGTATTATCTGCATAAAAAATATATAAAGTAAATAATAGTAAAAGGCTTAATTTCAATAGGATATTTAAATCAACATATAAAGGCTTAGAATGAAAGAACGGTTTCCACATTTTGACATATCATCGTCCGGGGATTCATGTGCTCCATACGCCATTTATATAATTTCGAGTTAATGTTACCATCCCGGATTTTTGATACCAAATTTCTCAAATCTGCAATCCGTTTTTGACTATCTCTTCCAGAAACTGAGATATTTCGTGTTCATTTTGCTCTATATCCCTTCATGCAGAATTTTTTTTTTTTTTTGTTTTTTTTAGACTAAGCCAATACTCAGGGGAAGCTCCCTATAAATGCGAAAGCATTGTGTTGATTCGGAAGAAGGGTGATAGCTAGTTGGAAGGTGATAAGATGGAGTAGTGTCGGTGAAGATTAGTTTTAAATATTCATGATATTTTTTTTATAGTTCAAAACTGACGGGAAATATGCTCGCAGGGAGATTGTTCCACAATTTTACTGTACGACCGAAGAATGAACTATCTCGGTAATGCGAGGTTCTATTGGGCATCAAGGCAATGGTAGGGATAGGCTTGGTGCACTGCCCGAGTTGATCTGGGAAGCACACGAGCTGGTGGCGTCGCCCATGTATCTCCCTTGAACACTTCCCATGGTAGTACCTGTAAAAAGGCGTAGCCAACATACATTGCGTCGATGCCCAAGAGAGTTGAGAGAAGATGAAATGTTTTCATCCCCTATCAGTTATATCGCAAGTCGTTGAATTCGGTCCAGAAGCTCCAAACAAGATCTTTAAGCTCCTACCCAAATGTGCGAATTGTACTCCATTTTCGACTTAATATATGAGGTATCACGCGTAGGTCAGTTGGAGTGAAGTATTTCTTACACCATATTAAAAAACCTAGGCACTTGGCCGCTTTTTTTCGATACATCAAAAATGTGATCATTCCAGCGAAGATCAGCTCTGATTGATATGCCCAGAACGTCAAGAGCATCTGACTCCCCGAGATTCACACCGTTCATATTGAGGGGTGCTAAGAGGCAATTCATTTGTTTGTGGTTTAACAGACGCACTGAGTCTGTAAGCGCTAGATAAGTTAGTAAGTAAGTAAACCTTAACTGCATGCTACTCTTCTAATGAAGAGTCTCTTCGATCTTGGCATCAGTGTATGTCAAGTCAAAAATTTATTAGAATCGAACAATATAGAATTCATTGATAGTTCCGATTTCCTTAATGATGCAGGCGTTTTTGGGATGATTCATAAATTTCCAATTGACAACAGCGCTAAGTCCGCAGCTGCGATAGGACTTCTGCTAATCGATAGCAGGTTCCTTCGATGCAGGTTCCAGATATTTGTACTTTTTACGAAACGACTTCTCTAAGTTTAGAGTAGTCTACTTTATGAAAGAGAAATCTGAGACTAGAGCGTAGATTGAACAGTTAATTTTATAAAGTCGACTTTGAATCGTAGCATAAGTATTCTCAGATCTGACAATGGTCTGGAGTACAAAAATAAGGAAGTAATAAAGCTTCGAAAAAAAATTGATTTTGTCACCAAAATTCAGTTCCATATACATCACAACAAAATGGTAGAGCAGAGATAGACATGCAATTTGTTGTTGAAATGGCTACAAAAATTATCCGTGGTAAAAATTTACATCTGAATCTTTGGGCAGAAGCTGTATTTAACTGTATTTAATACATTTTTATACTGCTGTATTTAATACAAATAGTTTTGAACTAAGTCAAACTAAATGCTTAACCCCCCTTTGAGTTGTACTTTGAACTTAAACTAGACTTTACGTATCTTAGAACTTTTGACTTTTCCGAAAGAAAAAATCAAAAACTGAATATTTGTAGGATATGTTGAGAACGTAAAGGTTTCGTGTGTGAGTGCAAGGAACGAAGAAAATGAAGATCTCAAGGTGTATATTGTTCAAAAAGTATTCATTTGTTAATTTTGATTCAAATGTGATTAATTTCGTCGAACAAAATCAAGGCTATATGCCTAAAACTAATTTTTCATCTAATGAAGAGCCAATGGAGCATAATATTTGTATTGAATCAAGTATTATATAGTTCATAACAAGAAGATACAAATTTTCTATCTCCGACACAATACAGAAAGAAACTTTGTAGCTATTCACAAAATAACCCAAAAAATGAATCCAGAAATTGACGCCACTGCTCTTGATTATTATGCTTTTAATTGTTGTAGTTTTGAGCCACCAACATGTGAAGAAGCGCAATGATAGCTAGAAAAAAGCTATGAACTATGAAACGAAAGGCCATAATCAGCTGATAGCTGAAAAAAGCTATGAATTATGAAAAGCCATAATCAAAATAATACATGCGTGATTATTTTGAGTGTTCATTGGTCGAACACTGAATGAGCTGAAAATATAATTAAAAACAAATGGATTTATAAAGCAAAGTTGTTATCGGACAATAAAATTGATCGATACAAAATTCATCTGGTGGCTAAGGGCTTTAATCAACAAGAAGTCATCGATTATTTTGAAACTTTTAGCCTTCTGGCGAAATTTGTTCACTTTACTTTTTACAATTAATTTACTTTACTATACTAAATATATTTACTCTACTATATATATATACTAGCCTTTTCCCGGCGCGCGTTGCTGCACCCTGCAACTATATGGGAACATAATAGGTGCATTCAAAACTTTTTTGGACTCATAGTTTGACACCACTGTCATTTTCCACTGCCCGTTACAGTTTCCCAGTTTAGCAGGAGATCACCAAATAGTAACTCCATTTTGAGTTTGTATGTAAGCACTGCTACTTTTACTTTCAAAGCTATTCGATAATACAAATTTTAATTGTATGCGCGGAGCCAGTTTTAGTACAGTTGCCGACAGTGAGCATACAGACTAAATTACCAAAATGTAGCCAAATCGACGAAAACCGTAGGAAATATAGCATTTTTATTGATTTGTTGGCGGTAAAAGGGGGTGTGACAGTAATTTAAGCCATCTCATACTTGAAAAAAATGTACTGCCAAAATTTCAGCTCTATCGGCTCAGTAATTTTGAAGTTTCCAGCCATTACACAGACAGCGTTTTGCTTTTTGTATTTATATTTTGGATAAAGATTATTGGCTATAACTTTTGATTAGTAAGAGATACTAGGATAATTTTTTCTAAAAAATTAATTTTTTAGCTTGTTTATTTTTTCAAAAATATAAAAACACAATATTGGAAAAAAAATTTTGTTGGAATAAATCAAGGGCTTGTTTTTTCAATCACAAAAATGGTTTTTAATTTTTGCGTAAAATTTAAATAGTTTTTGCTTATAAATGTTATAGCTTTTGAATAGAGTTGAAATTTTCGAATTTGAGTTTAAATTATTTTTACAACAAAACAAATTTTGAGCCTTTTTTGAGGAAAACTACAAAATTTCAGACCTTTTTTGAAAAAAATATTTAAAATATATATACTCAACTAACAGTATTTTTCCAATAAGGTTTTTATAGTAATTTGATGAAGCTTTAAGACAAAAAAAAAATTTAACAAAGTGTATAAAAAAGCAGCGGAGATATTTGAATCGAAAGTCACAAAATTAAATTTCTGATTGTGTGTTTCTCATTTTTGAGCACGATGTTGCATTAAATATATCGTTGTAGTAAAATTTTTCATTGTTTTCAAGATATGTTCATGTTTTTGATATTAAAATAACGGAAACTTTTTTAATTTTACTAAATTTAAGAAATATTTTATATTTTGTAAATATTTGCATATGTAACTAAAAATATGCTATTTTGTAAAAAATTTGTACTACAGCACCATCTGGTGTTCAAGTTGGTTCAAAGAAGATACTTTCAAAAAACTCATCGTACTTGAGAACTACTATATACCAATTTTTATTCTAATCGCATGAGCGGTTTGGGAGTTTGAGGTGGTTTTGCAAAAAATTTGTACTACAGCACCCTCTGGTGTTCAAGGTGGATAAAAATTGATAGTCTACAAACACGCAGCGTACCAAAAAACTTCTATATACAAATTTTCATGCTAATCGGATGAGTAGTTTAGGAGTCTATTGCATAGTTACATACGACATTTAGTTCCAAAGCAATTCGATATCATAAATTTGGCCTGTGTGGCCAAATTCCCCCTTGTCTAATGTTCGCTCAAATATATAATAACTACCTCTTGGGCCCATAACGTCTACATATCAAGTTCCACTATCAAAACATGTACAACTCAGGAATAATAATGATTTCTAAAAAGTGGGCGTATATATAGTTAGACCACGTCCAGTTTTAGTATAGTTGCCGACAGTAACCATACGAACTTATTTACCAAATTTTAGTCTAATACGACCAAAAAAGTCTTAAATATAGCATTTTTATTGATTTGTAGGCGGTTAAGGGGGTATGGAAAAAAAAGGGGTATGGAAAATTTTTACTATGCCTATATTTTTCGCGCAAATCCAAACTAAAGTGAGACTTGCCAAATTATTCCAGTATTCCATTTATTTCCAATTACCCTTGCAAATACCGTGCGCAGCTGTATTTTTTCACAGCTGTATTGTTGATAAGTTCACTAAAATGCCTATAATTCATGAACGAATACACATACAAAGACCATTTATACAAAAAAACCTTCGTATTAATGTCACCTTTCATGGAAAATTTCCAGAAACAAAATCGGTTCACGCATTACCGAGAACTTCAATTTCATACACAATGCAACTTATTTTTATATATATAGATATAAGATAAGATAAGATAAGATATGATATATATTTTTATATTTACTATTTTTGCTATTGCAGCAAGTAAGGGCATGCCACTTCATCAGATCGACACAAAAAATGCTTTTTTAACCCTTCGAGCCACACTCTCACTCCAGTAACATAGCACCACATGGGGTATGTCATCGCCCCACGTCAAAAAATCGTTGTAAAATCCGGAATTTTGGATATATAAGCTTAAAACTTTACATGGTGACTATTTTTGGACTTGTTCAACATTTTGTATAGTAATTTTCTAATATTTTAAAAATGGCTGATTTTGGTAGCGCGGCCAAGTTAAAAAAGCGTTATAAATAAGTTTTTTTATTAAAAAATTCATAACTTTTACAGTTTTTAATTTAAGACCTAAAAGTTTATGTGGCGACCGTGGCGTAGTTGGTTAAAGTGCGTGGCAGCTATGTCAACGAACTTTGGAGACCCAGGTTCGAACCCCAGCAGCGACAGAAAATTATTTGAATTAAAATAATTTTTCTGTACGGCCGCCACCTCTCTACAGACAATGGCAAACCTCAGAGACTAATCAAAAATGCCATGTAAAGTTTCTTGAGAACGAGAACATTCCGTTCATCGCCATTCGGAGTCGGCGTTAAACATCTAGGTCCGGTTCTCGGTCAATTGTGTACAAACTTAATAACACGCACAACACAATTGATCATAAGAAGCTAGGTCAAAGTCCTTTCAAGGGCTGAAATGACCAGTTATTTATTTTTTTTATTTTTTTTTAAAAGCTTATGTTTGAAGGCATCAAATACGTTGCTACAAAGACAAAATATTAGTAATAGCGTTAGTTACAAAAAACATATTTATTCTGCCAAAAAAATGCACCCACTTTTTCAAAAAACGAAAAAAAAAGATTTTTTACCAATAACATTCAAATAAACTAGTTCAGTGTTGATTGTAAGACCTGAAAATATTTTGTTTAAGTAATTTAATAATATATTTAGAGGAAAAAGTAGTAAAATAGCTAAATGTTAGATGTAAGTAATGTAGATGTTCAGACACTAAACTTACAGACAAAAATACATTTTTTAAGTTTAATTTATCAATTTATTTCATACGTGCCTTAAAACAATAAAAAAAGAATTAAATTCAATAAAATGAAATATTTCAGTTATCTCTAAAAATATACACTAAGCCACACGTCGTGTATATGAGAGCACCAGTCGATTTTAAACGAATGCCAACGACACACTAACTTATCCCTGACCTTCTAAATCGCTTGAGAGTAAAGCTAGTTAAGTTGTGAACACCCAGGCAGCGTCAGGAGTATGCATAAAACGTTTTTGATTTAAAAAAATAGATTTTTTTAAGGCATGGGGCGATGAAAAGCACCGGTGTGGCTCGAAGGGTTAAACGCTCAAGGAAAAGATATTAATAAGGTTTGTTCACTACAAAAATAGTTACAAATTGTTACAATTTTTTACCAGTAAAGCATTCACGTACTCAAAAAACTTGCTATGAGAGAGGACAACGAGAGTGTTAAAAATTAAGAGAAAAAAAATTAGCTACAAGTTTTTGCTAGCAAAATTTCTTGCAACTACCGAAAAAACTGTTTGTTGAAAAAAAAAAAACAAGTTGTCAAAAGTTATTTTTTGTGGATTTCCTATTAAAATGGATGGAAAAAGAAACATTTGTGATGCTGAGGAAAATGTAACTATATACAAATAGGGACCGTAACTGTTATGACGTTTTTCAAAAAAGTCAATAAATAATAGTTATTTTTGACTAATTTTTTTTGGTCAAAAATAAAAGTTAAAGTTTGACTTTTATTTTTTTGGTCAAAAAAAAAAAGTTGAAATTTGACTTTTATTTATTTGGTCAAAAATAACAGTTTATTTTTTTCGGTGAAAAGTAAAAGTTAAATTATGACTTTTATTTTTTCGGTCAAAAAATAAAAGTTAAAACATAACTATTATTTTTCCGATCAAAAATATAAGTTCAAATTTGACTTTTATTTTTAAGTCAAAAATAAGAGTTAAAATTTGGGTTTAATTTCTTCTATTAAAAATAAAGGTTAAAAATACGACAGTGATATCATATATAAGTTACTAACTTACCTGGCACACGTTGATTTGCACCCGAAAATGTGCTAATGAGCCGAATGAGTAGAAGTATTTTACATATTTCATTGAGTATGGATAGGGTAGAGAATAACAAGTAACTCATGTATGATTTGAGTATCCGATTTCTGTCGGATACTCATTGCACTTTTCTGATGTGTAGTGACTCGACAAACAGTGACAGGGAAGGCAATGAGTAGTGATAAGCAAAACAAAGGTAGAGAAGAATGAATAGAATTTATACTTTTGTTATGATTTACACTTTTAACCGAAAAAATAAAAGTCAAATTTTAACTGTTATTTTTGACCGTAAAAATAATAGTAAAATTTCAACTTTTATTTTTGACTGACAAAATAAAATTAAAATTTTAACTGTTATTTTTGACCGTAAAAATAAAAGTAAAATTTAAATTTTTATTTTTGATTAATATTATTTTTGATTTGATTTTTCTGTTCAGAGTCATGTTCAGAGCTAATTCACAATCATCAAAACCGAAAACCGCTGTCATAATCAATTTGTTGATGTACATTGATAAGTAGTTCTGGTTTCATAAATCTAGCACGTAATTTTTGTGTTAAAAATAAAAAACATTTTAATTTTTTTTTAAGAATTATCAGCAAATTTTTATTTCTAGCATCGTTATCGGTTTCTAGGTTATTGAGTTCATATACTCAAACATTGCAGTTGATATTAACGAACTAGATACGCAAGCATTTGTTACTCATAAGACATTGTTACAAAAATTCTTATAATGAAAAAGATCATGATATACACAAAACATCTAGGTTAAAATTAGTGAAAAGTATAAGGGTGATCAAATAAAATTCATTTTTTTTTGTATTAACAAAATAAAATAAAAATTAGTTTCGTTGATAACGCCATTATGATCAAAAATCGTGTCTTGTATTGAGGTCAAATTCTAAAATGATAGTCATACATAAATTGTATAAAGAGGCTGTACACAGTGCTGCACAGTGGGATTTTGACGGAAAAAATCAATTTTCCTACCACTCTATTTTTATAATTTGGTCATGCAGACTTAAAGAGATGTGTTTAGTTATGAAGAATCCATTAATGCTTTCCTTAAAATTTAATTTTTTTTTATTAGAAAAAATTAATCAATGTCATATTTGGATTTTCACTGGTGGATTGAAGCCAGAAATTGATTTAAATTTTCATGCAATTTAGCAAAGTATTATTAAATTATTATAACTTTTTATAAAAGTATACCTTATTGCCATTATTCTAAGGAAAAAATGTTGTATATTACATGAATATTTTAAAAGTTATCAGATAATCAAAATTGGTCGATGGAAATTTCTTTTTTCTATTTTCTAAAAAAATTAATTAAGCTCGGTCTTCGTCGGTTGTCTCATTATATTATGCAATCTGGGAATTTCCTATTTAAATATATGTAAAAAAGTTGATAGGGTAGAGCGAGGATGATTTGACAAAAAAATGCATTTCCTCAGTTTTTAGGAGAACTTAAAAGTACACACCAAAAAATTTGTATAGAATTTTTACACCGATCGGTGTTTCAGGGAGTCCTACACCGTTCGGTGTCAAAAAACACCGTGTCAAAGTGCTATAATCTTATATCCGAAAGGGCATATTTTTCACACCGATCGGTGTAAAAAAGTAAATATCAGATAGGATGTTTATTTTGTACCCCTGTTAGGTGCTTATTTAGAAAGAGCATAATTATGATTTGTTTTACACCGAACGGTGTAATAATCGCTTTTTACGATAAAAAAGACAAACATTTTTAATTTAATGAGTTTTTTATTAAATTTTTCTCTGAGAACAATACTTTCTAGTATATAAATATTATACTAGCCTAAATTATTTATTTGTGGCGTCCGTGGCGTAGTTGGTTAAAGTGCGTGGCCGCTATGTCGACGAAACTGGAGACCCAGGTTCGACCCCAGCAGCGACAGAAAATTATTTCAATTAAAATAATTTTTCTTTATGGCCGCCACCTCTCTGCAGACAATGGCAAACCTCAGAGAGTAATCAAAATGCCATGTAAAGCTTCCTGAGAACGAGAACATTCCGTTCATCGCCGTTCGGAGTCGGCGTTAAACATGTAGGTCCGGTTCTCGGTCAATTGTGTGCAAATTTAATAACACGCACAACGCAATTGATCATAAGAAGCTAGGTCAAAGTCCTTTCAAGGGCTGAAATGGCCAGTTATTTATTTTATTTATAAATTATTTAAAGCACTAATTAACATATTTATAAATTTGTATATTTTTATCACATATGTATCAAATGAATTATTTTTTTAATTATTTGCTACACGAAAAGAGTCTTTTCAAATTTTATTTGGACTTGCTTTCGAATTCCGCCTATTTGTTCACCAAAACTGCAACAGGAATTTCACAAAAACTTTACAAATTATTCACTTAGCTTAGCACTAAAGTTTAATTTTTAGTTTAAATATTTTTTCTTTAATTAAAATTTTCACTTTCAGTCATAGAAACTTCAACTTTTAATTTGGTTGTCAATGATAATGTGATTTCAATATTACTCTTCTTCATTGCCTTTCTTATTTCACACCGATCGGATAAGATCATTATTTCACACCGGATAAGCGGTGTAAATTAACACCGTTCGGTGTAAAACATGTAAATATCCGCTCAACGGTGTGAATTTATCTTGGAAATTTTTTAGTGTGTATATCGAAATCGTAGAAAGTGGTATCATTGCATCATTATTTGACATTACATCAGAATTTAATTCAATATTGTACATATACTTTTCGAAATAATTGTTTTTTTGTCAGAGTATAAATGTTCGTCAAATCCTCCTAGAACAGAAAGAAACTACAAATCGTCATATAAAATGCAAAAAAACGTACAATCAAAAAATTCGAAATTGTGTTTTTTATTGATTACGATTCACTACATTATATTACATATGTGTTTTGAATTTAAAACTTCTGCCACCAAAAAGAACCAAGTAATTTGATTTGAAAATTTCGTTTGAATATCTCAAGTTGTTTGAATTTTATATCGTTTTTTGCTTCTCCTGTAAACTTTTCAAAAGTGATGTTACGTTATTTTGCATTTTAGGTGACGAAATATATTTTGAATTCTAATTAAAAAGTTTATTATAAGTGGGATTGAAATACTTCATTACTTATAACTGATTGTGGTTTATATAAAAAAATAGAAAGAAAAAGCATCAACTAACGATTCAGCGAACGTCAAGACCTGCAAAATTGACTTTAAATTTAATCTTTCCTTTGCGTGTAGATGTTCCTAGCAATTGTAATTGATTTGAAAGTTTGGCTACCAAATCGGTTTACAGAGCCAGTTTAATGTCCTCGACTACAGGCTCGTAGAAAATGCACGTATCATTTTGACTTCTAAAGAATTTGATTGTATATGATAAGCAACTATCTTTTGCAACAGCTGTTGCCAATCCAACATAAAAGAAATTCTTTTGATTTACAAACTTAATGAGGACATACTCCCCGCAAACGGAAACAATGTTATAGTTTAATTTTATTTTTTCGAAATTTTCGACTTCCAAATCGTCACTGCGTTTTGTGTTGCTACATAAGCCTTTGCTCTCAATTCTTGCTCTCAACGCTCCAAAGGCGCTCTCTGTCCAAAGCTGGCTATGAGGCATTTCAACATCTGAAGCGATTAATGCATTGCAACTTATAGAGATCGTAGAAGCACTGATGAAGTAGAACGGCACAGTAATTACTGTTTTCTACAGTAATTTGACGGCGGCGTCCGTGGCATAGTTGGTTAAAGTGCGTGGCCGCTATGTCAACGAACCTGGAGACCCGAGTTCGAATCCCAGCAGCGACATAAAATTAAAATTAAAAATTTGAATGCGATGTAAAGCTTCTTGAGAATAATAACATTTCGTTCATCGCCGTTCGGAGTCGGCGTTAAGCCTGTAGGTGGTTTTTTCGGTCAATTGTGTACAAACTTAATAACACGCACAACACAATTGATCATAAGAAGCTAGGTTAAAGTCCTTTAAAGGGCTGAAATGACCAGTTATTTATTTTTTTTTTATTTTACATTAATTTGACTGCTCATACAGCATGATAGTAATTTTTCGAAAAATCAAGTAATTTCAATGGCCGGCCAAAAATATAAATTTTTTTGAGAAAAAATTTGTTAAAATCACATTTGTAACATCTCTGTTCTTCTCATAATTTTATCATCCCTGGAATTTAGTGCAAAATGAAACGATGCGTTGCTAACTTTGCAAACACATTAAATTTGATATAAATAAGAAATTAAAATTGTAGATTTATATAGATTCAGTTACAATTATATAGATAACATACATACAATTACTGGCAATAATTTAGAATTAAGTTTTGATATTTTCTCACGCAAAATGTAATATTTTTTGAGAAATTCATGCATAAATTATAAATGCAATCAATAAAGAATAAAATATATAAAATAAAAAAAATAAATAAAAAAAAAAGAATAAATTATAGTGCACTTATGGCTAACACTAACAACCATACAATTCCAAAGAAAGCATTTTGCACTTTTAGGAAAATTTATGTAGAATTATTCAGATGAATAATATCTAAAAATCTTAATTTTTTATATGTATTAATTGTTCAAACATATTTGTTACGGTTGAATATTATATTTATAACAACTGAAGACTCAGAAAATTATTTTAGTATTATTCTTTTTGTTATATTTACGTTCTAAGAACTAATAAGTGTGTAAAATTATAAAATTAAGATAAATTAATAAGGTGCAATTCATGAAATTGAAAACTGTCGTTAGACTTTCGTCGATTTTAACATTTGTTTACTAAAAAAAAAAACGTTCCTAACATCAGTTATATACAGGGACCGTAACTGTTATAACTTTTTTCAAAAAAGTCATTAAATAATAGTTATTTTTTGACCGATTTTGTTTTTGTTCGAAAAGAAAAGTTAATGTTTGACTTTTATTTTTTTGGTCAAAAATAACATTTGAAATTTTACCTTTATTTTTTCGGTCAAAAATAAAAGTTAAAATTTTAGTTTTATTTTTGAGTCAAAAATAAGAGTTAAAATTTGGGTTTTATTTCTTCTATTAAAAATGAAGGTTAAAAATTTGACAGTGATATCATATATTATTTACTAGCTTACCTGGCACACGTTGTTTTGCATCCGAAAATATGCTAATGAGCCGAATGTGTACGTGTATTTATTTCATTGAGTATGGATAAGGTAGATAACAACAAGGAACTCGGGTATGATTTGAGCAGTGCTGCCAGGTTTCAGCGAAAAAAGTCCCCATTTTTTCATACAAATGAATATTTTTCCCCGTTTTTTACTTCGAGTTCACCGTTTTTTTCCCCGGTTTTTAAATTGTTTAATAAATAGCAATTTAAAGAAACTAGCGACCACCGGTGCGCCTTGCTGCCCCCAGCATCTATAATAACATAACTACTATAAAGAAGAGGCAGAATTAAGTGAAATGTGAGCGGAAAATTGCAATAAAAAAAAATTTGTATGTATCTTGGTTGCGAGCGTTCAGCGCGAGCGGTTTGCGGAAGCTTTACATTTTTCTGACTTTCATTTTGCTGTTAACAGACACTCTATTAAGAAGAGACAGAAGAGAGCGAAATGTGAGCAGCGAATAGTTTTGCTCTGAGTCTGATAACGTTGTTCTCAGCTGCTCTGTTAATAAAAGAAAAACCAACATAACAACAACAATTATATGCAAACTTTAATAAGCTATAACTTAAAATATATAAACTTTTAAGAAATAAAAAGTCCAGTTTGCACAACTACAGGTCTAAACCTATCAAACCATACTAAATTTATTAAAATTGGACTTGTACTTAAAAAGCCTTACGCCGGACAAAATTTGGGTTTGCGTAATATATATAATAATAAGTTCATTAATTCACTTTATTAAAACTAAAATAAATACAAACAAGAAAAACGCACGTATCTATAAGAAAAATAAAAAATGAAAATTTTAAGCGATATTGTATTTTGACACGAACGAGATTATAAAAAATTGTTACAAATTATTTGGAACTGAAATATACATATTGTTATACAAATTATCAAACCAAGTAAACAAGAGTATGTGTATTATTTCTATTATAAAAAGTTAAAAATTTGGATTTATTTCAATTGCAAAGCAATTTTTATATTTAATTAAAGATTTACCGCGGAGTGTTCTGCATTGAGATGTATTGTCATGAAAGTTCCTTATTTTTGTTTAATCTGCACACATTCTGCAACATTGCCATGATTTTCAAAGTAATGTCGCAATATTTCCCAGCGTTGTTCAAGCGTATACATAACCATATTCGTTCAGCAGAAGGATAAAACTAATTATCTGTCAAATCAGACATGTGCTAAGTGTTACCATTCACGAAATAAGCACTAGTTGAAAAAAAAAAAGTTATATGGCGGACACTTTATGTTTGTAATTGAGTTCTCGAAAACCGCTATAACGATTTCGATGAAATTTACAATATAGATGAAGAGTGGGCTGAAAAATCGATCCAGCAAGGTTTCATCTTTTGGAAAAAATTTTTTTTCCAATTTTTTACGAATTTAAGAAATATTTTTATTTTCCTGCTCAATATATTATGTTAATTTTCTAAAACAATTTATGGCGTTGATAGCGCAGTGGTAAGAGCTTCTGTCTATCGTTCTGGAGATCATGGGTTCAATCCGGGATGTGGGCGAACATTTTCTTTTTGTTGTTTTTTTTTTTTTAGTGAAATTTCAAGTAAGTGGTGTGGAAAAACTGTGCTTTTTTTTATTTTGTTGTTTTAAGTTTAATTAGTTTAATGTTTTTTTAATTTGTGCAGGTATTATTTTTACTTGAATATGAAATAAATTGTAAAATTATATCTTTTTCTATTAAACGAGCAATATTTATATATTTGTTCGTAATTGAGTTCTCGAAAACCGCTCTAACGATTTCGATTAAATTTACAATACAGATGAAGAGCGGGCTGAAAAATCGATCCAGCTAGGTTTCATCTCTTGGAAAATTCGTTTTTCCGAGTTTTCACGCATTTAATAAAGATTTTTATTTTTCTTTCTGAATATAATATGTTAATTTTCCTAAATAATTCATGGCGTTGATAGCTCAGTGGTTATAGCCTGTCAATCTGATGATCGTGGGTTCAACTCCGGATGTACAGAATGATTTTTTTTTTTTTAGTGAAACTTTACTCTTGACATTTTTTAACAATTGTTAAATGTATCTTAGCTATAATTTTATGCAGTCCAAGTTCAATCCCAGATGCAACAAAAAATAAGACTGTTTAGTAAATCAGTTTCATTACTTAACCAACTGAACCATGAAATAAAATTTTTTGCGTCTTTATTTGTATAATTTAATGTCGTTTACGAAGTTAACTGCATCCACAGAGCTTACCAAAGATGCAGTAAAAATGCGCATGCTTTTACGGACACGAAGGACAAAAAAAGGAAATGAAGCTTCTTCAAAAAAGATGCACAACCAGCTAGACAGCTCTTACGTAGTTACGTACACAATGAAACAAAATTTGTTGTTCACTAACACACTCTTACATTTTGATGTCATGTTAAAGAAAGAAATTTGTGTGTGTGTGTATATAGCTTGCTCTTTTACTCAAGTGGTTTAATAGTGATGATTAAAAATAAACAATTAAAATTATTTTCTTTCTAAATAAAATCAGGTTTTTCCTTGCTAATGTAAAAAAAAAAATTGCAATATTTGAGTATTACTTTTTTATTTTCTTTAAATCTGTTGCTTAAATTTATACTTCATAAATAGAAATATTTTAAATTTACCCATAATAAGAATAGAAAAAACCATTTCTAAACAAAATTATCCGAAAAAAATTTGGTTTTAGTGTTGGAGGATATGAACCCGCGCATGTTTGTGTTAAAGGCCAGAGCTCTAACCACTAGACTATGATAGAAGACATCTGCAGGACGCTAACTGCGGACCAGCTTAAACAGCTGAATTTGTTTTTGAATTCTGTATGGAGTTTGTATATAGTGTGAGCAGAGCATCTATAGCTTTTTTTAATAGATAAATTGAATCGACACGCGAGCGTGCGGACGTGTTTTATCTCGGTCCTAGATTTGTGCAATGTAAATCGCAATAAAAGTGGCTTTAATTTTGTTTTTATACACTGGCGCTAAGTCTCAATCGCGCTGTTTATTCTGCACTGAAAATATATGGTTCGCACAAAATATTTATAAGAATTGGTTATTTTAGTCTTAGAATTATTAAGAATAGAAAAAATTAAAGTGAATAAAATGTCAGCGAAGTAAATAGTCATCATCGTCTTGTCGCGGTTCGGACTTTTTCTTAGTTTTGTCGACTTCGCCTTTTACTTGGCTCGTGGTACTGAAGCTCGTCTGTTTTCCTCATGTCACCGTCACCTATGCAAACTCGCCTTCGTAATAACAGTGGAGGCAAAAACTTCAACAACAACAACAAAAGTGAAAGTACGCCGATATCGTCTAGTGGTGTGGGTGCTAATGGAGCTCAACTACTTGCTGTTGAAGAGAGGCTGAAAGCCCGTTCAAAGCAGGAATTCAAAGAACTCGAAGAGCGTCTCCGCATATACACAGACAGCCTGTTCTCTCGACTGGTCAGCAGACTGGAAAGCGAGGTGGATATGCTAACGAACCAACTGAGTGAAAGTAACTCTAAAATTCGCTCTCTTGAGTCACAACTGATTGCACTAACTGAACGCTGTGATCAATTTGATCATCAACTGAGTGCATTTACCAACAACAATAACAATATTAACAGCAGTAGTAACACCTATATTGATCACTCCTCGGACGCTGTTCTCTTCGGATTGCCTCTTTCTGAAGATGAGAATCTCAAGAGCAAGCTTAATTTAATTTGCCGTTTTATTGGGTTTCAATCACCACCAGTCAAAGATATATTTAGAACAAAAAATACGAATAAAAATAACAATAAAAGCTCTGTGGTGATTGTAAAATTCTACACACCTTACGACAGAAATAGAGTGCTAAAAGCTTTTGGTGACTACCGAGGCTAGCAAAGAAGGCAATAAATCTTAGTGACTGTGGTATTGACTCTAGCAACAATATGTACTTGCATGAGAGTATTTCTGCAGGCACTAGAAGAGTTCTACAAGCTGCTATTGTCTGTAAGCGGAATAAAAGCATCTTCAATGTTTTTACATTGCGTGGAGCTGTATTCATCCGAATGCAAAAAGGGGGAGAAGGAATTCGTGTCAATAGCATTGAAGAGCTGGAGAATGTTGTACGTGCTGATGAGGTCGCTGATGGATAAGCTTCGTTGCGTTTATTTTAATTCTATGTATTTTATATCAATTTTTGCGTTATTAATTATTTTTTTATTGAATGTTATGATTTCATGTCTTTTCCTTTTCTTCTTATTCATTTCATTTTTTATATTATTATTGACATTCTTAATTAAATTATTGTATGTAATGTTTTCTTGTCAATTTCTTTTCTTTGTCTTCTTACTTTCTTCTTTGCATCCTCTTGCTTACTTTCATGCTTACATTTGTGTTACTATTGTTATAAAGTATGGTGTCAAATATATCGCACAATAGCGACATCTATAAGAGTCTGATAAGCGTTCTATGGAAACAGCATTCAGGCTTGAGAGTGGTTCACTTTAACGCTAGAAGTCTGAATGATACAAAACTTGATTGTGTACGGCACTGCTTTGAAAATTCTGCTGTTGATGTCATTTGTGTCTTTGAAACCATTTGTGTCTTTGGTTTCACTCTGATATATATGACTCTTGTTTGAATATAAAAAATTATAAAATGTTCAGAAATGATAGAATTCATAAAAAAGGAGGGGGCGTGGCAATATATTGTAGAAATAATCTGAATGTTAAATTGTTAGGTGTGTCCAGTGGTTATGAGGTGGAGTTTTTAAGTGTTGAAATATATGATAATTCTACTAAAGTGTTCTTGTCCTGTGTATATAATCCGTATCGTCATTGTAGTTTGGACCGATTGTTTTCCACGTTGTCGGATTGTGCAATAGAGTACGATAATTTCATTCTGTGTGGAGATTTTAATATAAACATTTTAGCACAAGATAATCTAGTTGATCAGTTTTACGATTGTCTTTCCGAGATTGGTCTCCAATTAGTTAACACTAGTCTACCCACTCGTTATGCGAATAATGTTTCTCCCAGTTTATTGGATATCTTTGTTGTCTCTGATCTTTCCACGGTTTTATTTTTTGATCAATTATCGTTTGTATCCGATCATGATCTTTTGTTTTGTACTTTGAATATCAATCTGTCACCTAATGTTATTGAGAATTCTTTCACTTACAGGGATTACAAAAGTATAAATTATGATGCCTTGTGCAATGACCTTTCAAATATAAATTGGTCGGAGAGTTGGTTTTTTAGCTCAGCTAATGAAAAGTTGAATTTTTTTAATAATTTAATAAGGGCATTGTATGACTTGCATGTACCATTAATTACTTGCCGTGTCTCCAACATAAGCTGTCCTTGGTTTACTTGTGTTGTTAAATTGGCTCTAAGAAACCGGAATAAATGTTATAATCGCTGGAAAGGAAACCCATCAACTTCCAACTGGGAACAGTACAAAAGGGCTAGAAATTAAGCCAATTCTGCTGTTAAGTCTTCGAAACGTGTTTTCTTTATGTCCAAACTAAACTTATCACAACCTATGAAAAAGCTCTGGAGTAATTTAAGACAAGCAAGAGTTAGTAAAGTCACGTTTAATGAATGTTGTATAGATGCTGATAGTCTAAATGAATATTTTACTGCAAGCTCAGTTAATTTTGTTTATTCGTCTGCTTGTGATATGTATCTTCGTACTTTTGAATGTCCATTTAACTTTAATTTTGCGGCTGTTGGTGAGTGTGATGTTGCTCGTTGTGTAAATAAGATTAAGTCGAATGCAGTGGGTGAGGATGGAGTATCTATCAAATTTATTAAAATTATCTTACCGTATATTCTAAGTCCTTTGACACATATATTCAATTATTGTTTCACAAGTTCCAGCTTCCCCGATGCTTGGAAAGCAGCAACAATTATCCCCATAGCTAAAAAGGCCAATGCTCGTGAAATCTCTGATTTTCGTCCTGTTAGTCTGTTATCATGTTTGTCAAAAGTATTTGAGTCGCTCATGGCTGCGCAAGTCTCTGGTCATATCAGAGATCATGGTCTTATATCCTCTTTTCAGTCTGGCTTTAGACCTGGCCACAGCTGCTCGACAGCCATAGTAAAGATTTTAGACGACATTAGAATATCATATGATCTAGGCCATTTAAGCTTGCTCTGTCTGCTAGATTTTTCTAAAGCTTTTGACTCTGTTGATCATTCAATACTTTGTCATAAGCTTGTGAACAGATTTGGATTTTCTAGTTCAGCTGTCCGTCTGATATATAATTACTTAACTGGGAGGTCTCAAAGATTAAGGGTGGGAAATAGTCTGTCCGCTTTCAGTAATTTAACCTGTAGGGTGCCACAAGGCTCTGTTCTTGGCCCCCTCTTATTTGCAATCTTTCTGAATGATATTTTCACTAAATGTCGTCATGTCACCATGCATGCATATGCTGATGACCTTCAACTTTACCTTGCAAAACCTATTAGTCTCGTTAGTGACTTATGTATAATGTTAAATGAAGATTTGAGCAATATTTCAGATTGGGCTAAGGCTAATAAGCTTGAACTTAATCCTCTCAAGTCATATGTCTTGCCGATTAAGAAACAATGCTACCTCCTTCATAATATACCGACAATTATTCTTAATGGTTTTGGGTTAGATTTTGTCACGAAGGTTCAAAATCTCGGATTCTACATAAACACTTCTCTCTCTTGTGACGATCATATAAATTCCGTAGTTTGCAAGGTTTATTACATCCTTAGAAACTTGAGACGAACTGCATCTTTTGTACCTGGTGATACCAGAAAAAAGTTAGCTATCCAGCTCATAATGCCAATAATTTCCTACTCCGAGGTGGTATACAGTAAGCCTGATTCCAGGTCAAGTCATAAGCTAAATACAACTTGCATTTAATAATGTAATAAGATACGTTAATGGTCTTAAAAAATTCGACCGGATTAGCCACTTGAGCAATCAAATACTTGGATGCAATATTTTAAGTTACTTGAATGCCAGAAATTGTATTTTCTTACATAATTTGATTAATACTCAAGCTCCAGAATACTTATTCAACAAACTTCAGTTCTGTAGATCAGCAAGAAACATGAACCTCATTATCCCTAGCCATAACTATTTAAATTCCAGCAGATTATTTTTTGTGAACGCGATCAGATTATGGAATTCGCTGCCTTTAGCTGTTAAAAGTATAACGAATAAACGTGAATTTAAGCAAGAAATCTTCAAAATTTTCTCATAATTCTATCTCTTTCGTGCCTTTTCTCTTTCAATCTTCTGATTATTTTTTCATACATTTGATTAAAACTCTTTGGATATTAATTTAATTTTAAATTTACTTTTTCCTTAAAATTTACTTTTTAATTTAAATTATTGGTTAAGCCTTGAGTTTCATTTATTATATTTTGTTGTATGTTGTATATAACTTGTTGTTATTAAATTTGTTATTCTTACTGCATTCAAAAGACTATAAGTCTTTTATGTGAACATTGCCTTTAAATAAATAAATAAATAAAAAAAAAAAATAAAAAACAAAAAAAAAAAAAAAAAAAAAAAAAAAAAAAAACATGTGTGGCAGACAGAGATGCCAGATCACACGAATACACAAAAAGGCGTTAGATTTTGCACGACGATAGATTAAATATAACGTAATTTGTATCATTTTAAATTTATAAAAATAACGCCAAAGGCGTTAGGTATACGCCATATATATGGCATATCTAACAGTTAGGTGTCTATCTGGGTACTTACTTCAAAAACAGCGCATCATCATTAATGTTTCAGCGCTATTTTTACCCGTTGGGGCGAGCTTCACCACACGGTGAAGCTTCTGACTTATTCCAAACAGCTGAAATAGCCGACAAGCAGCAACAACATCGCACTCTGTTACTGCAGTTTATCAATGCAGTTTTTAGAATTAAGACTCTTGCTTGTCGCTGAATACTCCCGGTTTGTTATAGTTTTCGTTTAGTTTTTGTAATGAAAATTATATAGCTTAGATGTTTATCCAATGTGCAATACTGCATGAGTGCGATGGGTGAAATTTTGTGGGAACCTGAGCAGAGCTCGGTCACCCAGGTACTATCGGATTATATGTACATAGTTTGTTATAGCATTTTACTTCGGAGAAATAAATGAAACACACCATTTCTGAATTTTATTTAGGAATTCAAAACAGCATACAAATCAACCACAATTCAATATCCTTATTGAGTTTATGAAGAAAAATGAAGGCCTAGCAAGAGGATATCTTTCTGCTCCTGAATATAGGTCTAAAACTAAAGAATTGTGGAGCAATATAACGGAGAAGTTAAACAGTGTTGGACCTCCCACAAAAACTGCAGACGCATGGAAAAAGGTAGATTGTTTAATATATGTTGCTCAATAAAAAATACATTAAAAATATTTTTAGGTTTGGAAAGATTTTAAATATCACACCAAGGCCAAAGTACGTCACAACTATAAATGTGTCCGTGGTACAGGAGGTGGACCAAACTCTCAGCAAGTCCTCTCTGCTATATAGAATGAGGTGATTACTTTGCTCGACCTTAATGCTCTTGAAGGTGGGCTCAATATTAAAAAATTTGGCGCCTCTCAACCACAAACGACTGAAGTAGTTGTTGAAGAGGAAGTTATGGAGCACAACAACATTATATATGAGGAGGATGATGTAACGCAGCCGGGACTACTTCCTCCAGTTGACCAAAGAATATCAGATTTAGCTGATGAATCTTCCTCCAAAAGAAGTATTGAACTCCTGGAGGAGTAAAACAAATTAATTGAAATAAAAAACAAAGTTGCAAACTGAAGAGATGGAAAAATAGAAAAATTAATGAAAAAAATTAGATTTGCTAAAGAGAAATTTGGATTTAAAAGAAAAAGAATTAACTGAAAAAATAAAGCGTCGTTCGGAAAAATCCAAGCAGATGATAGCCAATTTAGAATTCAAGAGGCTGAAACTTGAGCTCAAGACAAAAAATATGATCTACTAAAACATTAAGAGTTTTACGAGCTCAAGTTAACTAAAGCCAATCACTGAGTGCATTGAAGAAACGCTTCATTTTGAAGTATTTTTATTTTATTCATATTATAGTTTTAATTTAATTTAGCAATGAAACTAACCAGCTGTAACATTCCTTTTTTGATATATTTTAAACTATTACTGAATTTTTGAATAAATTGAATTATTATATTAACAACCATATTTTGTAATTTTTATTGCAAAAAATTTCATTTTATTTACAACGAATCTCTTATCTGATCTCTTATAGCACTAGCAATGTTTTGGTTGGAGATATGTGAAAAATAATTTATGTTTGAACTATCGGAATTAACAACAAAGAATTGGTTTTCGAAATGCGCCTTATATTTCAGACATACATTATGACACATCGAGCATACGTTTACAATCCGTGCAGCCTTTTCAGGTTCATAATGCAACTCCCTTGCATTCAGCAGACATCTAAACCGCGATTTTAGTACTCCCAAAACATCTTTCAATAACAGTTCAGCATTTTGAATGAACCGTGTTATATTTTGCCTCTCGAGAATTGGGGATTGCTGACCTATAGGGTGTCACCATCCAAGGCTCAAGAGCGTAACCTGAATCACCTGTGAGAAATTAACATTGTATTTTTATCAAAACCATCTATTTTATAAATTACCTAGCATTTTACTTCTATCTCCGTTATCAAACTATGTTTTCATTAACTCTCTTTCGGCTCTCATTAACCAAACAACTGAATCATGCGCACTCCCACCATGGCCAGCATTCACACAAGTTATTCTTGTGTTATAAGTACAAGCCTAATTGAAATAAAGTGTTATATAGCAGGATTATAAAAATTATTCAGAAAAATACTTACCATCATGACATTGAGGCTATGGTTTCCTTTTCGATTAAAAAAGTGATGCTCATTTTTAGCGGGACGGATGATAGATACGTGTGTTCCATCAACATACATTATTACTCCCGGAAATCCACTTGAGCGGTAAAAATGTTCCTTTGCATCACTTTTCTCAAGCTCACTCATATGAAAGGTAATCATTTTAGTACACATTTTTCGCTCCAAACTTTGTAGCGTTTCTTTTAAAGATTTGCAAACTGTACGTTGTGACATACCGATCCGTCAATCCTGACCAACACTCTTTTGGTATGAACCTTCTCCAAGAAACCGTAAAGTTGCGGCCAGCTTCAAAATCGGTGGAATGCCACTGCTTGTTCGAGAAGCGAACTCTCCTTTTATTTCATCAAGAATATAGATGAAAACATCTTTGGACAACCGAAAAAGCTTAATAAATCTATATTGAAAGCAACAATTATAAAAAGCCATTTAAACATTTGTTTACTTACTCGTTATTAAGAATATCAAGCGGCGATGAGCCACATCTTATCAGCCGTCTTTCCATCCGTAGATTCATAAAGATATACACTTACAGAGTTCATTGGAAATTAATTTTATGCACTTTAATTTTTGTAGCAAACAGTAATTTCAATTGCAAATAACATAAAAACACACTTTTGTAAAATCCATTGTTGAATAAATAAGGTTGTCTCGTGGCTGATCGTACTCTCTTTTCAGTACCCATAATTGTCAAAATCTATGAAAAGCAACAACAACAACTTCAACGGCTTTTCATGTTATGAATTTTCGTTTTCAGATTTTGTATGAGATGTCAACTTCCATTTGACATTTATGGGAACTCGCTCTCACCCATGCGACAACCTTATTTATTCAACCATGGTAAAATCTAAATAATTTGTTTGACAACATCATGACATTTGAATCTTGGAAGTTTTTTGTCAAATTTATTGGAAATTTGAGAGGAATAATTTTTGCTTTGTTCGCATCTCAAAATAGCTCAATGCGAAATAGATCGAATTGATAAAAGTGGATACACTGCGATTCGCATCGCATATCATAATTGGTCCCCTGAATTTCGATACACCAAACATTTTTATTTATATTTTTATTTAAAATTATTTTAAACTCAACTGCTTTTTGAATAAACATTACAACACGTCCAGTGTGTCGACTGTGGGAGTCACATCTAATTGTTTGGTACGTTTTTATGTTTATCTCACAATCACAAATTTCTTCTGTAGTACATGACTCCGCACAGAACTACCGCTGGTTTTTTTACTTCCATTAATCTTTCTAATTCAGATTTGTTTGACACTATACTATTGATATTTAAATAAAGTATTTTTAAACTTTTTACTAAGCTTTGCTGTTATTTTTCAATGTATTTTTTGATTATTTAGTCTTTTAAATACTTCACATTCCTTATTAAAGGCATAGTCATTGTAGTCAACGTTCATAATTCTTTTTTGAACTAATTCAAAGCAGTTTACACACTTATGCCCCTATTATGAGTGACAACTATTTTTTTTTTTTTGGTTAAGGTAATTTCAAAATCGGTATTATCGATGACAACTTTAAGGTTAACAGTTGCCTGTCAGTTGAAAACTATGTAAATCAAAGTTGTGTGTGTTTTTTTGTGTATAACATAGCAACTCTATGTCGGTTGAGTAAACTGTCAAAAGTAAACAACTGCGTTTTATCAGTTGAATATTTGTGTTGGCGAAATTGTTCGATAATTTTTGAAAATGGAAAACAGTTTGTGAGTTTAAAGTAAACATTTTATTTTATGTGGTATTAACAAATTATTTTTTTAGAAAAATAAAAAAAAAAACAAGAAAAAAGCAGTTTGAGCGACTTAATTCTCTACTAGAGCAGCATCCGGAAGTTGCCAGAGGATTAGGACATTTTGGTTCCAGTAAGCAAACATCTAAGGAGCTTTGGGATCAATTTACAGTGGAACTCAATAGCTTCGGACCACCCAGTAGAACTTCGGCGGAATGGCAGAGGGTAGGCAACAAAATAATCTATGTATGTATGGCATACATTGTAGAGTTGGGCACATGAAGCACATTACGCACAATGTACGCCAACTGTGCGACACAGGCGCAGAATATGCGACAGAGCTTGCTGACTGCGTGCTAAGTGTGCTAGATGGGGGGTGTTGCCATGACTCGGGTGAAAGAGAAAAATTGAGCGAAGAAGAAGCGAATAAGAGAGTTCCACTGAGTGCATTATGATTTTCGAAAATCAGACTCTCATTAAAACCTTGCCACTATTTTTTTCGGAATACAAACTTGATATAATTTTAATTCAATAGTTAAGGTAGGATGAAAAATTTCAGAAATCCAAACAATTAAGAATTAACTCAAAAATATTATTTGCTCACTTGCTACAATTTTAGCAAATCTGACATTAAAATTAATTAATTCACCCTAAAAACAAATTCTTGGATTTAACATTTTGTAAACAAACTTGTATAATTTTTTTTTTTTTTTGTAAATTCATAAAGGGACAACTGAAGGTAACAATGCATGTACTGTTTTTTTTTTTTTTTGGTAAACTTTGTTGGTACATAGGTTGCAAACAAATTTGGGGCAGTAACAATTTCAGTAAAAATTTGGTAAAATAAGATGTCTTAAGTGGCAACGCTGGTCTGCAATGCAAAAATCTTAATCATTTTATAATTACTAGTTAATATTCGGCACATAATGCAGAGACCAGTTTTGAGTGTGCATTTTTTACTTAAAGCCAGAAAGTTTAAGTTATCTTTTCACTTTTAAAATTTTTAACAAAAAGTATTTTTTAGGCTTTTATTTTTTAAGGCACACTGGCGACCACTGCCGCAGAATGTGCGTCAGATATGCCCGTCCCTACCCTAATGTATATGTATAATGAAATATGTATTCAATTATAAAATTTAGGTTTGGATTCACTACAAAGGCAATCTGAAGCGAAAATTGGCCTACAAGAAAAATGTCTCTGCGACTGGTGGAGGCCCATCCACTGAAATAAGCTTAACAGCAATGGAAGAAAGTGTGGCGAGCTTGTTGAATTTCCATCACAACAACAATCCGCAGGGAGATGCTTTCGGCTTAGACATTACGGGCTCTTGCAATAATACAAGTGTATCCAATGAAGTGGACCACGAAGAATGCGAAACCAATGTTCAGGTTAATCCAGATCGGCCAAGTGTGGCTTCTACAAAAAAATCTGTAGAACAAAAAAAAATTGACGCAATAAAATTGCAAACATCGAATCAGCAAGCAATACTTGCTATGCTATCAAAAAATCAATGTTTGGAAGATGAATTAAAAAGAAAGAAAATTGCACTATTAGATGATCAGTTAACCGTATTTCAAAAATAAAAAATTTTTCATAGAATAACCTTCTCTTTAATCCGAACATTTCTTCTTCAATGTCGTAGTTTCTACAATTGGTTTTTCTATATTTTTAAAACGTTTTTATTAGCTTCAGTTCTTTGTCTGTCCCGTACAAATCTTGGAATCGATTTTTGATCAACTTCCCGACAGTGTTGCCAGATTAGGGGAATTCCCCCTAGATTTCGGGGTTTTTTAACTGGTTTGAGGAATTTTAGGGGTAATAAATCTTTAGGGGTTTTTTTAGCGTGACTTCAAATTTTCTAGGGGTTTTTTAGGGGTATTTGGAATTTTTACCTTTGGAAATAAAGATTTATTACTTTTCCTTAAAACTATGCAAAAAATTAAGGAAAAATACTTTTTCCTCCATATTGTGTAAAACGCGATTTCAGCAACACTTTATAAAAACAGCTGAATTGGCATCACTTCAAATAAATTACCAATAATTTCCTACTTCACTTCAAACTCACTTCGCGCTTAACTTGCAACTCTGGGTAAATATTGAAAACAAAGCAAGTATGGGAAAAACTGACGAAAAAAAAGGTATGCCCAAAAATATACAAAAAAATGGGAGACGGAGCCTGCTTTCAAAGGTAAAACTAAATTTTAAGGCCAATTTCAGCTTGGACAATTGAAAGCTACAAAGCAACTTCCTGAGCTTGTTGAAGACGTCCAACAGCTCATCCCTTTAAATACATAGGAACACATTAGCAATCTGATTTGCGGTTGCGCTACTCTTCAGCTGCCCCTATGAAATTGGCCTAGATATGTGATAAGGTATTTAATTTGTTTATTTATATTTTAATTTATATTTTAGATTGGATCGCACCAGTTTTATTGGATAGCTCACGTGCTTATTGTAAATGGTGCAAAGATCACATAATAGCTCACAAAAAGACGCTTATTGATCATTCCAAATCACAAAAGCATTTCAATCGAGGCAAAGACGAAGCAGAAGTTAACCAAAACAAAATAATTACAGCATTCGTTACGAAACCTATTGATGCACAGAGGAAAGTCGCAGAATTGAAAATTGCTGCTCTTATTGCAGAACGTTGCTTTATTAGAACAGTGAACCATTTGGGTGACGTGATAAAATCCATTGATGAAAGTTCAGAAATCTTATCATCTATTAAAATACACCGTACTAAGTGCCTTGGGCTCATTATGAATGTCATCAGTCCGTGCATGCTGGGTGATTTAGTTGCTGATATAGGCGATTCATATTTTTCAATGATTGTAGATGAAAGCACTACAATAGATACAAAAAAAGTAATGAGTCTAATGGTTAGGTATTTTAGCAAAAAATCATTAAAAATTGTTATAACTTTGTAAAGATTAATCGAACTTGAAAGTGGAAATCATGAAGCAATGGTTCAGTCATTAAAAAGTTTTAGAATCCGATAAAATAGATATAAAGAAATTAATCGGCATTGGTTGATGGTGCTAATGTTATGGCAGGAAAACATAATTCGTTTTCATCAAAATTAAAATTAATGATCCCCCATCTTGTCGTTGTAAAATGTTTGTGCCATTCCCTGCATTTGGCAGCTGAAAATGCTTTTTCTGCACTTCCAAATAATTTAGATTTTATGATTCGAGAGTCGCATAATTGGTTTTCGAAAAGCACGGAAAGACAAAAAAAAATACGCAAACTTGTATAAGCTGATTTCGGACAAGGCTCCCAATAAAATAATCAAATTGTCTGGCACGCGATGGCTTGCACGTTGGAAGCGATTAAGGTAATTCTTGATCAATATGATACTTTAAAAGTGCATTTTGGCCTAGCTCTTGGAAGAGACAATTCCTTCACCGTAGAAAAACTTTTTGAAATGTTTAGACAAAATTCAAATAAAGTTTATTTGACTTTTTTGCATCGAATTTTGAAAATAGTGATTTCTGTTAATAAATTATTTCAGGCTAATCATGTAGATTGCCTTAAGTTATTTGAAGACTTGCATGACTTATTATTTTCATTTTTTCAAATAATTGTTGTTCCACAAGAAACTTTGCTCAATTTGGATTCTTCAAATATTTCTTAACAACACCCTGTCTAAAAGTATTATTTTAAAGTAAGAAGAAGTAAGAAGATACCACCAAAATTTAGACTATTGGGCAACAATCAAAAGTTCTGTGCTATCTCGATTACAACTTTTGCTTCGAATATCCTTCACACAGGACAATGTGGATAAGAATCGTGAGTGGCATCGTGTTTACCAATATATTGTTAGTTTAAGCCTATACTTACTTTTGCTTTAAGACATACGTAGTTTTTTTTATAGGTTAGGTTAGGTTAGGTTGAAGTGGCTGAGCTGACTCGTACACCTAGGCCAGTACAGGCCCGTTGTGACACCACAGAATCCCTTTTTAATTAGAGATTCCCCTCCTCTATAAACCAGTTCGAACGGAGTATGAACTTTAAAATATGCCTAATTTCCAGGCATGAGACTTCGGTAAGTCCACTTAGGCAGGGATGGCCCAAAGTTGCCATTCTCCTTCTAGCTAGTGCCGGACATTCGCAGAGGAAATGCTGAGTGTTTTCTTCTTCCTCTTCGCACATGCAGCTTCTGCAAAAGTCATTAGATATAGCTCCTAAGCGAAGAGCATGCGTTCCGACTAAACAATGACCCGTGAGGATTCCTATTATTTTAGACAGGTTTACCCTGTTAAATTCAAGCAGCGAGTTGTTGCGTTTTAAGTCGTAGGAAGGCCACGTTAGCTTAGCTATCCTACATGTGTCAAGTTGTTCCCAGCGTTCTTGTGCAAGGCTTAAAGTTTTGCTCCTGCACCGGAGTTTGTAGGAGGAAATGGGTATACCAATAAAGTCCTCGTTTAAGAGGGTGTAAGAGGTCGTACCCTTCCTTGCCAGTTCGTCAGCCAGTTCATTGCCCTCGATATCCCTGTGTCCGGTACCCATACGAGGTGGATCCTGAATAACCTGGCCATCTCGTTGAGAGATCTGCGGCATTCAGTGAGAATTTTGGAGTTGTCAACATGTGAGTTTAGCGCCTTGAGCGCAGCTTGACTGTCTGAAAAGATGTGGATACTTTTTCCACTGAGGTCTTTTTGACCTAGAATCTTAGCGGTTTCGTGAATGGCCATCATCTCCGCCTGGTAGACACTGCAGTAATTTGGGAGTCTAAAGGAAGCTTCAATTCCAAGATCCTGGGAGTAGATATCTCCCCCTACTTGTTCTTGAAGCTTAGATCCGTCAGTAAAGATTTTAATGCCGGTGGTTTTAAGGGGGGTTTTGTTAACCCAGTCTAGCCTTGAAGGGATGAGAACCTCATAGTTCTTTTCAAGGTTTAAGCAGGGCACACAGTAATCTGTTCTGTCAGGGACAGATGAGTCTAGAGTTAATGTGTGACCGCAATTATTCCCATCCAATTTCCAGATTCTCTTAGTCTGAGAGCTGCTATGTTAGCACATTCTCTGGCAAAGATATCTAGAGGAGGAAGGTGAAGCATGACATTCAGAGCACTAGTTGGGGTTGAGCATAATGCCCCGGTAATACATAGACTTGCACTTCTTTGAACCTTAGCAAATTTCTGAAGTATAGTTTTCTTATTCAGGGCCCTCCACCATACCAGTGAGCCATATATAAGTATGGGGCGGACAATTGCCGTATAGATCCAGCGTACTATTTTAGGGGAAAAACCCCATTTTTTTCCAATCGATTTTTTACAGGCAAACAGAGCTTTGTTTGCTTTTCTAACACGTTCCTTTATGTTGTCATTCCAGATAAGTTTCTTATCCAGAATAACTCCTAGGTATTTCGTGCTGTCACTAAAGAGCAACCTCGTGCCGTTCAGACGCGGAGGTTCTAAGTTAGGGATTTTATATTTTCTGGTGATAAGGATGAGATCTGTTTTCTCCGGGTTTACGCTCAAACCACAAGAGGACGCCCATCTTGGGAGGGTTGCGAGTGCTCTCTCCATGAGTTGACAGAGATTTTAGGGAAATTTTCCGTTAAAGACAAGAGCAATGTCATCAGCATATGCAATAACTTTGTAGCCTTCCTCCTCCATGATACGCAACAGTTGGTCAACCGTCACGGACCACAGAAGCGGAGACAAAACACCCCCCTGTGGAGTCCCTCTGCTTACAAATCTACGGATAGAGGATTCCCCCAGTTCTGAGTTTACCACCCTGCCCAAGAGCATCTGGTGGATGAGACTCACGAGAAAATCCTCCACCCCCAGTTCTGACAAGGCAGAGGTAGCCGCACAGGGGAGGACGTTATTGAATGCACCTGCTTTGTCTAGAAAGGCAGCAAGCGTGTATTCTTTGTTCTCAAGTGATTTTTCATTTGTAGACACAAGACAGTGGAGAGCTGTTTCTGTCGATCTGCCTTTTATATAAGCATGCCGAGATTTAAGGAGCCGGTCGAGTTTCGGCTTAAGAAGAAGCCCAATAAACCTCTCCAGTGTTTTAAGCAGAAAGGAGGAGAGGCTTATGGGTCTAAAGTCGTTCGGTTTAGTGTGAGAGGATTTACCCGCTTTCGGTATGAAGATGACTTTCGTCTCTCTCCAAGCTAATGGAATGTAGTTAAGGAGTAGGCAACCATGGTAGATCGCCTGAAGCCCGTAAAGATCGTAAACCGCCCATCTTAAATTCTCCTTGCTGGTTATCTGCCCAATCTGCTGAGGTGTAAGTTCGGAGGAGGATTTTTGAAAGCTGGAGTTGTTAGTGTGACCACTTCCAGGAAAATGTACGTCCATGAGTGTATCTAAGGTTTCGATACATGAGTCTGTCCAGGTACCATCTTCTTTTTGAAGAAAGCTTGGTGCTGTTGGGAATTTTGCAAGTATTTTCCTAAGCCTTGAGGCCTCAGAAGTACTTTCTATATCTGTGCAGAAGGAAAGCCAAGATGATCTTTTTGCTTTCCTAATTGCTGTTTTGTAACTACCTAGTTTGGACTTATATGTTTTCCATGCGTTCTCGCTATTGCTACGCCTTGCGTAGTTAAAGTCTCTGCGACAGTCCTTTCTGAGGATTTCAATTTCCCGAGACCACCATACTGGTTTACGGGATTTTTTTTGTAGTTTTTCCGGACATGCTCTTTTAAGGGCATTCGAACACTTTCTGGTAAAGTTTTGTACAAGGGCGTCTAAACCTTCCTTGTTTGTCACGTGGAGAGAACTATCTGAGGTCAAGGACCTCTTGATTATTTTATTATACCATCTCCAATTTGTCTTACGGAGATTTCTTATTTTTTGAGGCAGGGATTGATTAGTTTCCTTCCAGCCAAATTCTATGTACCTATGGTCTGAGAACGAATGTTCTTTTAAGACCTTCCACGAATAAATTTCGTCCGAGAAGTTTCCAGATGCTAGGGTGACATCCAGGACTTCCTCTCGGTTTTTAATTATGAATGTTGGTTCATTGCCCTTATTTAATATATTTAGATTTGTATTAAGTAGGTAGTTAAAGAGTGACTCACCTCGATCGTTGTTGTTTGTGCTGCCCCACTGCGAGTGGTGTGCGTTGGCATCTCCACCCAGTACTATGTGCGCGGCAGGGGTAGTTTCCTTTACCAGTTTCCGAAATGACTGTGTGGGTATATCCTCGTCATACGGGAAGTAATAGGAGGCCACCCTGAGTTTTTTGTGGCCCAACTCCAGGCTGACCACCGTGAGGTCTCCATGACTAAGCTGAGGGAGAATAAAACAGTTTAAGTTATGTTTAGCTTATATACAGGTTCGAGTTTTACCTTTATTAGAGAGGTGATAATTTTTATAGTTTGGTGTATTCAGGCCCAGGATTTTGTTGTTGTTGATCCAGGGCTCCTGAATGAGCACCAGGTCGACATCACCCGTTGCCAGGTGACGCTGGAGAGCAGCAGATGCTGCTTTGGAGTGGTGGAGATTAATTTGGAGTACCCGGAACATCCTCTGGTACTCCAACCACCGTAGTGCCAGCTTCCTCGTCACTGAGGGGTTCTCCCAAAAGATCCTGCTCACTGTAGAGGCTGGTCATCGCAGCAGCAAGCTCGGAAGCGGACGACAGCTCATCCTCACTTCCCGACGCCATTTCGATATCACTGGTAGTCTCAGTCGTGGCGTTGGAAGCCGCACGACCAACCAGTGACACCGTGTCAGTCTTATAGATTCTCGGGTGAACCTTGCAGAATCCATAGTTGAGAGTGCTGTTCTTGTTGAGCCTGTCAAGACATTCATTATTGAGGATCAGCAAGATCTCCATCTTGGACCTCTTGGTGCCAACCGTTTGATCCTCGGCATTGGGCTCCAGCATGACCACCTTCCAATTGTGTGTGGAGATGTCTGGATTGAAGACCTTAAACATCTCTAGGATCTCCTCGGGTGCAGATGGAGTGACTGGAACCCGGACCCTAGCTCTTGGTCTGGACGGAATCTCTTCCGAGTTAACAGCCTTTAGCCGAGCGCCTGGGTAGACCTCCCCGACCTTCTCAACCGCCGCTTTAAATAGCTCAGCGGATCTGCTGTTGTCGCAGGCCATCAGCTTAACGTTACCCTGAAACCATCCTGCGTCCGTGCATGACGGGGGTGGCCCAGGGTTATCCTTGAAGACCTGGAAGGCGACCTTGGCGAGCGAAGCTTCTATCCAGCTCCATTGGTGTTTGGGTATTTTACCGTCCTCGCTGTTCTGGTCTATGACCCCTATGACTATTTTGTCCTTGGCAACCAATGCGAAGGATCGTAACCCCACGCCATGGGTTTTGGCCCTCTTGGCGGGCTGGTTCGTGTTTGCAGGTTCCTCCACAGAGCGGTTTCTCTTCGTGGCCGGAAGCTTTGCGCGGGGAGGCTCGAGCGTGAAGTTCGGTAGAACCTTCTTTGCCCATTCTATATCCTCCTTGACTTTCCTCAGGTCATCCTTTGAGACCTGACCCTCCTTGATAGGATCGGTAGCCAGGCGTCGAAGAATACGGGATGCCTTCCTGCGGTCTAGGTAACCTGCCTTTAAAGGATCCCTTCTTGCAAAATCGGTCGCCCTGGCGCTGACCATTGGGTTTTCCTTGGTCCCAGATGCATTGGTTGAACCCGCGTCTCCGCGTTGATTGCTACCTTTGCTTAAGGAACCGGAGGGTCCAATGTCAGCTACACAGGCTTTCGATGTGCTTGCTGTTGTTGATAGGGGGCGATGATCTGATGGTATCACTATCATCGTCTGACCCTGTGTGGAAGGTTTCGAGCTTGGTGGTACCACAGCTTTGAGATCGGAACCGGAGGTTCCTACCGGTTTTTTTGTTTGGGGTCCGGACCCCCGTTTGGGTGTTGAGGTTTTTTGTGTGTTTTTTTTGTTGTTGTCGTTCATGTTTGGTTCCCACGAGTGGCGGAGAAGGGACGGTCGACCCAGGCAGAGATCCGCAGTACCTGGGCAAGGCTGAATAGAACCGGAGGTCGCCAGGTATCCAGAGCACACCGTTCGCGACTGAGCAATTATTTTAGACTGGGTCCTCAGCCAGGCTGATCCTCGGCACGGTACGCATGACACCTTGATCCGACCCAGGGGGAAAGAGAAGGAGAGAAGGGATATTTCAGGATAGGGCAGGGGAGGAATGGCAGGCTTAGTTGTTCTCACCGAGTTTGTTTGGTAACACAGCCCTGTGAGAAACTTAAGCCCCCACACCCAGCAGTCGGAGGGACTACTTTCGTCAAGGTGCTGCCAGTCGTGGGGGTAGTTTTTTTTATAAAAGTCAAAGCATTTTAAGATCGTTATTTTTTACTGTTTTCCTCAAAAAACAACTTTATTCTTGCGGGGCAGGAAGACATCCTTTTTTTTCCTTAAAATTTTTTTTGGGTGATCTTGACAAACCCATGCAACTTTTGAGACCTCTTAGAATGTGAAATTCGAAAAAAAATTGTAATTCGATACGCCCTATTGTGCATCCCATTTTCGAATGCGGCAGTTCTCTTTCTTTCTGCCTTAGATAAAGATCTTTCTCAATTATGAATATTGTCAAAGATAAATTGAGTAATAGAATGTCTGTAAAAACTTCTGACGCAATCCTCCGCGTTCGATATGGGATGCCAAATGGATGCACTAATTTTGTACCGACCGAAAGAATGTTAAAAATGTTTAATTCTGAAAATGTATATGAATCAAAAGAGGTTGATGACAATATGTTAGATATATTCTGCCAGTTCAGTTAGATGACTACTAATATATATTAAAAAAATACTTCTGTGAAGACAGCCCAAAATGTTCAGCCCAACTTTTTGCTCAATTCGCCGCAAAAACTTTTGAATGCTGAATTCGCCGCAATGAAAAAAATTGATGTTAAACCAAAAGTATGGAATTTAAAATACAAATTATTCTCATCATCAACAAATTGCTTTCAATCGTCCTTCATACCGTAAAATGGCCTAGAAGTGTAAAAAGCCAGGTCATGAAAATGTTATGAGAGGAGAAAGCTGTAAAAGTCAAAATTGTCAAGCGATTTGCTTAAAAATCGACAGACTACACCTTCAGACTATCGGAAAAACATTTCAATTATCCTTTTGATCGTAAAAATTGTCCTTCCTAGAACTAAGTTGCATGAAATGAGTTGCTAGCAATTTTGTAGTTTTTTTTTTGGCAAATCGACAAAAAGGATAGAAGATGAAAAGTTCTCATCCTGGATTTTTGCTCAAAATTGTAGTTTTTTACGGACAATCGAATGAAACTATGTTCAAGTTCCGGTCTATCGTCCTTTGTGCCGAAATTACGGCGAAAAAGTTGGGCTGAGTTGAAAATTTGGTATAAAGAGTTTGGGCTAACTTCACACCGGTAAAAAAATGCAATAATTAAATAACATTTACATGATATGATCTCATGAAAAGTACCTGTTTTATGTACATATATACGTATAATATACATTTTAACTATTTGCTAGTTTTAATAATACAACATGAATTTAATTCCATTTCTTGATTGTTTGTTTGCTTTGTTATAATACACATTTGAGCCGTTTACTTTGAAAGTGGTATGGGTCACTTTGTTTTCAAATTTAGATATGAAACACCAAATATCAAACATGCAAAAGATATAGATATGTATACAAAAAAAATTGAACCATATATATACAATTTCAATAGCTATTAACCTTTTTTCCACATTTCTTTTTTTTTAATGATGAGATGCCGTTATATTGTAATTGATATTATCATTAACTTCATTTTTTCGAAAAGTGTCTTATGCCACTTTCAAAATAAACGCCTTCAATGTTTTTAATATATCTTTTTTTATAAATAAAAAACTTGAAGTTTTAACTCAATAAATTAGTAATTACAAGTAATTTACATTTACAACTAGTAATTTACAACTGTATTTTTGTATGTTTTTCGAAAAAAAAATTTTAGGGGAATTTTAGGGGGATTTGATATCTAATCTAGGGGTAAATGGTGAGAGGCATTTGGCAACACTGCTTCCCGATGAGCTAGAGATTTGAAACTTAAAATGTAGCTCAGAACTGGATGACAACACAATATTATCTAATTTGTTTGTCTGTGCGTTTATTTGTTTCGCTAATATGCGAAATTATTTGATACATACATACATACATATTAAAAATCAAACGAAAAAAAAATTGAAAAGCTTATTGACATTTTCAAATTTCAAAAATTCACAACTGAAGTAAATTTATTGCCTCATTTAGAACATATTTTCCTGTGAGTTCTGTAGCTCAAAGCGTAAAGCGTTCGTTCGCCTTATTATACGCTAGGTAGTGAGTTCGAGCCTCAACAATGTAAATGAAATTTTTGTTTTTTTTATGAAAAAAAAATTCCAATTTTTTCAAATTCACCACTGAGGATGAAAAAAAAATTGTAAAAAAGTAGTTTAAATAAAATTTTTTTTATTTATTTTTAAAAAGTAGTTTGATTTATTGCTATTTAGAAAATATTTTTGTGTAAGTTCTGTAGTTCAGAGCGTAAAGCGACCGCCTTAGTATACGCTATGTAGTGAGTTCGAGCCTTAACAATGTGGAGGATTTTTTTTATTTATGAAACAAATTCAAACCTTTTAAAATTCACCAGTGAGGGTGAAAAAAATTTGTAAGAAAGTAGTTTAAAAAGAAAAATTTTTAGTTATTTTTAAATAGTAGTTTGATTTATTGCTATTGCCTTCTGTGTGAGTTCTGTAGTTCAGAGCACACGGCCCTTGCTTTATGATTGTGAGGTTGTGAGTTCGATCCTTAACAATGTCAATGACGTTTTTCCGGTTTTTTCGTATTTCATTTTCTTGAATAAATTACTTTGTCACCTGCAGTCGTAAATTTTTGAAACTTCGTATTTCTTAAGTTTTTGATAGAATTCAAAAGAATTTTGAGAAAAAACAAATAAAAAATTTAAAAAAAAATATTAAAGAAAAAATTACAATGGTCAAAGAAACAACCACAATTAATATTGGGAAATTATCGATACATTTTAGATAATTTGGTGTCCTGATTTTAGATAATTTGGTGAATTGTACTGATAAAAAAATAAAACCCTCAAAATCTATTGAGATGTTAAAAAATTTTTAACATCCAACGTTTTTAAATCGAACTAAAAACTATAAAATAATTTCTGCTAGAGTAGGGCTTTTAGTTCTCATAAAAACGTGGGGCGCATGCTATAGGGAATATTTAGGAGTTAAGAAAACCTTGGTAACATATTAAAATTTTTATTTGCTTACAAATAATTTCTCATAATTCATCAGAGACAGGATAGATAGGCATAGGAAAATTTTTAACAAAAAAACTCGTCAGACTTGATAACATTAAAATTGAAGAATTTTGAAACCCAAGTAGAACTTACTGGACTGGACGCAATAGATGTCTGCAAACTTGAATCTGCCATCCATGCAAGGGTTTCTATCCTGACAGTCAAGGGACCTGAGTTAAGAAATCATTTGTTCCCTAACGTACTAGAATTGTTAATAACACTTATTACTATTCTCTACAGCATGCGCCCCACGTTTTTATGAGAACTAAAAGCCCCACTCTAGCAGAAATTATTTTATACTTTTTAGTTCGATTTAAAACGTTGGATGTTAAAAATTTTTTTTTTTACTTAAATTATTTCTAAAATGAAGTCATAATTAAATTTTTTTATTTAGTTTTTACATAAGCAATGGACTGAATACAATGAATACATGTCTTTTTCTAGTTCATAAGTACTTATGGATGTGATTAATGTTCCTTTTATTACTTAAAACATACAAAGTATTTATAAGAAAACTGAATTTGTATTTATTTTTGATAGAAAATTGAATTTCGAAAAAGAGCCTTTACACAAAGTCAAATAAAATTATTTCAATGCTTTTCAACACTGTAACTTTATTGGTTATTTAGTTTATTTTGTAATGATATAGGTTGTAGGTATGTTTTGATATAAGAAATTGTTTGTACAAAGAATGCATGATATTATTCCTAATGGTTCTTGCGATTTCTGCATTGTGTGATTCTTCGTCATTGCGAGTGTGAGATTCATCAACAATTTCTTCAGAGCCACCAATTTCAGTGTCATCATTTAAGTAGCCAGCGTTCAGGCGCGGATACAAGGGGGGTAAAGGGGGTAATTACCCCCTCTCCCAAGAACTTTTAAATACTTTACTTTTTAATACTTTATTTTAAGTAAATAATTGTGCCCATAGCTTAAGGGTACTTTAATGTGTACATAAGCGATTTTGAAGGCGTTTTTTGAAAGAATGCTACAAAAAACAGGTCAGAGATATTGATATAAAGTTTTTTTTTATTAATTTCAACAATTATTTGTTTTGTAACGTCATTTGCGTTTAGGTTACGTTTTTATGAGGCGATGCGAGAAGAGTAGGACCATTTTGCTTATAGAACAACATGATCTGTAGCAGAGCTGTAAAAGATTGAATCATTTTCAGTTTTCATTCTCTTGTTTAAAAACTCAAAAGCTGAACTTTTTTTTTGTGGCATTCAAAGTGTGAACTCTTTAGGCTTAAGTCTTTAGGCTGATTAAAATTGTTTTCAAGTCATGAATTGCAAAACGTAAAGAATGCACACTGAATTGAAATTTTAAAGAGTGCAGCCACCGATGGCTGAAATTTTAGTGAATGCAGACGGCGATGGCTTCAGCCGCAAGGATTTGTTGTTGGCTGAAGTTGTTTTGTGTGTATTTGTGTATGCGTGTGTGACTTTGGGCATGACTGTGATGGGTTGCCATTGGCTTGATATCATGCATAGAAAAAGTATTATATACAACAAATTGTAGAAGTTTATTTTTATAATTTTGTTAATAATATTTATTGTTAATAAGCACTTTATTATTCCAGAAAATGTCAAAGGAAAGACAAAAGCATGTCACTAAGATCGGCCGTTGAAAACAAATGACAACAAAAATGCAAAATGCTGATTTATATTTAGTAGTATTTCATGGTAGTAAATAAAATGTCCAGTGTTTCAGAGTTGAAAAGAATGATAAAACTGAGTGCATTCATCGTATTTCTTAAGCCTACAAGAATGGGATTGATATTTTTCATAAGTCCCATTCCTGATAAAGCATTGGGTGTGCATTCTTTTATCTTCAAAGAATGATGTGCATTTGTAATTCAGTTACACTACAGAAGCATAAGATTGCAATCTGGTTGATGCAGCTTTTGAATGATTTAAGAGTGTGTGCATTCCGAAATGATTCAATCTTTTACAGCTCTGACCTGTAGTCATCTGAAAAAAACAAAATATAATTATATGTAAAGCAAACACTTACGTCGCGGTAGTGACTTCGAGTTTTTTTAAAGTTTTAAGTAGCATCTTGCAAAAAACAAACCTCTATAAGAATGTAGCAGAACGTTCAATAATAACTTAAAGATTACTGCTTGGTAAAAAAAGAGAAAACGCAGAATCATATTTTAAGACAATATTAGCAGATGTACAGGAATTACACGAGAGGTTAGGTATGTCAATTAATATACCTCGTATTACTGGAAGACAAGTTCATCGTAATAATTTCAGCGCTTCAACACCAGAAGACTCCTTTCGAATTTCCATATTTGTACCATTACTAGATGATATCATTGCTGATATGGAGGCTCGTTTCAGCGAAAAAATTTTCCAAAAACTATATGTAAACGAAATCCTGCCAAACAAAATTGATAAACACAACAATGAAAAGTTAAACAATTTGTGTATTAACTTTTCAAAGATAATAATTCCATTTTGTGACGGTAATAAGAAACTAATTCCAATGCAATTATTTCATGAACTTCAAATTTGGCAGTGTAAATGGGCGAGCGAAACTAAAGTTAATGATATCAACACCGTTTTTACTCTTTGTGATAATGACATTTTGCCACTAATTTCTAAAACGTTTGCTATCTTTGCCACGCTTCCTATCAGTGTAGCAACAGCTGAGCGAAGTTTTTTCAAACTGCGAAGATTAATGATAATAAAAATGATAATATATTGATAATATTAAAAAAAAAAAAAAATAAATAACTGGCCATTTTAGCCCTTGAAAGGACTTTGACCTAGCTTCTTATGATCAATTGTGTTGTGCGTTTGTACACAATTTGTACACAATTGACCGAGAACCGGACCTACATGCTTAACGCCGACTCCGAACGGCGATGAACGGAATGTTCTCGTTCTCAAGAAGCTTTACATGGCATTTTGATTACTCTCTGAGGTTTGCCATTGTCTGCAGAGAGGTGGCGGCCGTACAGAAAAATTATTTTAATTCAAATAATTTTCTGTCGCTGCTGGGGTTCCAACCTGGGTCTCCAAAGTTCTTTGACATAGCGGCCACGCACTTTAACCAACTACGCCACGGACGCCACAGTATTGAAAATATTAAACAAATTAGAAAACATGGAAATGATAATCTTTCTAATATATATATAACATATATATAACATATAAATAACATATAAATAACTTTTAAAATGTAACCATGAAATTAATGGGAAAAGTTATTTAAAATTATTTTTTCCTTTGTAGTGATTTTGAAGTCGTTTTTTTTTTTAAAAAGTTTTTATTCCTTCCTTTTTAGAAAATATTTATGTCAGTATTTTTGAGGAAAATTTCAAATATGAAACTTTTTTCATAAAAAATTTGGTTTATTAATTCCTGAAATTTTGTTGGTTATTTTCCATATCTGTCTCCTTAAAATGTTCATTAAAGTGCCACGCCCCTTTTATAATCCCGCCACTTTATTGATCGTACTTTATAATGATTCTACCTAGTCCTGTGCCAAATTTCAGTTTCCAAGTATCAATATTAACCGATATATACTACTTTCTTTAAAATGCCACACCCTATGTACAATCCCGCCAACTTTTGTAATGATTCTATCTACCCACTTACCTGCACATAAAATATTAGTACGCTGATGTCAATATTAACTGTGATATAGTATTTTCATAATATTGCCACACCACTTTGTTGAATAACGCTTACCTTTTTGACCGAAATTTGTAGTAACTGTGCCTACCCATGTACTAAATTTCAGTACCCTAGTGTCAATATTATTCGACACACAGAGTTTTTCTAATATTGCCACACCCCTTTGTCAAATAACACTCACTTTATTGACCGTAATTTGTAATAATTTTGCCTACCCCAGTATTTCTACTGTAAATTTCAGTACGCTAGTGTCAATATTAACTGAAATACAGTGTTTTTCTAATAGTGACACGTTCCTTTCTCGAATATCGCCCACTTTCTTGAAAAGGACCTCCGCATTAATGGTATCTATCTGTTGACAAAAAATTAGGAAAATCGGACAAGTGCTTTAGGAGTTATCGATGTACATACATTTAAAAAAAACGGACAAACCAACGAACTTGAGAACCTCCTCCTTTTTGAAGTCGGTTAAAAAAGAAGCGCTGCGATGATTTTGTCAATTAATTTTTTCTCTATCTAATGACTATCTTATAATCAGTATACATTTTGTATTGTTCATTTATTTTTCAAAGTGTACCATATCATATTCGTAACGTCAGAACAATAAGTTTCATATTCCTTTAATTTTTATACCCCCACGTTTAAAAAACGTAAAAGGGGTATATTAATTTTGTCACTCCGTTTGTAACGCCCATAAGGAGGCGTGGTAGGTATAGAAAAATATATATATTCCTGATCAGCATCACCACCCGAGTCGATAAAGCTATTTCCGTCTGTCTGTCCGTCTGTCTGTGATCACGAATACGTAATTTTAAAGCTATCATCACGAAATTCAATATTTAAGCTTTTATCTAAAAAATAAAGGTCAAGTTTGAAAATGAGCCAAATTGGATGAACACCGCGCCTACCTCCCATACAAAGTGACTTGATCAAAACGGTAAAATCTCTTCGGATTCCACAAAAATAAATGTATGGACTTGAATTTTTCATATGAGTTCTGATGTTCAATATACACTCTGTGTATGAAATTTAACGAAATCGAGTGAAAACCACGCCTACCTCCCATACAAAGTGACTTTATCAAAAACCAAAAGTGAATATTTTCTGTTAAAACTTCAACGAAAATGTTTTTAAAAATAAACATTTTATTGATTGCTTAAGGCTTTGAATATACCTCGGTTCGTTCGTGGGGGTATTTTAACTTCGGCCCAGTCGAAGATCATTCCTTACTAGTTTTTTTTTTTATTGAAAAGTACTATGTTTTTTTATTGCACATACTTGAAAATATAATTGTGGAATGTTTTAATAATGGAATAACCGTGAAAAATTTTAATAAATCAACCTTAATTCCAAATTAGTTAAATTTAAAGTTTTTATTTACATTTACAAAACGGACGACCTCAAACTTTGCAAAACTCAATGCTGCGTTGACAGATCGTGCGTCTATCATTTTGGTGATGCCAATAAAAGCAGCTATACTAAAATTCCCACAAAACGTTCCTTTTTCGGAAATCATGCAATTATACTTTTAATCAATGAAAAATCAAAAGATATTGTCATAAAATCATTAAGAAACATAAAACCTACTTTAGAAAGCTAAGATCTTTTTATTATGTGTAATATAATCTGCGAAATAATGAAAAATGTCACATATTAATGTGAAAATTCGGACTAGAAGCTTCAAAATAAATGAACGCTTTCCAATTTAATGAATATTTTGGCACTATCTTCTTTTATCCAACTAGGACATCAGTTGGTGCTGTAGTACAAATTTTTTACAAAATCGCCTAAAACTACAATATGCCTACAATAGGCGTTTTAAAGGTGACATATGCAAATATTTACAACATATTAAATTTTTCTTAAATTTATAAAATGAAAAAAATGTTCGTTATTTTGATACCAAAAATACTAACATATCTTCAATACTGCGAAAATTTTAATTACAATGAAATTTTAGAAGCGAAAATTGTTTTTATTGTAAAACTAATTTAAATTCAAATTTGCAAATTTTCAACTCTTTTTAAAAGCTGTAACACTTATAAGCAAAAATTGTTGCAATTTTACGCAAAATTTAAAAACCATTTTTGTGATTCAAATAACAAGGCCTACCCCTTGATTTTTACAAGTTAAAAGATTAATTTATTAGAAAAAATTATCTGAGAAAACTCGTTAGCAAATCATAAAAAAGTAAAAAAATTCTTCTCAGGCTTAGAGGCGATTATTTGTTAAGGAATTTCTGGCTAACGGGGTATTTATAGTAAGTTTTATTTTTTATTTAAAAAGTACTGGTAACGAAATTTTTGGAGTACAAATGTTTCATTTTAATATGAGAAAATCGCACCTCTAGTTTTTTTATTCTATATGAGTGTTATATTTTTCATTTCATTCTTATTTTGCCGACATTTTTTCGGCAATTGCAAATCTTGCTAGCAGCAATAAATTTGCATGTACTATTATTTTTTCAAAGTAAGAATACAACATTCCTTTGTGTGTTATATTATTCAAACACTGATATTAAGATAGAAACAATGGGTTCTTATGAAGCAACACAAAATATGACTTCATGCATTGCGTCGACCTCATCCCGTAAAAATGAATTTGAGGGGGTGACGTACGATCAACGCTATGAGTAGCGACATGCTCTACTAGCTCGTGCTTTTGACATTCCATATTAACGCTGGGTTGCATTTTCGTTGAGAAATGCTAAAATGTGGGTATTCTTGGATTCCGATGGAAAACTAAGATTTTCATAGGATTGTCGTGGGAATTTATATTTTGATGCGAGTTTTTTTTAAATTGATAAAATTTTTATACCCCCACGTTTAAAAAACGTAAATGGGGGTATATTAATTTTGTCACTCCGTTTGTAACGCCCATAAGGAGGCGTGGTAGGTATAGAAAAGTATATATATTATTGATCAGCATCACCACCCGAGTTGATTTAGCCATGTCCGTCTGTCTGTCCGTCTGTCCGTCCGTCCGTCTGTCGTCACGATTACAGCCGTAATTTTCAAGCTATCATCACGAAATTCAATATTTAAGCTTTTATCTAAAAAACTAAGGTCAAGCTCGAAAATGAGCCAAATCGGATGAAAACCACGCCTACCTCCCATACAAAGTGCCTTTATCAAAACGGTAAAATCTCTTAGAATTCCACAAAAATTAATATATGGACTTGAAATTTTGCATATGAGCTCCAATATTTAAAGTGCACTCTAAGTATGAAATTCAACCAAATCGGATAAAAACCACGCCTACCTCCCATACAAAGTGACTTCATCAAAAAGGTAAAATCTCTTTAAATTCCACAAAAAATAATATATGGACTTGAAATTTTGCTTATTAACTTTGATATATAACATGCACTTTGTGTATAAAATTCAACCAAATCAAGTGAAAACCACACCCACCCCCCATACAAAGTGATTTTATAAAAAATGAAAGCGAATATTTTCTGTTAAAACTATGTAGGTATAACAAAAATGTTTTATACAAATAAACATTTTATTGACGGCTTAAGACTTTGAATATACTTCGGTTCGGACGTGGGGGTATTTTAACTTCGGCCCAGTCGAAGATCATTTCTTACTAGTTTAAATTAACATGCTGCTTAAGTAGTATAATAATGATTTTTATGAATTTAGCATGATATTAATATTATTCAATTGGATATCCTATTAAAATTTATACATTTTTTAGTATATTATAAATACTATTATGAGGGTATTCATGCAAAATGGCAAACTTAAATATTGGGCAATTATATATTGTAACGAGGTTGGTTGAGGACGAATACCCTTAATATTATTGTTTGAATAATATAACACACAAAGGAATGTTGTATTTTTACTTTGAAAAAATAATAGTACATGCAAATTTATTGCTGCTAGTAAGATTTGCAATTGCCCACAAAATGTCAAATGATAAATATAAAAGCATAATAAGAACGAAATGATAAATATTAGACATGTGCATGAATGTGTTTGAAAAAAATTTTCAACTGTGAACACTTGTGCAGTTCATTTTGTTTTTGTAAAGTTGTACCCAAGTACTCACTAATTACAAGTGATTCAGCGTAATTAGTACAAGGGGGTGTGGCAGCTTGAATCGAATAACTTTGGAGCTATAAGTCGCACAACATTGGAATTAGGTGTTCGGCCTCAATTTACATGTGCCGTTCCACTGGTAAAATTTTATGGGCGTTGGGAAAAGGGTGTGGCACTTTTTCGGCTGCCCAAATTGTGGGTATAACTTTCGAACTATTAGTCACACATCAATGAAACTCGGTAAGAATGTACTAGTTAGTCTTGTTCTTTGACTGGAAAAATTGAGTGAGCATTGGACAAGGGGGCATGGCACCGCCCATATAAGTCAAACTTATGGTATCAAATAGCTTTGGAGTTAAATGCCGCATAATAATGAAACTCGGTATGGAGTTGCCACTTGGTTATGTCCATCTACTAGAAAACCGAGACGGGCATTGTACAAGGGGGTGTGGCTCCGCCCATACAATTACAATTTTTGATATCGAATAGCCTATGAAAGTAAGTCACAAAACGTTGAATTTTAGAATAGAATTACTATTTGGTGATGCATTTCTACTAAAAAATTTGGACAGGCGTTGGTCAAAGGGGTGTGGCATGAATTGTACTACAGCACCATCCGGTGTTCAATATTGGTTAAACAAGCTAGCAGCAGAACACTCAGTGTACATGAAAACCACTATATACCGATTTTCTTAAAATTTTTACCTAAGCGCCCTCTGGTGTTCAAGCGGGATAAAAATTGATTGAAATTGCCCCAAAACACGCACCGTACCAAAAAACTTGGACACACAAATTTACATGAATATTTCCATACATATCTCCAAATTGCTTTTGTTGACGAAATTTCCTACATTTTACTCTTAAGGATCTTATAATTTATTGATTTATAGTTTATTTACAATAACAAAAGAGGCATATTTACTTTATTAAAATATTTTGATTGTATATTTTAGTCGAAACAAAGTAAATACAGCATCATCAATACAAATCAGTTGGTCTAGCAGGCTATTGTCCTGCATGGCAACTACACCAATATGATTTATTTTTATTAAATAATTTTTTATGTTGGTACATAAGAGATCGATAAACATAAGTAGATAGAAATAATAAAATAAGAAAATAGATATAGAATAAAGATATAATATATTTAGTACAAAAATAATTTTGATGGCATTAAATTTCATTATGAAATGAATTATATTTGTTATATAGGCAGATTAGGGGCGGATTTAGGTAGATAGATATTTTTAACAGTAAAATAAATAAATAAATTTATTAAGAAAAAAAAAATAATTTATGATTTAATTTTAAAGGTGATAAATTTATTTATAATTTTGTACATTTGCATTTTAATCCAAACAGAATTAAAAAAGTTACAGCGATTTATCTATAGCTCCATTCAGATAGACAAAATCGCAAAAATATAATTTTCTGAAGATCAATGAAATGCAGCCAAAGCCATCAGTCAAAGCAGCAAATAAAATCCTGCAAAAATGAGAAAGTTGAGCAACAACAAAAAGCATGCAAAAAAAATGTAAACAAAGCAGTCGCCTCTTGAGGATTCTAATGAAAAAATATAATCAAACAAAAATGAATGGGTGCAAAAGAGATGCGTGACTTCCGTTCTTGTTGCTCTAATATGTTTTCGGCGTCTGTCTATTAATAAGTCGGCTCTCGCGTTTACTATTCACGCAGCTTTCGAAAAACGTAAGTTCATCGTCAGCCCTGCTTTTTATTTCGAAGTGCTCAAATTTTTCTCCAGGCTTATATTTGCATGCTAATGTCTGTTCAATATTGAAAGAGACGTTCAGATGCAATGTCTTCATAATATATTGTCTTTGTTCATAGTCTATGCAACAATATTACTTACAGACTAACACACAGAAAAAAAAGAGTAGAACTTTTACCTAAAAATGTAGTCAATTCAGCTAAAGTAATCCGGTGATTTTCAGTCAACGAATTTGATTAGGTGCGCTACCAATTTCTAAATGTTAATTATATGCAATTATATTGGGTAGTTTAACTGCGAGAGTAGCTAAAAAAACCTAAATATTTAGGTGTACCTGCAACCATAAAATAGATAAGACACATAATTTATTAGAAGAATTAGCTAATTTTTTTTAAACTATGACCACTTCAGATTAGGCAAGCCACCTACTAAGTGTAGAAAAATCATCTAATTATTTAGATAGCATTCCCACTTAAGAGTGGGAATGCCGTGCAAAAAATATGCAAAAAATTTGTTTTTTGTTTTGCAATTTCTATTTTGAAGTGAAACTTTCCTTAGGTGACTTTACTTCATTTCGTCACATGATAGAGAAGAAAGATTTGTATATACATTGTATAAATGACTGAAACATTTCTTTGCCACCGCTGAGATTCGAACCTGTGATCTCAAGATTTCAACAACCAACGCCTTATCTATTGAGCTAAATTTGCAATCCAGAAATTTACTCTACATACCAATTAATCAAATTGCTGTAGATGGCCAGTGGAAACATAATTTCAGAGTTGTGGACCTCATATTTTTATATACATTTTGTTCACAAATTATCAAACGGCGTAACAGCACAGCGGTAAAGCGTTTGTCTTGAACGCAAGCGGCCCGGGTTCAATTCTCGCAATGAGGCTTTAATTTTTGTAAAATTTTCTCACTTTGTTTTTATTTATGTTTTTTATAGGAGAGCGCTGTGCTCTTTACTTTTGCGTTTTGCAAAATTTTAGTTGAATTAACTAATTTGAATTAGGTGAATTACCTAATGCATGATTGTTAAATTAACTGTGTAAGTAGAAAAGTTGTTGAAAAGATTAGGTGAAATAGAAACTTTCACATTAGCTAAACTAGTTTAGGTAATAAATCAATTCTTTTATTTTCTGTGCATGATATATAACGCATTATATTTACATAAAAATAAGAAATTTACACAATTGAATTTAAAATAGATCTCATTTGGTTCTTTGAGACTGAAAAGTGTAAATCAAAATTAGAGTTTATGGAATTAAACATAGCCAAAGCTCTATTAATTTGTGCATTAACTGCATAATTAGAACGATACATTTCCAAGTAAAAAGGATCATAATTTCTTAATATCCTAGCAGGAGCATTGAAGTTAATCATTTGCAATAGTGCAGGGCAATCCACCAAACCATTAATAATGTCAAAAACAAACAGTAAGGACAAAATACTTCTACTACTCTCCAAAGTTTTTATTCCTATTAAAAGATAACGGGTATTATATGAAGGAGGTAAACCATCAATATTAAAAGAGCGCAAGGCAAATTTCGTGAAAGATTTCTGTATCCGTTCAAGCCGCAACTTATGAGACTCATAAAATGGATTCCAAATAATAGCTGCGTATTCCAATCTAGAACGTACAAATGAATCGAACAAGGCTTTTAAAGTGTACGGATCCGAAAAACATGCACTGTTACGTCGGATGAACGCCAGCATTGCATAAGCTTTGGGAATAATATAATCAAGATGAGAAATGAAAGTAAATCTTCGATTGAAAACCACACCCAAGTCCTGAATTGATCAACAGATCCCAAAGAGGAATTAGCAATATGATAGGCAGACGGACGAACAGTGTCAGATTTAGATAAAGTCATAAAAACACATTTGTTTAGATTTAAAAAGAGACCGTTATTACAGCACCAATTATATAGCTTATCAAGTTCATTCTGCAATAGGGCGGTATCATTTAAGTGACTTATTTTTAAAAGGATCTTAAGATCATCAGCGTAAAGCAGATATTTACAATGGGAAAAAATCGTGGTGATGTCATTGATAAATAACTCAAAAAGAATAGGCCCCAGGATACTTCCTTGTGGAACACCAGAAGTTGCCAAATACGTAAACGATTTAACATTATCAAAGGCCACTACACATTGTCTATTGACTAAATAAGACTCAAGCCAACATAAGAAACTAGAATGAAAACCTAAATTTTTTAACTTTTTGATTAAGAGAAAATGAGATACTTTATCGAACGCTTTAGAAAAGTCCGTATAAATGACATCAACCTGATATCCCTGAACAAAAGCTGATATACAATATTCCGAGAATAACATTAAATTTGTCATAGTGGACCGACCAGTTACAAAGCCATGCTGGCAAGGAGAGATAATACTCTTTATTGAAAAAAATATTTTTTCTTTAATTATGGACTCGAAAAGCTTAGAGATAGTTGTGAGTTTAGATATTGGTCTATAGTTCGCAATATTATTTTTACAGCCAGATTTATGAATAGGTGTAATGAAAGCTATTTTCCAACTATCAATAAAAATCCCCGATTGCAGTGAACTATTGAAAATAACAGTTAAGGGATAAGCTAAAGTAATAGCACAATTTTTCAAAAAAATTGAACATACACCATCTGCATCCAACCGAGTTGAAGGTTTTAGTCTAAGAATTCCATTTATAACATCAACAGTGGTTAAAGTTATAGCTCCAATGTCAATAATAGAATGCACGTTGTCAACACTATCAAAATTATTATTAGTATCACTTTCAAAATTTGATTGAAAGTATTCAGCAAACATGTTTGCAATGCCCAGCGCATTATTTGAAATCATGTCATTTAAAAACATAGAGGAAGGAATATTCGATGAACCCTTCTTGGATTTGATAAATTGCCAAAAAGCTTTTGGATTTTCTTTAATATTCGTTTCAAATTTGGTAATATATTGCTTATATAAGAATTTGTCTAAAAAGTTGAACTCCCTCATATAATGCCTGTATTTATGAAAAAATGAGTTTTGATTTGTTACTAAAAACTTTTTATAGAATTTATTCCGAAGATTTTTCAATTTTTTTAGCCCTTTAGTGTACCAAGGTACTTTGCTAACACGTTCCTTTATCTTAGGAATATGTTGCAAACAGACTGAGGAGATAAGAAGCTTAAAGACATCAAAAATGAAGCAGTATTTAAGTGTTCAAACTCGCTATCCCAGTCAATACAACCAATCGCATAATTTAAGACACTGAAATTACATGCTTTATATTTGAAATTAGTACCTATTGGGTGTTGGAATTAGTTTTAAAGGTTTTCTAAGAGATGGCATAACTATCAATAGATCGCATCGGGCACACCTGTGACTATATTCATTTCAAAGCACATTGTCTAAGCTTCATTTTTCAGTATGTGTCATTCCACTGAAGTGTAAACAACATATATTTTTTTCTCTGTGAACATGTCGACTTTCGTTCCAACAAAACGCAATTTGCGGGAAGGTTTACTTTTGTGCTTCCATTTGAAGAAAAAAGCTGTTGAAGCACAACGCACGCTTACTGAGGCTTACGGGGACTATGCTCCATCGATTTCTACTTGTGAGTACTGGTTCCGTCGGTTTAAAAGTGGTGATTTTGATACGGAAGACAAAGAGCGTCCGGGCCAGAAAAAGTTTGAAGTGTACTATGAGCTGCTAAAACCTAACGAAACCATCACTGGGGAACGCTACCAACAACAATTGATGCAATTGAGCCGAACATTAAAGGTTAAACGGCTGGAATATGGCAAAAGACACGACAAAGTGGTTTTTCAACATGACAACGCACGGCCACATGTTGCAAGAACCGTCAAGGAAACGTTGGAGGCGCTGAATTGGGATGTGCTACCCCACCCGCCTTATAGCCCAGACATAGGCCCTTCCGACTACCACCTATTCAGATCGATGACGCATGGCTTGGCTGAGCAGCGCTTCACTTCTTACGAGGATACCAAAAAATGGGTCGATTCGTGGATTGCCTCAAAAGACGAGTCGTTCTTCCGGCGCAGAATCTATATGCTGCCAGAAAGATGGCAAAATGTTGTAGCTAACGATGGACAATACTTTGAATAATATACATTGTACCGTTGTTTCTAAATAAATGCTCAAAAACCGAAAAAAAACCCTTAAAATTAATTCCAACCCCCAATATATCATTTAAGTTAGCCAAACTAAGATATTTTTAAAAATTTAATTGTATATCTAGAGGAATATGGTGAGCACCAACCGCAGATATTGGAAATGGAGATTCAGATACATTATAATTTAAATTATTAGAATAAATACGAGATCCAATAATCTATTTAAGTAATTAAAACACTTATTTATCTGAATAAGGCCAATATTTAAAATATTATCAATAAAATACAAATCAATATTACTCGTAACATTTGAAGGCGTAAGATAATTGTCATCAGTTTGAATATTCCAGGAAACGGATGGAAGATTAAAATCACCTAATACCAATAACTGATCACCTTGGTTTCTAAAATTTTCATGCAAAGATGAAATGAAACGTTATCCACATGCGCTTGGTAAAGTTCCATTGTACTATTAGGTGGAATGTATGAGACACAAATATAAAGGGACTCAGACGGGCCTTTAATTGTGACACATAGTTGATCAATAACCACATCAGAGTTTGCTAATGCAACAGATGAAGAAATAAAATTCCTTTTGACAGCAATTAGAACACCACCACCACACAGACATCCAGTAGCAGACGCATCACGATCTTTACGATAGACATTATAAAGATGGGGATCAAAGAATTCCTCATTATTAAAGTTTTTATTAAGCCATGTTTCTACCAGCACAAAAATATCGTAATCGAACTGTGAAGTAGCAGCATAAATAGACATAGATTTAGTTCGCAGACCAGATACATTGTGGTAATACACTTTTAAAGCCTGAATTTCTAGAACAGGATGAGAATTTGTTATTGCAACTTCTGTTGGCTTAACGGTCTTTGAAAAAACTGAAAACTTTTTAATTTGACCTCAACTGGCCAAAGATTTTCATTCACGACTTCATTATAATAATTTTTTGATATACCAAGTTTAAAGTTTACGAAACGTAGTGATTGAGGCTGTACATCTCGTTTCACCAATTTTGTACAGGAAAGTGTATGTCTAGGGACTTTAGTATATTTTACTATGAAATTCATGATATCATTTTCTGTAACGATCTGTAGCGATCGAACACAGCTAGCTCAGTGTTTACATTTTGTCCAAAATAAGCGAGCGTTTACTTCGATTTCTGCTGTTTATGAGCCTGAACAGAATCAAAAATCGTTGCGGCCACCGATCTTTGTTGTTGGAAAATACATGCAAAATGTAGAAAAAAACGCAGCTCTTTTTCCGCAACGATAAATCGCACAAATAGAATCTATTCTATTCTATTCTATAAAAAATACTAAATAAAAGCAACTTTGAATCGTTAATCGCAATCGCATCATTCTGGACACATTCTCTGCGTTCGACGACCAGAGAGGGTCATTGGTCGCAACGATTTTTGGTTCTGTTCAGGCTCTATTTCAGACCATCCCTCATTCTCATTTGATTCTAACACATTACAAAGAGAGACAGCATTCTTAGAAGTAGTCGAAAATGAAATGCAAGCAGGAGCTTGAGCAGGTTGTGTTACAGCCACACCATCAAAACCGGTTTCATCAGCCACAACAACAACATCAGCAACAGCAACAGAATGAGATGAAATGCAATTAAAAGCAGACAAAGCAACATCTTGATTAGAAATAGAAACTGACTCTGATAAAGCTTTCTTAACAGCAGTAGCAGCAACAACAACACCATCAGTGGTAGAAATATTAGCCATCAGCGGCGAATTGGTTGAGTCTTCCGAGGAAACAACAACACTAGGCAAAATCTGAATTTGCTCTGCAGCATTAGATGTAGCGGAGTTAGATAAACTCTTTGATGTAGGCGAATTGGTGCTCGAAGCTGAGCGATTTCGTTTTTTGTTTAAAACTTGAACTGATTTATTTAAGTTTTTTGCGCTAGCAAAATTTGAAGCACTAATAATAGTTTTTAGCTCTTTTACTTCAGTGACCAACTGAGCCACTGTAGCACCCAAGTTTAAAGAGGAATTTAAACATTCCGTGCAATTGAAAACTATGTTGGGATGCAAATTTAAAATGGTAAAAGTATTATTGTCATTTATATTTGCACAAGATTTATGAAAAAAGTTTTTGCAGTTATTGCAAGATATCACACTGTCTGTAGCTACTGATTTGTTGCACACTTGGCACCGAGAACGTAGCGACATGATTAGAACGACCGAATCTAACGACAGAATCTAAGACTAGACTGAATTGCATGATTTCGGAAAAAGGGACGTTTTGTGGGATTTTTAGTATGGATGCTTTTATTGGCATCACCAAGATGACAGACGCACGATCTGTCAACGCAACATTAAGTTTTGCAAAGTTTGAGGTCGTCCGTTTTGACAGCTTATATCGTAAAGTTTTTACAACGAAGACCAACGTACGGTCAGCGCACGACCGACCTAACGCAGTATTGTAATTCAGCTATTACGCTGCACTTTTGATAGCTGCCTTCCGCTATGAACCGTAACGCTGCGCATAGCTTCAATATTGGAGGTATTGAGATGGATCGCACTGGAGTTTTAAAAAATTGTTGTATTTCGTCAAGTACGTACCGAAACGCATCTTTGTTGAGACGAAAATAGCTAACAAATCTGTTTACAAATGATATGTAATAAAATTGTTAGTTTCTGTATATATTGCATACTTAGCATTTGGTAGCTCCAAAGGATTAAATAAATAAATAAATAACTGGCCATTTCAGCCCTTGAAAGGACTTTGACCTAGCTTCTTATGATCAATTGTGTTGTGCGTGTTATTAAGTTTGTACACAATTGACCGAGAAATGGACCTACAGGCTTAACGCCGACTAAGAACGGCGATGAACGAAATGTTCTTATTCTCAAGAAGCTTTACATGGCATTTTGATTACTCTCTGAGGTTTGCCATTGTCTGCAGAGAGGTGGCGGCCGTACAGAAAAATTCAAATAATTTTCTGTCGCTGCTGGGATTCGAACCTGGGTTTCCAAAGTTCGTTGACATAGCGGCCACGCACTTTAACCAACTACGCCACGGACGCTCCAAAGGATTATGCCTTCTTATTCTTTGTACATTAGCCACATTTTCCTCTGCATCATTAAAATATAAATCAGAACTTGGATCCATTTCTTTTAAATAATATAAAATTTCAATGCACACAAAACAAATTTTATGAAAATTAAGCAGCAGTTTGTGTTAAGTGTCAAAATTTCGGTGTACGTATGCCCAAACAATGAAAGCATTTTTCATCATGTCTCAACTGAAAATGTATGTTATATGTAATATGAGCATAAAGTTCAGTTGAGTTGTCTTGAATGAAGTCAACTTAAGTTGGGTTGTCATACATAATAGGGGCATTAATAACTCGTGATTTACACAATTTTACTTCGTGATTTCCAGCACATTTTATGCAAGCTGTTTTATTAGCTGCGTTTTTTTCATAGGAGATCAGATCATTTATAAAAAAAACGGTTTGGATCAATTGTGTAATGTTTTTTTAATCACAAACAGATGGCCCTATGCTATACAAAAGATACCCAGCTAGAACACTGACCGTCAACTGACGCTCAGCGCTGATAGAAAAATGTCAGTTTTTTGGTCAGTACGGTCAGTCGGTGCGTGGATATTGTTGTTGCGGTGGGCCAAAACTGACACTTTTTTCCTATCCGTGTGATCTGGCATCTCTGTCTGGCACCCATCTAACTTTCAGTTTCCTTGTTTTGCAAACGTCTCTTGTTGGGAAAGTATTATGTGAATGTGTTAGTTGATACCAAAATTCCTGTGGTTGTATTTGAGATTTGTCAGTCCTGTCTTGCTGGGTAAGCAGCTGATGTACATTTTGAGCTTCGCCTAAATAAAACAAAAGCAATCAAATTTTTGAACTGAACTTAAACTTCTTTATTTATTTCCTTTGCCTCAAGCTCAAAATTTGTTTGCCGCTTTATAGCTGAATTACAATACTGCGTTAGGTCGGTCGTGCGCTGACCGTACGTTGGTCTCCGTTGTAAAAACTTTACGATATAAGCTGTCAAAACGGACGACCTCAAACTTTGCAGAACTCAATGTTGCGTTGACAGATCGTGCGTCTGTCATTTTGGTGATGCCAATAAAAGCAGCTATACTATAAATCCCACAAAACGTCCCTTTTTCCGAAATCATGCAATTATAATTTTAATCAATGAAAAATTAAGGCATAAAATCATTAAGAGCCATAAAACCTACTTGAGGAAGCTAAGATCTTCTTATTAAGTGTAATATAATTTGCGAAATAATGAAAAATGTCACATATTAATGTGAAAATTCGGACTAGAAGCTTCAAAATAAATGAACGCTTTGCAATTTAATGATAAAATGTGGCAAAAAATGTGTCTTTGATTTATCGATATTTTTATACATATATATATATATATATATATATATAACTAGCTTTTTCCCGGCGCGCGTTGCTGCACCCTGCAACTATATGGGAACATAATAGGTGTATTCAAAGCTTTTCTAAAACTCATAGTTTGACACCACTGTCATTTTCCACTGACCGTTACAGTTTTCCATTAGCAGGAGATCACCAAATAGTAACTCCATTTTAACTTTGTATATAAGTACTGCTACTTTTACTTTCAAAGCTATTCGATAATACAAATTGTATGGGCGGAGCTACACCCCCTTATATAATGCCCATCCCAGTTTTCTAGTAGATGGACATTAACCAGTTTTAGTACAGTTGCCGACAGTGAGCATCAAACTTAATTATCAAAATGTAGCCAAATCGACGAAAACCGTAAGAAATAAAGCATTTTTATTGATTTGTGGGCGGTAAACGGGAGTGATAGAAATTTAAGCCATCTCGTACTTGAAAAAAATGTACTGCCAAAATTTCAGCTCTATCGGCTCAGTAATTTTGAAGTTTTCAGCTTTTTTGTATATATATTTTGGATAAAGATTATTGGCTATAACTTTTGATTGGTAAGAGATACTAAGATAATTTTTTCTAATAAATTAATTATTTAGCTTGTATATTTTTTTCAAAAATATAAAAACACAATATTGGAAAAAAAATTTCCAATTCCAATGCTTTTTGAATCACAGAAATGGTTTTTAATTTTTGCGTAATATTGAAACAATTTTTTCCTATAAATGTTCTCATTTTTAAATGGAGTTAAAAATTTGCGAATTTGAATTTAAATTATTTATACAACAAAAACAATTTTTGAGCCTTTTTTTGAGGAAAACTCCAATATTTCAGACCTTTTTTGAAAAAAGTACTTAAAATATATATACTCAACTAACGGTATTTTTGCAATAAGATTTTCATAGTATTTTGATGAAGCTTTAAGACAAAAAAGAATTTAACAAAATGTATAAAAGCATCACAAAATAAAATTTCGGAATGTTTTTTTTCTCATTTTTGAGCAACTTAATGCAACAAATATATCGTTGTACTAAAAATTTTCAAGATATGTTCATATTTTGGTGTCAAATTGACGGAATTTTTTTATGTTAAACGTAAAATCTTTATTCATCAAATCTTGGTGCACCGGTTTTGATAAGAGGAAGAATATCGCTTCTAAAATTTCATTATTATCAAAATTTTCGCAGTATTGAAGATATGTTAGTATTTTTGGTATGAAAATAAGGGAAATTTTTTAATTTTACTAAATTTAAGAAATTTTTTTTTGTATATATTTGTATATTTAACCTAAAAAAACAACTACAAATATGCCTATTGTAGTTTGGGGCGATATTGTAAAAAATTTGTTCTACAGCGCTATCTGGTGTCCAAGGTGGATCAAAGAAGATAGTGTTATAAAACTCACCGTTCCTGAAAACCATTGTTTACCAATTTTCATTCTAATCGCATGAGCGGTTTGGAAGTATTAGGTGGTTTTGCAAAAAAATTGTACTACAGCGCCCTCTGGTGTTCAAGATGGGTCACAAAAGATAGCAGCAAAACATTCAACGTACATGAAAACCACTGTATACCGATTTTCATTCGATTCGCGTAAGCGGTTTGTGAGTTTCAGGCAGTTTTGTAAAAAATTTGTACTACAGCGCCCTCTGGTGTTCAAGGTGGATTAAAATTGATAGCCCACAAACACGTACCGTACCAAAAAACTTCTATACACAAATTTTCATGCCAATCGGATGAATAGTTTAGGAATCTATTGCATAGTTACACACAAAAACTCCTATATACAAAAAGTGGGCGTAAAAATGGGCGTGGTCAAATTTTAAAATAAATTAGCCAAATCGGTGTAGCCGTTTTCTGATTTTAGATAAATCAAAAAAGTGGTCGTAAAAGTGGGCGTAAAAGTGGGCGTGATCAATTTTTCTTTTCGTAAAAACCTAACTTGGACTAAAACGAACATTTTAAAAAAAAAATTATCCAAATCGGTCCAGCCGTTCTGAAGTGATGCGAGTTATTTGAAATTGCAGATTCGAGCTGCCACGCCCCTTGTACAATGCTCGCTGAATCACTTGTAATTAGTGAGTACTTGGGTGAAATTAGTGAGTAAAATGAACTGCACAAGTGTTCACAGTTGAAAATTTTTTTTCAAGCACATTCATGCACATGTCTAATATTTATCATTTCATTCTTATTATGCTTTTATATTTATCATTTGACATTTTGTGGGCAATTGCAAATCTTGCTAGCAGCAATAAATTTGCATGTACTATTATTTTTTTAAAGTAAAAATACAACATTCCTTTGTGTGTTATATTATTCAAACAATAATATTAAGGGTATTCGTCCTCAGCCAACCTCGTTACAATATATAATTGCCCAATATATAAGTTTGCCATTTTGCATGAATACCCTCATAATAGTATTTATAATATACTAAAAACTGTATAAATTTTAATAGGATATTCAATTGAATAATATTAATATCATCCTAAATTCATCAAAATCATTATTATACTACTTAAGCAGCATGTTAATTTAAAAAATTTTATCAATTTAAAAAAAACTCGCATCAAAATATAAATTCCCACGACAATCCTATGAAAATCTTAGTTTTCCATCGGAATCCAAGAATACCCACAATTTAGCATTTCTCAACGAAAATGCAACCCAGCGTTAATATGGAATGTCAAAAGCACGAGCTAGTAGAGCATGTCGCTACTCATAGCGTTGATCGTACGTCACCCCCTCAAATTCATTTTTACGGGATGAGGTCGACGCAATGCATGAAGTCATATTTTGTGTTGCTTCATAAGAACCCATTGTTTCTAGTCTAGCTGTCAAAGGCCGACCGACCTAACGCAGTATTGTAATTCAGCCATTAACTTTTTTGCTAGCAATACCAATGCTGCCAAACTTTATATATGTCAAATAATGCAGTACTGCCAATTTTCCGGACACCCAGCGCCACCTTGCCGTCAATTAGAACTAAGTGTTGCCTACTTTTATAGTTGCGGCCTCAACACTTAAAAACATCGAATTGGATCAATTGTTGTTGAAAATCAGTTTTTTTTGCTTTGCGTGTAAAAGTGATGATATAGTCCTGATCTCCCATGAAAAAAATGCAGCTATTATTGCATTCGTTACACTCAGAAAAAAGTCCCTCGGAATATGATAAAAAAGGCATCATATTTAGAGAAAAATGGTATAGATAAAAAAAAAAAATAAATAACTGGCCATTTCAGCCCTTGATTGCGTGTTATTAAGTTTGTACACAATTGACCGAGAAATGGACCTACAGGCTTAACGCCGACTCCGAACGGCGATGAACGGAATGTTCTCGTTCTCAAGAAGCTATACATGGCATTTTGATTACTCTCTGAGGTTTGCCATTGTCTGCAGAGAGGTGGCGGCCGTACAGAAAAATTATTTTAATTCAAATAATTTTCTGTCGCTGCTGGGGTTTGAACCTGGGTCTCCAAGTTCGTCGACATAGCGGCCACGCACGTTAACCAACTACGCCACGGACGCCACTACAAATACATTACGTTAAAAAATGTGTGTACCATTCTGTCGCATTGGAATTATTTCTAATAATTTGTGTATCAGTAGCTTCATGCGAAAGGAGTTTTTCAAAGCTTAAATTAATAAAGACTTATTTAAGGTCTTCCATGGGACAGGTAAGGCTTTCCGATCTTGCTATTTTATCCATTGAAAACGAGTTTGCAAGTAATATTGATTTCGATGAGGTTATTTCAAATTTTGCAGCTCTTAAAGTAAGAAAAGTTAGTTTTTAAGACAACGCCATTAATAAGATTTCTTTGTTTAACCTTATACTACATATAGAAATATGTACATATCTGAAAATTTAATACTTTTGTTCCGTCAGTTGTTCCTACATATCTAAATATGTAGACACCTGAAAATGTAATATTTATGTTCTGTTTTTTACAAATTCTTATTGGTTGTCATATGTTGTTTGTTTTTTTTCGGAAAACATAAAGATACTAATAAAAACACTTAATCTCATCGAATTGGTTTCTTTTGCATTTAAAAATTATTTATAGGAGTAACACCATGAGTATCCGCCCCGGGTGTCACCAAGCCTAGGAACGCCACTAAGTTGTATAAATCCAACGAAGGTCTCAAGTAAAGCACGGCAAGTCCAAAAGAAATTAATTTTTAATTGAATTAAGCGCAAAATTCGGTTTAAAATAAAACTTTACGCAACAAGAAAAAAGCAGGTCTTTCAATGTTGGCGCTACGTTTTCTATGATTTAAATTAAAAGTTCGGTTATTTAATTGTAACACTGGGTTTGCTATATATAACAAAATCCCGATGTTTTACTGAAAAACAGGGTATGCACTTTATTATACGTAAGCGAAAATTTAGTTTTGCTGAGTTTTTCTGAGGCAAAATTAAAACACCCCACGGCCGAACCAAAGTATATTCAAAGTCTTAAGCAGTCAATAAAATGTTTATTAGTAAAACCATTTTCGTCACAGTTTTAACCAGGGATCGTTATTATTATAAGCTATATCCAAAAACTCAAAGTGAAATTATTATTTTTAGATTTTTATTTTATTGCTCAACAATAAAAATTACCTTACGATTTGATCAGAAATAAAAGTTATTTTTTGATTTTTATTTTTCTGTTCCAGAACAAGAATTATTTTTGAGTTTTATTATTTTGCTTAGGAATGAAAATTGTTTCGCCCAGGAACAAATATTTCTCAATAAAATCATTGAGAAATAAAAAATCGTGATAAAAATAAAAATCATTTGTCCAGCTTTATTTTTTTTTTCCGCAAACATAAAACTCAAAACATCACACAGCTTTGTTGCTGGCACAAGCCAATTTTTATTCTCTACACCTGAGCAGGGGAGATTTAAGGGAGGACCGGAGAGGGTTAATATGTATGACTGACCCCCCAGGAAAATTTTTCCCTTGGGGTCCTATTTCTTGCAACCACTCCTTATAGGGGCTGCCATACAAATTTTATAATTTTTATATATATTTATTTCCTACCTTCAAAAATAAAACTGTACCAATGATTTTTATTTTTGAGCGTAAAATATTTAATTTTTATCATTCAAATATTTCATATCTCATTTTGTATGGGAGGTGGGGGTGGTTTTCACTCGGTTTGTTTGAATTTCATAAACAGAGTACATGCTATATATCAAAGTTCAGTTGCAAAATTGCAAGTCCATATATTAATTTCTGTGGAATTTAAAGAGATTTTACCATTTTGGTAAAGTCATTTTCAAACTTAGTCTTTATTTCTAAGCTGTAAGCGTGATCATAGACAGACAGACGGACGGACAGTCAGATGGGCATGACTAAATCGACTCGCGTGGTGATGCTGATCAAGAATATATATACTTTTCTATACCTACCACGCTTCCTTATGGGCGTTACAAACGGAATGAAAAATTAATATACCCCTTTCACGATTTTTGAACGTGGGGGTATAAAAATGTATGATATTTGTGGCACGTTATGATAGAAGATCCTCTGTTTACATAAAAAACTATAGTTCATGGCAAAATGATCTTTTGCTGGCCAAAATTCTGAAAGGCTCTATAAGGGGATTTTCTGAGTCGTTGATTTCGAATTTGATGTCAAAAATTCAAAATTAAAAATGGCGGATCCAATATGGAGGCTGAAATTTCAAAATGTCATTGTATCTGTATGAAACGTTGTGTAAGGCGGTTTCCGTGGTCGTTGATTTCGAATTTGTTGTCAAAATTTAAAAATTTTACATGACGGCTTCAATGTGATGCACGGTATTTTGAGTCCATATTCCACAAACTATTTTAAGATTTCGGATTTTGGTATTGAAAATGAAATCAGCAATGACTCCCTTATACCAAGTTTCTTAGAATTTTTAACCATTTTGCTTCCAAATGAGACTATATTTGCTGAAATGTAGATCAAAACCTTAACCCATTCAACCCTTTCAATAAAATAAATAAATATTTTAAAAAACATTTTTTTAATTAATTTGAAATTTAAAATTCAAGTCTATTATTCATTAAAAAGTATTATATCATATCCAATTCATTATCTAAAATTAAATTTTCCTCTTCAAAAATGTCTTCTTCATCGCCTTCATCTGTACTTTCCATTAGGTCTTCGTTCTGTTCAAGCACATAAGCTTCAGTGGGACCCTCACAACTTAATTGCTTGCTTTCAATACGTATAATACGTATATAACAGCAGTAAATACTGCTGCGTTGTAAAATTGTTTTCAAGAAGAAACGCTAATGCCTGCTCTTCTGAAGCGACAATTGGCGTTTTTACATATTGGAAACATATTTTTCTAATTTTTCAACATGGCCCGATAACGATGGCCATTGACTGTAACGGCCACTCCTTGCTCATTTTCGAATTATGCCTCTGGACCAAAATCCTCACCAAACAGTGACTCGTTTTGGGTGCATCGTCTTTTCAATGTATGCGTGCGGGTTTTCTGTGCCCCAAATGCGACAATTTTGCTTGTTTACATACCCGCCAAGATCAAAATGAGCTTCATCTGAAAAGATGATTTTTTTGGCAAAATCGGCATCTTCTGTAAGTCGATCGCAGGCCCACTTCCCAGCGTTGTTCAAGCGTATACACAACCATATTCGTTCAGCGGAAGGATAAAACTAATTATCTGGCAAATCAGACATGTGCTAAGTGTTACCCTTCACGAAATAAGCACTAGTTGAAAAAAAAAACGTTAAATGGCGGAACCTTTAGTTCACAACACAGGCCTCTTTCTTATGTTTGACATTCTCGTTTCGCCAAACTCGTAAAAGCTCGGAATTTTCGAAGCAGAAGTTGTCTAGAAAAAAGCGTTTTTTTTCAAAAATCGTAATACAACACATGATAAAAAAAAACTTATTACATCCAAAATTATTATTTTTTTTTTACTTTAGACTGGCCAACATTTTGTAAGTCTACACAAACTTAAGAATTAAAGAAACACAGTAATTCTATATGTTGCATTAAACAACTGATTTTATCACTGCACCAGATCTTTTTTAAAAAATAACATACATTAAAATTTAAGTACTTATTATCACTGATATTTTCCATATTTAACTTTTTTTAAACTATTTTTTTTTTCTAAGCAAGAATAATTTTTTTAATAAATTGATAAAAAAATCGCACACGGACTTGCATTCACAATTCTACTCAGAAAGCTCATTTGCAATAACAAAAAAACAATAACGTACTGTGACAAAAACCGGTTTTGGCCAGCAAAAGTGGTCGATGGGACCATAGTACATGGTTAGAAATCTTTAGTTTTGAGCTCTATTTGGATAAACTGTTAGAACTACTTCGGAATATGTATGCTTACATTAATTAAAGTATAATTTCAGATTTTAATTATTTAAATTTCACACACCATCGTCTTAGAAAAAGTTGTTTATTTTTTTTTTTTTTTTTTGCACATTCAATTCGCTTTCTGCACCTCACTTTCAAACTTGAACCATAATGACACATTTAAGGACAAGCTACTGTATCATTTAAATTTCGATTTGGGGTAATTTAAAAAAATTTTTTTTTTATGTTTGGCGTATGTTTTAGAAATTTAATAATTGCCAATCGGATTCCTTCTTTGTATTTAAGTTAAATTTTGAAGATCACTGCCACAGGAGCTATTTCGCAACCTTCCCATGCAACTTTCGTTAATGGGATACATTAAGTATCATTGGGATAGCAAGTCACCAGAATTTAGTTTGCTCTTCTATTCCCTTCAACATGATATTACTGCTTCTACCCATAATTTTCTCTTCCATTTCGTTAAGTTCCTTGCTCTGTGCGAACAAATCATTAATGAGTGAATGTTTTTTTGCACCACAGCAACATCTATCTTGTCTGTTTTTAGGAATTATTATATATAATCGAGCAGGAATTCACTATAATTGACTACTGTATATTTTCCGATACGAGTAATACAACATTTTTATAATTGACTTCATAACTCAGCCTCAAGGTAAGACACAACAGTGCCTAATGATGCAAACAACCACATTATTTTATTAAAGTCTATTCACACGAGATTGAATGCTAATTGATTCCACTCTAAGTGATTTCCAGAGAAAAAATACAAAACAAAACAAAGGTTTGATATGTACATATATTTAGGCGCCTTACGCTCCATAAAAAAAACAGTTCGAGTCGGTTCCTCGAAATAATCCTTGGTTTATGTTATGATGTTTCTCCCCAAATATTTCGACTTTAGCGATATCTATCTGTGAGTCGAAATGGCTTCCAATTTGCATCAACAAATTTTAAATTTTTTCCTTCGGACCAAAGACAAATCGAAAAATTACAATGTTCTGTGTACTCTTTTCTGGGAAAATACACAAAAATATTGATTTTTTCGCAGTGATTTTTGTATTTTTTTTATTCGATTTTTATGAAAATATCTATAACTATGCCATTTTTTTACTGATTTACCATTAAAAAGTATCATTGAAATGTAGTGACTGCTGCTTTTCATTACTTACGGTTCGTTTGGATAAAATTAAATGCAAATGTAAGGATAGGTAGCGAGAGGATATGTTTCCAAGTAAAATTAAAATCCAAAAGGTAGCGCTTTTTATCGCAAAAACTGTTTTTTCTTTTTTTTTCTATCTTTTACGTTTTTTGATTTTCTTGTTTTCATATATAATTCATTCGTTATCAAAATGAATTAATTTAAGATCTGGCATAGCCTTTTTTCTGTATTTTTCCCCGCAGAATTCAAGATTTAGTCTCCGAAGATTTTTGATTTGATCTTAACTCTGTAAATTTGTAAAAACCGTATTAAACTTAAAAAAATTAATGCATGCTATCATCAAGGTCACAATTTGTAGTTGTAAAAATAAAAGTATCATAAAACATATATTAAGCATTAAGGTATAATATCGTGTAGCAACCAAAAACAGGAGCTGTTTTAAAAAAATTTTTTTAAATATAAGAAGTTATTATTTTCTTTTTACACAGGTTATTGTACATAAAAAATACTATATAAAAATATTTTTTTTTTAAATACAGTTCTGGCTTTTATATAGAGGGCGCTGAAAATGGCATTGAAAAAAAGACATCCGAAACGGTTCGATGGATATGGCCTTTCCCATGTATCGGAAACAAAAAAATCAAGACCCCCGGGGTTTTTTTTTAATTATTGCGGAAGTTGAAGTAAAAAGTTCGAAAAATAGATACATTTTCGCGCGCTTTTTTGTTTATATAAAAAAAACAAATATAAAAATAGATACTTGAATTTAGGGGGGATGCTTAAAGGACAAAATAACGAACAAAATGCAAAAAAAAATAATTGAAACTGAACCAATAGAATAGATAATTTAAAAAATGCCATTTTTATAAAATGGCATTTTTTAAATTATTATTTATGTTTTATTTAAACTGTTATATTTTTTAAGAAGTTTTTAGTTTCGCATTTTATTTAAAATTTGTTTTTAATGTTGTTTGTTTTATAAATTGCTTTTAGTTTTTTAATTTCACTCTTATTTTTAATTCTATTTATTTTTACTTACTTACTTATCTGGCGCTTACAACCGAAGGTCGGTTTTGGCCTCGTATAAGAAATTGCGCCAGCCATTTCTGTTTTGCGCTTGCTGGCGCCAGTTGGAAACACTAAGTCTGGTCAGGTTATCCATCATATGATCCTTCCAACGAAGATGTGGGCGTCCTCTTCTGCGTTGACCACCACCAGGTACCGAATCGAATATTTTTTTCGCTGGAGCGTCGTTTTCCATTCGCTCAACATGACCTAGCCAGCGGAGCCACTCGATTTTAATGGGCTTAACTATGTCGATGTCAGCGTACAGCTCGTGGTTCCATCGAATTCAGTACTCACCATTGACGCAGATTGGACCGAAGATTTTACGAAGGATCTTTCTCTCGAAGGCTCCGAGAGTCTTTTCATTAGAACTGCTCAACGTCCAGGTTTGTGCTGCATATAATAAGACGGGCATGATTAGTGACTTATAGAGCGTGTTGTTTTCTTCGTCGAGAGAGGGCTCTGCTTCTCAATTGCATACTTAGCCCAAAGTAACACCTGTTGGCAGGAGTTATCCTTCGTTTTATCTCAATACTGACATCGTTGAAAGAGTTTACGCTGGATCCCAGGTAGACGAAGTCCTTAACGACCTCGAAGGAGATGTTGTTAACAGTGACGTGGTTTACAAGACGCTGGGACTGTTTATTTGTTGACACTAGGTATTTCGTCTTATCTGCATTCACTGCAATACCCATTCGACTCGACTTTTTCGCTAATCTGGAGAATGCTGCTCTGACTTCGTGCGTATTATGGCCAATGATATCGATATCATCAGCATACGCCAGCAGCATAATACTTTTGTAGAATATCGTGCCACTGCGTATCGAATCAGCCGCTCGGATGATCTTCTCCATCATCAGGTTGAACAAGTCGCACGATAAGGAACCACCTTGCCTGAAACCTCGTTTGGTATCGAATGGAGGAGTGAGATCCTTCCCGATCTTAACTGTGCTGCTGGTGTTGCTCAGTGTCATTCTGCAAAGGCGGATGAGTACGGTATGCAAATATTCGACATTATAAAAAAACCGGTTTCGAATAGTACAATTTTTACAAAACCGGTTTTCGAATTATTCGACCAGAAAAAAACCGGTTTTAAATTAAATAAATGTTTTCCTTTTTTACCTACATATATCTATGTAGTTTTTATTTAACAAAAATAGCAATTATTTTTTAATAAATTAAATAAACTGAACTATAAGCGAAGGTTTTGCTTAAGGTGAGAGTTTTTCGAAAGTGTTTGGGTAGAATTTTTTTTTAATGTTTGAGTTTTTATTTTGTTGTCTTAAAAGCGCTTGCTATAGAAGATTGAATTCATGAAAATTTTTCCCAAAAATAAAAACTGAACTTCTTTTTCGAAATTCATAATAAACTTATTTAGTTTTTTATGGTTCTTTTTTAAGTAATTTCCGAACAAAAAAGTAAAATTGATGGTTATTTTTTAATTCATTTCCGAACAAAAAAGGTTAATTTTTGAGAGACATTTTAGTCCGAAGAATGATACAAAAAAGTTTCATTTATGAGTGCCGAATTTGAACGTTTCTACCCGAAATGGTTCATAAATGAATTCGAAAATGGTAGTTTTGATTCACTGAGTAGAATTATGTTTCGAGTTTTTCTTTCACTCTTTTTAACACATGTTTTATATCCTTTAATGATTATTTCTATATTTGTACTTAATGCTTTTAGATTTTTTCGGGCATTTCGTACAATAAGCCTTGTTGAATTTCCTATCTTTTTTCAAATACTTCCAGACTTCTGAGTTCATGTCAGGCTGTTCATAATTCAATATATTTTTGAAAAAAGAATGCATTATAAACTAAAAATCATGTTTAACATACATTAAATACACCAGCCGCTTGTAAATGCTGTTTTAACAAAAGAAAGCAAAAAGAAATGACCAAAGGAATGAATGCAATGAAAGCATATGCTTAAACGAGCTCAAATAAAGCAAAATGAAATAGAAGCCAGAGATAAGTAATGTTAGAAACGTTAGTGAAATGTAAAAACGTAAAATTTTACAATTTTCAATTATAGATTTATATATTTCTTAACTATTCGAGCAGTCCAATTATTCGAGGCAAAAAAACCGGTTTTCGAATTATTCGAAAATTGCGATTTAAAAAAAAACCGGTTCGAATTACAAAAAAAAAACCGAAACGCCGAATAATTCGAACCGGTTTTGCATACCCTACGGATGAGCTTTGCAGGAATACCAAATTCAGACATGATGGAGCATAGATAATTCCTTATTGGACTGTCGAAGGCAGCTTTATAATCGTCAAAAAGATGGTGTGTGTCGATCTATTTTTCTAGGGTCTTCTCCAAGATTTGTCGTAGCGTAAATATCTGGTCTATGGTGGATTTACCAGGTCTGAAGCCACACTGATAAGGTCCAATCAACTGGTTTACGATGGGCTTCAGTCTTTCACATAAAACGCTCGACAGGACCTTATATACGATATTAAGAAGGCTTATCCCACGGTAGTTGGCGCAAATTGTGGGATCACCTTTCTTGTGGATTGGGCAGAGCACACTGAGGTTCCAATCGTTTGGAATGCATTCTTCCGACCATATTCTGCATAGAAGCTCGTGAATGCATTTAAATAGAGCTTCGCCTCCATTCTTGAAGAGCTCAGCAGGTAAGCCATCGGCTCCTGCGGCTTTGTTGTTTTTAAGCTGAGCTATAGCTTTCAAGACTTCACTATGGTCGGGCAGCGGAATTTCAACGCTGTCGTCCACAATTGGGGTTTCCAGGATATCATACCTATTGGCCGAATTGTTGTCGTCGTCACCATTCAGAAGACAAGAGAAGTGTCCCTGAACATCATCAGTGTACTTTAGATATCTGTCACTAGATTTCCATTTTCATCCTTGCAGGAAGAGGCCCCGGTCTTGAAACCATCGTCCAGGCGTCTTATTTTTTCGAAAAATTTTCGGACCCTATTCCTGTCACCATGCATCTCAATTTTCTCGCACTCACGCATTTCCGCTTTTCTTTTCTTTCGCCTGAAAATGCGTCCCTCTGCCCTCCTCTTCCCTTTGTATCGCTCTTTAGCAGCACGCGTTACAACCGACTGCAGGGCGGCTTTGTAAGCGGCGTCTTTTTCTGCAGTGGCGTCGCGACACTCTTGGTCGTGCCACTGGTTTCGGCGAGGGCGGTGATAGCCAATCACCTCTTCGGCAGCCGTACGCATAGAGTGGGAAATATGATTCCACTGCGCGCATATATCGTCGATCGGAGGAGTGCTTTCTTGAAGCAGGAGTGAGAGTCAAGTAACGAAGTCTTCGGCTGTTTGTTTTGATTGCAGCTTTTCGACGTCTAGCTTTCTGTGTGCTGAATTGCGTGCCTTCTTGGTTGCGCACAGGCGTGTACGGATCTTGGCTGCGACATGATCCGAGTCTATATTGGCACCACGGAATGTGCGTACATCTAAAACACTGGAAGAGTGCCTTCCGTCTATCAGAACGTGATCACTTTGGTTGCGCGTCTTTTGATCAGGAGACAGCCAAGTGGCTTGAATCTAGTGCTACTAACGACCATGTTTCGCGCTGCGGCAAAGTCAATCAGCCTCATTCCGTTATCGGAGGTATTGTCGTGGAGGCTGAACTTTTCGACTGTTGGACCAAAGATATTTTCTTTTCCCACCTTGGCGTTGAAGTCACCAAGCACGATTTTTATGTCGTGGCGGGAGCTGCGCTCATAGGCCTCTTCAAGTTGCTCGTAGAAGCTGTCTTTGGTCTCATCGTCCTTATCTTCTGTCGGAGCGTGCGCACAAATCAGGCTTATGTTGAAAAATCTTGCCTTGACACGGATTATGGCAAGTCGTTCGTTCACAGGTGTGAATCGCAGAACATGATGTCGTAGTCGCTTGCCAACCACGAATCCGTATTCAAATTCGTGCTTCTCCGCATGGCCGCTGTAGTAGATATCACAGGATGCTTGCCGGAAGCAACCCTGTCTCTTCCATCGCATTTCTTGGATTGCAGTGATATCAGCCTTGTATCTTTCTAGGATATCTATCAGTTGGATAGAGACACCATCCCAATTAAGGGTTCGGACGTTCCAAGTGCATATCCGTAAATCATTGTCAGTTTTTCGTTTGCAGTAGTCCTCATCAGATTTGGGGATAATTTTTATCTTTTTTCTTACATTTTTCATTGAAATTTGTTTTTACGTGGTGGGCTTCAAACCCAACGTACAACCCTTTAAAGGCAGGGAGCCCGCCGCTCAGATTAGCCGTTAAACTAACGGTTGCCAGTTTGCCGTTTCTAGAGGACACCACGTAGAGGTTTGAGTCGGCTTGAGACGAGTTCGACATGGATAATGCTGTCCTCACCAGGTTGAGGCAGTCAGACACGTTGCCATGTGAAGATCGCCCCCTTGACCCTCACGCGTTGCCTTGTGAGGATCGTCCTCCTATCTATTTATTTTTAATTTTATTTAATTTTGTTAAATTTTAACTTTTTCGAACTTTATCTTTAATTTTTTTACAAGTAATTTTGTATTTGAAATATTTAAAATAAGTTTTTTATTTAATACAAAATATTTTCAATAAAATTAAGTCCGAAAATTTTTATAAAACTTAATGGATCTTAAGACCATAATTTAAAAATGAAGTTATAGTGTAATTAAAAAAATTGTTTTTTCTTGTTCGTTATAGTGTTGATTTATAGTTTATAGTTTATTTACAATAATAAACAAGGTATTTTTTATTTATTTAAATATTTTGATTGCATATTTTAGCGGCAACAAGACAACCCAGTTGTTCCAGCTGGCGATTGTCCTGCGTGGCAACTAGATCAATTTCTTTATTATGAAATAAATTATATTTATTATATAGGTTCAGAAGGGATGGATTAAGAGAGATAGATACAATATTAAGTTAAGTTAAAAAAAAAAAAAATAATAAATATAGCAAAAAAATACAATACAAAATTTTTGATGTCATTTTAAAGGTGATAAAATTATCTATAATTTTATTCTTGGGTGTATTTCAATCCAAACTGAATTAAAAAAGTTACAGCGATTTTTCTTAAATCAACATGGCTTACCGACAACTTGGTTGATAAGATTTTGACGTTTTAGAGTCTATCAACTAATGCTAGTAACACAAATTCGCCGTCAGCGCTGCTTTTTCGCTGCCCGTGCCAATGTTTTTCGCCATGCCGATAACTACATCCTACGATTTGTTCAATATTGAAAGTGGCTTTCAGTTGTAAAGTCTATACAATCTATAGTCTCTGACAACCGTAACATAAATAAGCAGCTACTGATGTTGGGTAATGACCAAATCGCAAAGGCGCGTAAGGTCGGTCGCGCTTTGTTATGAAGCAATCCATAATGGCTAAAACGCAATACTGCGTTAGGTCGGTCGGCGTTTGACAGCTAGACCATGAACCAACAAGACAAGATCAAGCAATCAGCAGTGCGAGAAAAAAGTATTTTATTCGTTCCACGTCATCGGTCACAAAAAAAGCTATAGTGCATACGTTTTTCATGCAAAACATGTGAAAACTTAAATAAGTTTAATTCTTGAAAAAGTGTTTGAATACTTTTTTTGTTTATATTTTCATGCAATAACGAAATTAAAAGTAATTTTTTTTTGCTGTTGCAATTATTGCACGTTGCTACAGCACACTTCATTTTTATAAAAAACACAAAAAATTACTGAATTATAAACACTAATAATTCTTTAAAACTTCAAGAAATAATTTTTCACATATAATCGCTACACGTAAACAAAACAGTTTGTGACCGATGACGTCAGACCTACCAGCTTTGTTTTGTTTACAATATGGCGGCTATTTTCTTTGCATAATCTTTAAGCTGAAATCGCAATACTGCGTTAGAGCCTGAACAGAATCAAAAATCGTTGCGGCCTCCGATCTTTGTTGGAAAATACATTCAAAATGTAGAAAAAACCGCAGCTCTTTTTCCGCAACGATAAATCGCACAATTAGAATCTATTTTATTTCTTCTCTTGCGACCGACGATTCTCTCTCTAAGTGCTATTAGTGTTGCCATATTTTTGCTAAGAATTGGCTGTGTTTCATGAAATTTGCTTAGTTTTTTTTTATCTTCTGACATTTCTTGTCTGTGTGTGTTGTATTCACACAATTGACGAGACCAATACATTGAAATGAAATAGAAAAAATAAATAAAAAAATACGAAATAAAAGCAACTTTGAATCGTTAATCGCAATCGCATCAATCTGGACACATTCTCTGCGTTCGACGACCAGAGAGGGTCGTTGGTCGCAACGATTTTTGATTCTGTTCAGGCTCTATTTCAGACCATCCTTCATTCTCATTTGATTCTAATACATTACAAAGAGAGACAGCATTCTTAGAAGTAGTCGAAAATGAAATGCAAGCAGGAGCTTGAGCAGGTTGTGTTACAGCCACACCATCAAAACCGGTTTCATCAGCCACAACAACAACATCAGCAACAGCAACAGAATGAGATGAAATGCAATTAAAAGCAGACAAAGCAACATCTTGATTAGAAATAGAAACTGACTCTGATAAAGCTTTCTTAACAGCAGTAGCAGCAACAACAACACCATCAGTGGTAGAAATATTAGCCATCAGCGGCGAATTGGTTGAGTCTTCCGAGGAAACAACAACACTAGGCAAAATCTGAATTTGCTCTGCAGCATTAGATGTAGCGGAGTTAGATAAACTCTTTGATGTAGGCGAATTGGTGCTCGAAGCTGAGCGATTTCGTTTTTTGTTTAAAACTTGAACTGATTTATTTAAGTTTTTTGCGCTAGCAAAATTTGAAGCACTAATAATAGTTTTTAGCTCTTTTACTTCAGTGACCAACTGAGCCACTGTAGCACCCAAGTTTAAAGAGGAATTTAAACATTCCGTGCAATTGAAAACTATGTTGGGATGCAAATTTAAAATGGTAAAAGTATTATTGTCATTTATATTTGCACAAGATTTATGAAAAAAGTTTTTGCAGTTATTGCAAGATATCACACTGTCTGTAGCTACTGATTTGTTGCACACTTGGCACCGAGAACGTAGCGACATGATTAGAACGACCGAATCTAACGACAGAATCTAAGACTAGACTGAATTGCATGATTTCGGAAAAAGGGACGTTTTGTGGGATTTTTAGTATGGATGCTTTTATTGGCATCACCAAGATGACAGACGCACGATCTGTCAACGCAACATTAAGTTCTGCAAAGTTTGAGGTCGTCCGTTTTGACAGCTTATATCGTAAAGTTTTTACAACGAAGACCAACGTACGGTCAGCGCACGACCGACCTAACGCAGTATTGTAATTCAGCCATAATTCAGCTATTACGCTGCACTTTTGATAGCTGCCTTCCGCTATGAACCGTAACGCTGCGCATAGCTTCAATATTGGAGGTATTGAGATGGATCGCACTGGAGTTTTAAAAAATTGTTGAATTTCGTCAAGTACGTACCGAAACGCATCTTTGTTGAGACGAAAATAGCTAACAAATCTGTTTAAAAATGATATGTAATAAAATTGTTAGTTTCTGTATATATTGCATACTTAGCATTTGGTAGCTCCAAAGGATTATGCCTTCTTATTCTTTGTACATTAGCCACATTTTCCTCTGCATCATTAAAATATAAATCAGAACTTGGATCCATTTCTTTTAAATAATATAAAATTTCAATGCACACAAAACAAATTTTATGAAAATTAAGCAGCAGTTTGTGTTAAGTGTCAAAATTTCGGTGTACGTATGCCCAAACAATGAAAGCATTTTTCATCATGTCTCAACTGAAAATGTATGTTATATGTAATATGAGCATAAAGTTCAGTTGAGTTGTCTTGAATGAAGTCAACTTAAGTTGGGTTGTCATACATAATAGGGGCATTAATAACTCGTGATTTACACAATTTTACTTCGTGATTTCCAGCACATTTTATGCAAGCTGTTTTATTAGCTGCGTTTTTTTCATAGGAGATCAGATCATTTATAAAAAAAACGGTTTGGATCAATTGTGTAATGTTTTTTTAATCACAAACAGATGGCCCTATGCTATACAAAAGATACCCAGCTAGAACACTGACCGTCAACTGACGCTCAGCGCTGATAGAAAAATGTCAGTTTTTTGGTCAGTACGGTCAGTCGGTGCGTGGATATTGTTGTTGCGGTGGGCCAAAACTGACACTTTTTTCCTATCCGTGTGATCTGGCATCTCTGTCTGGCACCCATCTAACTTTCAGTTTCCTTGTTTTGCAAACGTCTCTTGTTGGGAAAGTATTATGTGAATGTGTTAGTTGATACCAAAATTCCTGTGGTTGTATTTGAGATTTGTCAGTCTTGTCTTGCTGGGTAAGCAGCTGATGTACATTTTGAGCTTCGCCTAAATAAAACAAAAGCAATCAAATTTTTGAACTGAACTTAAACTTCTTTATTTATTTCCTTTGCCTCAAGCTCAAAATTTGTTTGCCGCTTTATAGCTGAATTACAATACTGCGTTAGGTCGGTCGTGCGCTGACCGTACGTTGGTCTCCGTTGTAAAAACTTTACGATATAAGCTGTCAAAACGGACGACCTCAAACTTTGCAGAACTCAATGTTGCGTTGACAGATCGTGCGTCTGTCATTTTGGTGATGCCAATAAAAGCAGCTATACTATAAATCCCACAAAACGTCCCTTTTTCCGAAATCATGCAATTATAATTTTAATCAATGAAAAATTAAGGCATAAAATCATTAAGAGCCATAAAACCTACTTGAGGAAGCTAAGATCTTTTTATTAAGTGTAATATAATTTGCGAAATAATGAAAAATGTCACATATTAATGTGAAAATTCGGACTAGAAGCTTCAAAATAAATGAACGCTTTGCAATTTAATGATAAAATGTGGCAAAAAATGTGTCTTTGATTTATCGATACTTTTATACATATATATATATAATTCCAAAGTTATTTGAAATTGCAGATTCGAGCTGCCACGCCCCTTGTACAATGCTCGCTGAATCACTTGTAATTAGTGAGTACTTGGGTGAAATTAGTGAGTAAAATGAACTGCACAAGTGTTCACAGTTGAAAATTTTTTTTCAAGCACATTCATGCACATGTCTAATATTTATCATTTCATTCTTATTATGCTTTTATATTTATCATTTGACATTTTGTGGGCAATTGCAAATCTTGCTAGCAGCAATAAATTTGCATGTACTATTATTTTTTTAAAGTAAAAATACAACATTCCTTTGTGTGTTATATTATTCAAACAATAATATTAAGGGTATTCGTCCTCAGCCAACCTCGTTACAATATATAATTGCCCAATATATAAGTTTGCCATTTTGCATGAATACCCTCATAATAGTATTTATAATATACTAAAAACTGTATAAATTTTAATAGGATATTCAATTGAATAATATTAATATCATCCTAAATTCATCAAAATCATTATTATACTACTTAAGCAGCATGTTAATTTAAAAAATTTTATCAATTTAAAAAAAACTCGCATCAAAATATAAATTCCCACGACAATCCTATGAAAATCTTAGTTTTCCATCGGAATCCAAGAATACCCACAATTTAGCATTTCTCAACGAAAATGCAACCCAGCGTTAATATGGAATGTCAAAAGCACGAGCTAGTAGAGCATGTCGCTACTCATAGCGTTGATCGTACGTCACCCCCTCAAATTCATTTTTACGGGATGAGGTCGACGCAATGCATGAAGTCATATTTTGTGTTGCTTCATAAGAACCCATTGTTTCTAGTCTAGCTGTCAAAGGCCGACCGACCTAACGCAGTATTGTAATTCAGCCATTAACTTTTTTGCTAGCAATACCAATGCTGCCAAACTTTATATATGTCAAATAATGCAGTACTGCCAATTTTCCGGACACCCAGCGCCACCTTGCCGTCAATTAGAACTAAGTGTTGCCTACTTTTATAGTTGCGGCCTCAACACTTAAAAACATCGAATTGGATCAATTGTTGTTGAAAATCAGTTTTTTTTGCTTTGCGTGTAAAAGTGATGATATAGTCCTGATCTCCCATGAAAAAAATGCAGCTATTATTGCATTCGTTACACTCAGAAAAAAGTCCCTCGGAATATGATAAAAAAGGCATCATATTTAGAGAAAAATGGTATAGATAAAAAAAAAAAATAAATAACTGGCCATTTCAGCCCTTGATTGCGTGTTATTAAGTTTGTACACAATTGACCGAGAAATGGACCTACAGGCTTAACGCCGACTCCGAACGGCGATGAATGGAATGTTCTCGTTCTCAAGAAGCTATACATGGCATTTTGATTACTCTCTGAGGTTTGCCATTGTCTGCAGAGAGGTGGCGGCCGTACAGAAAAATTATTTTAATTCAAATAATTTTCTGTCGCTGCTGGGGTTTGAACCCGGGTCTCCAGGTTCGTCGACATACGCCACGGACGCCGAAAAATGGTATAGAGTTTGCTCTAAAAAATGATTTCTCCAAATGTGATTCCAAAAATTCACTAAAAATGGTAAAAAGCTTCCATGAAAAAGAGAAATATACGGAAAATATATCGTTATTAGAGAAAATGACTTATTTTTAAGAAAGGATTTGTTTTTATTGAAGAAAATATTTCGCATAGTGAATTGTTTGTCTACAATTGAGAAAACTTTTCATTTTCTAGAAATTTTTATCTATAAATGAGAATTTTTTAGTGCGAGAAAAATACTTATGATTATTAGAGACTTGAAATATTTTCCTTTACGACAAGTGAAGAAATATTTCTTCGAATATGTGAAAATTTATTCTAATTGAAGGAAATTTTATTCGATAAAGAGAAAATTGCTATTATCAAAATATATAGATTTTTTTATCACAAAAAGATTTTTTGTCCGTGGCGTAGTTGGTTAAAGTGCGTGGCCGCTATGTCAAAGAACTTGGAGACCCAGGTTCGAACCCCAGCAGCGACAGAAAATTATTTGAATTAAAATAATTTTTCTGTACGGCCGCCACCTCCCTGCAGATAATGGCAAACCTCAGAGAGTAATAAAAATGCCAAGTAAAGCTTCTTGAGAATAAGAACATTCCGTTCATCACCGTTCGGAGTGGGCGTTAAGCCTGTAGGTCCATTGCTCGGTCAATTGTGTACAAACTTAATAACACGCACAACACAATTGATCATAAGAATCTAGGTCAAAGTCCTTTCAATGGCTGAAATGGCCAGGTATTTATTTTTTTATTTTTAATGAAGACGTAACTACAAAGGATCACAGTTATTATTGTTGCAGATTTGATGTTCACTAGAGAAAATTATTTTTATAAAAATTTATTTAAAAAACATTAATAAGATGCAATGAAGTTTATTATTTGAAATTGTTGGATTAATACATGGTGCATTAAGTCCCGAGACTAACTACTAGATGGCACCTCTATTTATATTAGAATAAATATATCGAATATTTCGATAGTTTCAACCTCCAAACAATACGTGTGAAAATTACATGACAATCTAACCTTAAGTTCAGAAGTTGCAGTGATTTAAGTGACGCTACTGTTGATATTTTCAAAATAATGGATTCAAAGCAATTCCGTGTGTTGATTTATCACTGTTTTTTATGGGAAAAAATACTGTCCAAGCTGAGCAATGGCTTCGAAAGTGTTATTCCGACTCTGATCCGTCAAAAGCAACCATTTGCCGATGGTATGCTGAGTTTAAACTTGGTCGTACAGACACAAATGATGCTGAACGTTCAAGACGCCTAAATGAGGCAGTTGTTCCACAAAACATAAAAAAGTACACAAAGTGGTATTGGCCGACCTTAAAGTGAAGGCGCGTGAGCTAGCTGAGGCTCTGAAGATATCGAAAGGCAGTGGGGAAACAATATTACAGAAACATTTGTCGATGAGAAAGCTGCTTTCCAAATTGGTGGCGCGTTTTCTCCCACCGGACCAAAAACAACAACCTGTCGATGATTCGAAGAGCTGTTTGGCACTGTTTACAAAGAATAAACATGAATTTTTACGTCGGTATATGACAATGGATGAAACATGGTTCCACCAATACACACCGGAATCAAGACGGTCGTCAGCTGGGTCGAGAGAAACCGATGAAAGTAGGCCAAAGCGACCAAAAACACAAATTCGGCTGGAAAGGTTATGGCATCTGTATTTTGGGATTCACATTGAATTTTGTTCATCGACTATCTCGAAAAGAGAAAAACAATCAACAGCGATTATTAAATAGGTTTGTTGGAGAGTATGAAGGATGAAATCGCGAAAAATCGGCCCCATTTGAAGAAGAAAAAATTCTTTTTCAGCGAAAACGATGGCGAAAATCCACGAATTGGGCTTCGAATTGCTTCCTCATCCACCGTATTCGGCAGATTTGGCCCCCAGCGACTACTGGCTCTTTGCTGACCCCAAAAAAAAATGCTTGCCGGCAAGCGATTTCGCTCCAATGAAGAGGTGATGGCTGAAGCGTATTTTGAGGCGAAGCACAAATCGTTCTACAAAATCGGCATTGAAATGTTAAAAAAGCGGTGGAATGAATATATTGCTCTTAAAGGAACCTATGTTGATGAATAAAGAATAATATTTGCAAAAAAAATAAGTTTTTGTTTCAAATGGCCGCCATTTTGTTTTTTTTTTATTCTTTAGATGTTAACAAATATATGTGCAAAATTTTAAAACGATATCTTTTACCTTCTATGAAAATAAATTCCCGAAAAATTTGTTTTTTTTTTTAAATTTGTAACCTATACGTCCCCTTAATACAAATTTAATAAGACTAGTATCGGCTTTGGTCAAAATTCGACTGTTGAAAAATTGATTTTTTTTTGTTCTGGCATTTTTATTGAAAATATTTTTTTCTTCCTACACTCATGTGCAAACGTAAGCAAGTTCATACCGCACCATACGCACCATCAGCAGGAAATTACAAAATAGTAACTCCATTATAAATTTTCCATGTTCTGTAACTTATACTTACAAAGCTTTTCAATATCAAAAATTTGGCTTAAATATGCGGAGCCACAACCCCTTTTCCAATGTCCGTCCCAGTGCCCTACTTCCCATATTCTACTTTCTAGTAGAAGGATATCACCAAGTGGGAACTCCATATTAAGTTTCGTTGTTATACGGCATTTTCTTCCAAAGCTATTCGATATAAAAACTTTACGTATGGGTGGTGCCACGTCCCCTTGTCTAATGCTCGTTCAATTTTTCCAGTCCAAGAACACGACTAAATAGGAAGTTCCTACAGAGTTTCATTGATTTGTGACTTTGGAAAGCTATACCGAAAATTTTGGCTGCTGAAAAGTACTACGCCCCTCTTTCAACACCCATAAAATGTAACCAGTGGAATGGTACGTGTGATTTGAGGTTGAATACCGATTTCCGAGGCTGAGTGACCTATAACTCTGAAGCTATTCGATATCGCAAATTTAGGTTGTATGGGACGTGCCACGCCCACCATAGATATTCGGTGCACTCCTTCTCCCTACTCTTATTGATTTAAAAAAAAATTATCAAAATCGGTTGAGAAACACGGGAGAAAATGCTTCTTAACTGTTCTACCCACGCCTATTTATACATATATAGATCTATATATCATGAATTCCATGTCACGCACTGTTACAGCTTGCGAATAATTGCAACTGATTTACATAAGAAGAAATTTTTGTGAAAACTGGTTTGCAATTTTTATTAATTAATTTTACGGTCTATTTAAAATGTGTAAAGGTTTAATGAATCCACTTAAGAATTTCGGTGATATTAAGCAAAATGTAGCGTACGCACGTGTTACAAAATTTTCCCTTTAAAAATTTGATGTCAGCTTCCATCTGAAATTTCTGCGAATTGACTTCAGATAGAATTTTCATATTTTTTTACAGCAATAAGAGATTATCCTAGATTATATTAGTAGCTAAGTTATTTGAGAAAAAAAAATTGTAAAACAATTTTTTCAACTTTAAACACCGTCACGCACATGTTACATTCGTCACGCACAATTACACCGTACGTTCATATTACTGTTACCTTCGACCATATTTACTAAAAACTGAAATACAAAACAAAAGGATTAAAAATTTCTTATTTTCTTTTCTTTTATGTCATGACTAGATACATTTAAGAAAAAAATTTGAAAATCAATTGTTTTAATCGATAAAAACTATTCTATTCCATTCGATCCAAAAGTCGATGCTCTCAATCACTGAAATTGAAGGAGCTGGAACTTTGGGGACTCTTAAAATTCTTCAACAGATTCCATGTGGACCTATTCAGGTGTATTCTCATTTCTTATGCAAAGAAATTCGCCTGGCCTTTGAGAGAGTACCCGTAAAGGCTGCACCCGAACCACCAAGTTCAGTGTTTTTGTGAATATGATTCCTTAAAATGGATTTATTTGAATAATAATTTATATTCCGATTTATTTTTACCCTTAAATGCCCAACAGCACCGATATCATTAAAATGATGTTGTGTTAAATGATCCCCTGAACACGACCCGTTTTTATTTTTTTTGGAAAAAATTTTTGTTTAAAGAAAACATGGTTGTATCCAAAAAGATACAGTGGGCATTCTGACGTATACCATCAATCAGCTTGGTTGTAGGAGTTCAAGTCAAAAACGTGGAAAACGATTCTTTTTATGATAACTCTAAATTTGTTTGTTAAATGATACTCTAAAATTGTTAACAGTTTAAAAGGTATTTCATGTCAAAAAGCGAATTTTCCGTAAAAATTAAAAAAACTGTTTTTTAATTTGACGGTCAATATTTCCCAAACCAACAAAGTTATGCCAATAATTAAATTTTTGTTTTATATTTACAATTTTCTGAGTGAAACTACATATTCAGCATTTTAATTTTTGCAATATTTTAAAATAATTAGCTTATTTTGTCGTTTGTAGCCAAAAAGATACACTGGGCATTTAAGGGTTAAATTAAATAAAACTCACTTATGAGAATTCATATTGACACTTGTCAATAGTTAACCGTCAATTTAGACGTTTGACCGTCTAATGCAGATGTAAGGATGGAAATTTTTTTAAATGAAGGGTGTATTAACTTCAATTTTTTTGAGTTGTTTTATTTTTGGTCACTTTGCTATATATGAGACCCCCCATATCATTACTAATCGTAATACATTTTAATGCCCCTCCTCCCATCTAAATTGGTAACGTAATTTATGAACGACCCCGTAGTGTGTAAAAACTACATTTTTGTATAGAAAAAAGTGTAACATGTGCGAAACGCGTGGAATTTTTTTCAATGGAAATAGTAAAAAAAATGTTTTTCAATCTGGTTTGCCATCTCAATATCCACACATAACAGCATTTTCCGCAAAAAATTTCTTATATTAGAGTCTGCATTGAAACTTATATCAATATTGTCACGCACATGCTACATATTTTCTTAATTTATTTAACTGCTCTTACCACGGTATGTCGTTGATAATTATTTATTCATATATATGTATGATTATTAGGAAAATATTAAAAAATTTGAAGCAAATATTTTTTTTTTTAATTGTTGTAATAAACAGCGCACGCCCTCACGGCAAATATCAAAATAAAACTGCAAAATTTTCGCTCAACTTATTCACCACGCGAAAGTAAAAAAAACACAGAAAAACTACCGTTATCTTGAAAAATTTAACTTAAAACGTGTTGTCCGAATTCGATAGAATATATTCTATATAGTTTCTATTCTCTCTTTACAATTTGATTTTTGACCTATGAGGTTGACTTTTTGGTGGAATTCGTGATATATAAAAAAGGAGCTTATGTTTGTAAGGCCGCAATAGACTCCTAAACTACTCATCCGATTAGCATGAAAATTTGTGTATGAAAGTTTTTTGGTACGGTGCGTGTTTGTGGCATATCAATTTTGATCCACCTTGAACACCAGAGGGCGCTGTAGTACAAATTTTTTACAAAATTGCCTAAAACTCATTAACTGCTAATGCGATTAGAATGAAAAGTGGTATACAGTGGGTTTCATGTACGTTGAGTGTTCTGCTTCTATCGTTTTTGACCTATCTTGAACACCAGAGGGCGCTATAGTACAAATTTTTAACAAAACCACATGAAACTCCCAAACCGCTCATGCGATTAGAATAAAAATTGGCATATAGTGGTTTTCAGGTACGATGAGTTTTTAAGCACTATCTTCTTTGACCCACCTTGGACACCAGATGGTGCTGTAGTACAAATTTTTTACAAAATCGCATATTTTTAGTTGTCTTCTTAGGTAACATGTGCAAATATTTACAAAATATAAAATATTTCTTAAATTTAGTAAAATTAAAAAATGTCCGTTATTTTGATATCAAAAACATGAACATATCTTGAAAACTATGAAAAATTTTACTACAACGATATATTTAATGCAACATCGTTACACAAAATAACGAAAAAAAACAATCAGATATTCAATTTTGTGACTTTCGATTCAAATATCTCCGCTGCTTTTTTATATATTGTGTTGAATTTTTTTTTGTCTTAAAGCTTCCTCAAAATACTATGAAAACCTTATTGCAAAAATACCGTTAGTTGAGTTAATATATTTTAAATATTTTTTTCAAAAAAGATCTGAAATATTGGAGTTTTCCTCCAAAACAGACTCAAAAATTATTTTTGTTGTAAAAATAATTTAAACTCAAATTCTCAAATTTTTAACTCTATTTAAAAGTTTTAACATTTGTAATCAAAAATTGTTTCAATTTTACGCAAAAATTAAAAACCAGTTTTGTGATTCAAAAGACAAGGCATGCCTTGATATTTTCGAACAAAATTTTTTTTTCCAATATTGTGTTTTTATATTTTTGGAAAAATATACAAGCTAAAAAATTAATTTTTTAGAAAAAATTATCTAAGTATCTCCTACCAATCAAAAGTTATAGCCAATAATCTATATATACAAAAAGCAAAACGCTGTCTGTGTGATGGCTGGAAACTTCAAAATTGCTGAGCCGATAGAGCTGAAATTTTGGAAGTACATTTTTTTCAAGTACGAGATGGTTTAAATTTCTGTCACACCCCCTTTTACCGCCCAAAAATCAATAAAAATGCTATATTTCTTACGGTTTTCGTCGATTTGGCTACATTTTGGTTATTTAGTTTGTATGCTCACTGTCGGCAACTGCACTAAAACTGGGCAATGTCCATCTACTAGAAAACTGGGATGGGCATTATATAAATGGGTGTGGCTCTGATCATACAGTTAAAATTTGTATTATCGAATTGTTTTGAAAGTAAAAGTAGCAGTATTTACATACAAACTCAAAATGGAGTTACTATTTGGTGATCTCCTGCCGCTGGGAAACTGTAACGGGCAGTGGAAAATGACAGTGGTTTCCAACTATGACTCTAAGAAAATTTTTGAATATACCTATTATGTTCCCATATAGTTGAAGGGTGCAGCAACGCGCGCCGGGAAAAGGCTAGTAATATAACAAGTAGATAAGAAAATGACTTAAAACATAGATTTGCGTATATAACTTTGGAGTGGTTTGAAATATTTGAAAAATTTTTTCACAGAAATTATTTTTTAAGCTGTAGAACTTTGTAAAAATACAAAAACAACATTTTGAAAAATGTAATTGTCATAAAAAAATGTTTGATGATAGAAACACTTAATTAAATTATGTGTCAAAATGAAGCAATTTTTGCAAATAAATGATATGTTATATGAAAGAGTGTGAAAGAAGAAAGTAGGAAAAAAAATAAAATTACAAAAAATAATGTCTGGTCCATGGTAGAATTATAAGGTAGGGCCGAGTCGCTCAGTGCCCTCACGCGTCAACGAAGAGTGGATAGTGAAAAGGTTGGGTAATTGTCAAAATGACGAAGTTGGTGGAAATGTCAAATGAAAAAAGAAATATCATGTTTTCAATTTGTAAATAGTGCGGACACGTGTGTTAAGTTTGTGTTAATTTGAGTGGAAATATTGTAAAAACATTGTAAATAAATCTATTAAATGCCGCGGAAGTGTTAAATTTGAAAAAAAGCTTGTAAAAAGTTGAACCTAAAATGCACTGCGAAACATGAACATAAAGAAACTCGAGATGAACAGCTGATTTTGACAACTAGCCCCCTTTTTCGCTGCTTTCCACTTCATTCTTCTCCGAGTCGGCCGTACCTTATAATTCTACCATGGTCTGGTCTAATTTTTGAGCACAAATTGTATATTTTTTAGAGTTTTTTTGAAAACAACATAAGAAATTGAATTGGTGAGATAACGGTAAATTTTTTCTTATTTCTTCAAAGTCATTTAATTAAACTTTCAGACAAAGAAAATTTAATGAAAATCGATTGAAAAATAGCTGAGATATTTGCTCTCAAAATCAAAATTTGAAATATCAATTGTTTTTTCTCATTCTGAGGCAATAACATTGCTTTAATAAATGCATTGCATGGAAAAAATGTACAGGTTTCGAAATTTCGCAATACTTTTGGTATCATAATAACGGGAAATTTTTTTAACATACTATTCGTGGAAAATATTAGCAAAAAAGTTTTCAGACAAAGAAAATTTATTGAAAATCGATTGAAATATTTTTCAATATTTCTGAGATATTTGCTTGCAAAATCAAAATTTCAAATATCAATTGTTTTTTTCTCATTCTGAGGCAATAACATTGCTTTAAGAAATGCATTGCATGGAAAAAATCTACAGGTTTCGAAATTTCGCAATACTTTTGGTATCATAATAACGGGAAATTTTTTTAACATTCGTGGAAAATATTAGCAAAAAAGTTTTCGTATACCGTTCTTTTTCTCAACCAATGAATTTTCATACAAAAATCGTTATGTTGAGAACATCTATAGTTTTCGAGATATCACATTAATTTTGATGTCAAAATAACGGAAATTTTTCAAAATTTAATATTTGTAAGCAATTTTACCATCACAATATATATTGACACTTGTTACATGAAAAAGTGGTTATTGTAGGGTAACCGTAAACGATGGTGAAAAATATCAAAGTATTTTTTGCACATTTTATGAATGTCTAAATTTCTCTCTTATATCTTATGGTTTAGCTTTTATTTAATAAATGCTCTTTTTCCGCTCATATTTGAGGTCAAAGGTCACCAATCTTATATTCAATCATATTGTGCAGCCAGACCTTTCATCTGATACCACATTCTTCATTTTACCTCTTCCTAGTTCTGAAATCCGTAACTAAAATTGAAATAAACTTTCAACGTTAATATTTCGGGTCAAAGGTCATCAATTTAAAATCTAACATAATTTGGCACATTTATGGTGCAGTATCTTTCGAATGATATCCGTTTCATTGTCCTTCTTCTAAAATAAATATTGAAAAAGTGTACGACAACATTCGATGTTTGCGTATTAATATACATATAAGATTTGTTTATGATTTATTATGATGATTTGATTTATGATGATTCTTTTTTTCCATCTGTTTTTTAAGCAATAAATTAGTTCTTACTTTTGCAGAACAGATTCATTGAACTAATGTAGAGTTCATGAACCCAAAGAGCAAATTCTTTGCCCTAAGGTACATTGTTTCATATCATAAAGAAGGCATACATATTATTAAGGTATGAAGTTCTTTAACATAACAAGGAAAAGTTTTTAACAAGGAATGTAGTTTCTTATAAATTACTAGCATGAGGTTTAATTTAAGAAAAAAAAAAAAGCCTTTCCAAAAATATAAAAAGTGTTGATATCACAGAACAGATAAAAGTTACCCTCAAATTACTCAAATTACTGTGTAAATAAAACGTTCTAGGAAATTTTTAAGAAATGTAGAACTTTCAGAATGGCTTCTCTGATTATGTTATTTGGCTTTAGAAACTAGTGTTTTCCGATAACAGAAATGAGGCAAAAATTATAATGAATACAGGTTCTTATACACAATGAACAGTAATTTATCGACAAATGAATATGAAGGATTTTTTCTTTATGGCAGTAAATGTTTAATTGAAATCAATGAATTTCACTGTATGGATATCATTCTATAATTTTAATGACAATCTTTGGTTATGTGTAGGTACGCTCGAATTTTTTTATTTAATTTTACTTCGGTAATCGTCGGCAACCCATTACCCACTAAAAGCAACTTAAATTACATATGTACATTTTTAAACATTTTTTATTGAATAATAAACACAAAAATGCAAAACAATTTACACAACTTCTGCTTAGGGGTCGTTCAAAAATTACGTTACCAATTTTGGGGGGTGGAGGGGTTTTAAAATATACTACGATAAGTAACGATAGGGGGGGAGGGGGTCTCAGATATAGTAACGTGACCAAATAAAAAAAAATTGAAAATATTGAAATCCTGGAATCAATTCAAGATTGTGTACTATATTTGTATTGCGGCTTGTATTTCGCTTCAAAAACATCAATGAAATCTCATAAGTGAGTTTTCGAAGAGTCTCCAAAGTTTCCAGCTTCTTCAATTCCAGTGATTGATATCATCGACTCTCGGATTGAAGATGGAATAGTTTTTATCGATGAAAATAATTAATTTTTAAAATTTTTTCTTAAATTTATCTGGTCATGATAGCACACATACCAAGAGCTAGGCAAGGTAATAATATATTTTAAATTTTTTTTTCAAATATTTTTTAATCAATTCATTTTTTTATTTCATATACTACGTTACTTTATAGAGGGGGGAGGAGGGGAGGTAGGAGTAAAAAAAAGTTGAAAATCGGTAACGTAATTTATGAACCCCTGATTGTAAAATTGTAGCAATTTAATTTTGTTAATTTTTCAGCAAAAGATGCATAATTAAAAAAGTTGTAAAAAAATTAAAACAATAATGATTAATATAGTTCCATATTAATTTTGAAACTAATATTAAGAGTGAAGGAAACAATATACAAACATATAAAAAGCATTTACATTTCTCATTACAAATCCTATAGATTTTTCCTATAGAGTAAAAAAATAATGACTCCGACCATTTTAAATTTTTATATTTAAAAAAAAATATATTATTTTGCACGGTTTGTTTGAAGTTTTCCGAAATATTGTAGTTTTACGAACGTAGTTTTACCCTGCAAAATAAAACGCTAACTCATGCACAGAGACTCTGCGCGTTTGCTCTAAATTTGTATCCGCCTAATTTCGAAGCATCTTTGTGATGTTTGCATAAGAAGAGAAAAATTCAAAGAAATTGCGCATAAAGGAAGAGTTGTCAAAAACTCTGGGTGAAACATTAATTTGCTTATCGTCTCGATACTGACTGCTATCTACCATCTCTTTTTCTGATATCAATGGCATTCGGGTTGCCACATATAATTACACACGCGTTATGCATGTAAGAGTCGGCAATAAATCTTTTATGTAGAAGATACGCGTCACAAATTATAAGCAACTGAAGAATGCAGGGCGGATGCGTTCTTCTTGCCATTGCGAGACAAGTTGACAATCATCATCATATGAACTTACAATTTTCAGCGAATTTTTCCTAATTAGGACTCTTCCTAATTACTTATATATATGTAAAAATTTTTGATTTTGTATCCAGAAAAAACTATGTTAAATTACCAGAGTTGTGGAAATTATGCTTAAACATATGCATTGTTTTTTTTTGTCACTATAAATAAAATACTCATATCTAGAAATTTACAATATTTATTTGAAATTTTCATTAGTTTATTTCTTACACTTAATAATCTTAGCTTCGTTTTCTAAAGTCATGGGTAAATTAAATAAGTTTTCTGTCAGTTTCATACTATCAAGTTTTAAATAAAACTTGTCCCGTTGTTGTTTGCATGATTTATGGTATTATTTCAAAAACGAGAGAATGTTCTTTGCAAACATATAACAAGCAGCAAACATATCACAACAGCTTCATATTTTTATAAAGTCAAGTAAAAGTGAAGAGTTGAAGTCCTCAAAAAACTAAGTAAACATTCGACAAAAAGACATCATGAAGTAAAAAAATTAAAATGTTGAACTGAGCATTTCCCAATGCCAAGGTCAACTCTTTTTTCAGTCCCGGTTTCGAAGAATTGTAGCAATGGATTAACTAGCAATAATCTGGACACACCGATGAATAAAAAAGTATATGAGAACTTTTTATATCAAAGCTAATGTTTTATGTTCGTGACACATAGACTTTTCCGGGCCTATCTTGTAATTGTTTTGTTTTTGAATGTTTATACTCACACGTGTACTTACATACATACATATGGCGCCAGGTCACAGTGTGTCTTTTTCAATTTTAGCGTGCCAAAACTCATGTCTCAAAAAGTTGTATAGCTAGAGCAGTGGTGCACAGCGTTGGCAGAGCTTCCAATACAAGCGCAAAATTTTTGTTTTAGTATGTGTGTGCGAGCAGAATACTGAAAAAAAAAATACTTTTGCAAGTTCTTTTACACTCATAAGGTAAAATGAGAGGAAAAAGTGTTTTTGATAGATAAATTAAGGCTTATAATAAGGGTTTTGATAAGAAAATAAATAAATTCCCATTCAGATCGAAACATGTTTAATTCATTCATATATTGCGTCTGTACAGCATTTAACAAAATTATTTGCGCACGAGATCAGTGTTGCCAGGAAAAAAATTTCGCATCGTAACTTTTGCTTTCAGTCCGTCGGATTTTCGTCTCGTTTGTCGGAAGGAAGACAAATAAAATACAATATTGATGTACTATTCATATTTAAGGTTTATTTATTTAAATAAATTACATTTTCCACATAATCCATTTCTTTAAGCAATGTAATACTACAAACATACAAAATAAGGGAATTTGCTCTGCAGAATTTGAGGTACACACTACTTTTACCTTAACAGAATAGTAGAAATTGTTATTAAACTCGTGCATTTATTTTGCAACAATTAATCAGAAATTTATCCATATCCAATTAAGAGATTTATTTTCATCCACGACACAGTTTAGCACAAATATAACAGTAAATAATTCAAACACAAAGAAAAGTTTTGGAAGTAATGCAGCGAATGTAATTGTCATTCTTTATGTTGACATTCGTGATCAGAAGTGCTACCAATGATTTTTAATTAAACCTTGGAGCCACACCCTCACTCCAGTAACATAGAGCCACATGGGGGTATTTCATCGCCCCACGTCAAAAAATCGTTGTAAATTCCCGAATTTTATTTATTTTAAGCTTAGAACTTTACATGGTTACTATTTTTGGTCTTGTTCAACGTTTTGTATAGTTATTTTCTAATATTTTAAAAATGGCTGACTTTAAGAGCGCGGCCAAGTAAAAAAATAATTTAAGACCTAAAAATTTATGTTTGAAGGCATCAAATACGTTGCTACAAAGACAAATTTTTCACCAATAACATTCAAATTGACTCGTTCAGTGTTGATTTTGAGACCTGAAAATATTTTTTTTTAAGTAATTTAATAATATATTTAGAGAAAAAAGTAGTAAAATAGTCAAATTCAGTTAAATTCAAATTCAATAGTTCAGACACTTAACTTAAAAATTTATACACAAAAATACATTTTTTCACTTTAATTTATTTTTTTATATTCATGCATACCTTAAAACAATAAAAAAAGAATTAAATTTAATATAATGAAATATTTCAGTTATTTCTAAAAATATACACTTATCCACACGTGGGGTATATGAGAGCATCAGTCGATTTTAAACGAATGCCAACGACACACAAACGCATCCCTGACCATCTAAATTGCTTGAGAGTAAAGCTAGTAAAGTTGTGAACACCCAGGTGGCATAAGGAGTATGCATAAAAAGCTTTTTATTTAAAAAAATAGGGTATTTTAAGGCATGTTTTTATTTCCATGTTTTTTATTTGAAACTAGCCTTTTCCCGGCGCGCGTTGCTTCACCCTGCAACTATATGGGAACATAACAGGTGTATTCAAAACTTTTCTTAGACTCATAGTTTGACACCACTGTCATTTTCCACTGACCGTTACAGTTTCCCCAGTAGCAGGAGATTACCAAATAGGAACTCTATTTTGAGTTTGTATGTAAGTATTGCTACTTTTACTTTCAAAGCTATTCGATAATACAAATTTTAATTGTATGGGTGGATACAATTAAACACTCCCCCCTTATATAATGTCCATCCCAGTTTTCTAGTAGATGGGTATTACCCAGTTTTAGTAATTTTTGAAGTTTCCAGCCATTACACAGACAGCGTTTTGCTTTTTGTATTTATATTTTTGATAAAGATTATTGGCTATAACTTTTGATTGGTAAGAGATACTAAGATAATTTTTCTAATAAATTAATTTTTTAGTTTGTATATTTTTTTCAAAAATATAAAACTTAATATTGGAAAAAAAAATTTGTTCGAAAAATAAGGCTTTTTTTTAATTTTTGCGTAAAAAATGCCCATAAATGTTATAATTTTTAAATGAAGTTGAAAATTTGCGAAGTTTAATTTAAATTATTTTTACAAACAAAAACAATTTTTGAGCCTTTTTTCGAGGAAAACTACAGTATTTCAGACCTTTTTTGAAAAAAATTTATAATATATATATGCTCAACTAACGATATTCTTGCAATAAGGTTTTCATAGTACTTTGATGAAGCTTTAAGAAAAAAAAAATTTAGTAAAATGTATAAAAAAGCAGCGGAGATATTTGAATCCAAAATCACAAAATTAAATTTGATTGTTGTTTTCTCATTTTGGAGCAACGATTGCATTAAATATATCGTTGTAGTAAAATTTTTCATAGCTTTTAAGAGATGTTCATGTTTTTGATGTAAAAATAACGGAAATTTTTTTTTTTGATTTTACTAAATTTAAGAATTTTTTTATATCTTGTAAATATTTGCATTTGTAACCTAAGAAAACAACCAAAAATATGTGATTTTGTAAAAAATTTATACTACAGCACCATCTGGTGTCCAAGGTGGATCCAAGAAGATAGTGCTAAAAAAACTCATCGTACCTGAAAACCCCTCTGTACCAATTTTCATTCTAATCACATGAGCGGTTTGGGAGTTTTAGGTAGTTTTGCAAAAAATTTGTACTACAGCGCCCTCTGTTGTTCAAGTTGGGTCGAAAAAGATAGCAGAAAAACACTCAACGTACATGAAAACTTACTATATACCAATTTTCATCCTAATCACATGAGCGGTTTGTGAGTTTTAGGCGAGTTTTAGAGTTTATAAAAAGTGGGGCGTGGTCAATTTTTCTATGCGTAAAACCTAAGTTGGACTATTACAAATATTTT